>JARQOD010000005.1:175975299-176026319 GCA_033576555.1 Oophaga sylvatica
ACTCAGGGACATCACAAGACACGTGCCCTTCTTTTTGATCTTTGCCAGGCCTCCCGGGGTGGTTTTCAGTTGTTTTTTTTTTTGGGGCCTTTCGCCCTGTTTTTTTACCTTTAACAATGAAATGCATGTTCAATTGGGTTGAATCGGGTGACTGATTTTGGCCCATCAAAATATTCCACTTCTTTGTTTAATAAACTCCGGGTTGTTTTTGGCTTATTTTTGGGGGCATTGTCCTCGTAGTATGAAACCGACCAATCAGTTGGCTGCATTTGGCTGGATCTAGACCAGAAGGTTTGAATACCTCAGAATCATTCGTTTTTCGCCTGTGTCACATCAAATAAACACAGTGACCCTCCAGGGGGACCTGCATGCCAAGCCTCACACTTTTTTCCCCAAAAATTTTTACAGATATTGGGTAGTTTTGGGATCATAGCTGTACCAGCCTTCGCCAATTTTCCTTTCCAAATTTCCCCACTTTCTAGAAGGTTTTTTTTTTGTTTCATCTTCCAAAGAATTTCTTCCAGAACGTGCGGTTTTTTTTCGATGTTTTTTTAAAAAAAAGCCCCTAGCCTTTTTATTTTTGATTCTTTGGTGGCTTGCACCGGCAGTAACCCTCTGTATTTTTCATCAGTCTTCTCTTTATGGTAAATTTGGATATTGAAACGCCTACCCCTGGAGGTTTGTTCACTTGGTTGGCGTTAAAGGGGTTTCTCTTCACCAGGAAGTATTCGGCGATCATCCACCACTGTTGCTTCCTGGGCGCCCCTTTTTTGCATGGGGTTCACAGGGTTTTTTTTTTTCCCAGAATGTACCAAACTGTAGTTTTTGCCCCCCAAAAAATTGTAGCAATTTCTGATGGGTTTTTTTTTTTTTTTTTTTTTCGCTTAAAGATAGCTTTTTTTACCTGCAGGGAATTCTTGACCCCAGTTTCCTTCACAGAAAACCCTTTTTCCAAAAAGCAAACACCACACCCAAACAACACCACCCTTTTTTTCTGCAAAAATTAAATGAATAAAGGTTGCCAACCTGTCCTGAAATACCCCGGGAGTCAATTGCCCCCAATATTTTGGCCCCTTTTAAAAAAAAGGGGGGGGGACATGTTAAGGGGCAAACTCCAAAACCCCTTTTCCATTTTAATGTGATACCCCAAAGAAAGCAAAAAATCTGTTCAATGCATCTGATTTGTTTTTTTCAAATTCATTTGGTAATGTCTAAAAAAAAATTAAAAAGTTGTCTCGCCCAAAAAATTTTTATGGCCCCAACTGTATATACCCCTCTCCCACAACGCCTTTCCAGCAAGGGTGGTCTGGGGTTTTGTGGCATTATGTCCGTGACCCTGCAAAAAAAAAAACGGTGTGTTCCTCTGCACCCTTCGCCATCAGACAAAATCGGATCAAAAAAAGGGGGAGGCAGAACCTATGGCAGACGTTTTTTCTCCCGGCTTTTGAGGGGAAATTTAAACCCCCAATTGGAACGGCACCTACCTGGGATGGGTGTTTTTTTTTTTGGAACTATTTAAATTTTTAAAAATTTGTTCACTATGATTTTTTAAGCTTTTAAAAGTATGGTACAGGGGAGACGGATAACTGTCAGGGAGGTCTTGAAGCGACAGTGTGTTAGAGAATACTGAATGGGGTTTGGGGGGAACCTCGGATCTTAGTAACGTTGGGGGTGATTTTCAGGGGAATAGCTTTTTTATCATTATTCATAATGGGGCTTTGGTTTCCACTACTGTGAAAGGGGGGGGTCGGAGCTGCGTGGGGCCTCGAACCCTCCCCGGGGGGGTGCGGGGGGCCTCGCGACCCGCCCTCGGACTGCGTTGGCCTCAAGGGGAGAAGGTTGGGGACCACTGGCCTAGAGGTTACGTACATTTACGAAAAAAAGCCCCAATTGATGAAGAGGAAGGGGAAAAAAGAAAAATTTGCTTTTGTAATCAATGCATCCTCTTGCTGTGTGAGCCAGTAGAGTTCCCTACCTGCATCACGGGGCTGTCAATTTCTGACATCTGATGAGAATAGCCCTCTTATTCGTGTTCTTTTGCGTTTTTTGATGTCTTTTTATTTATGTCAATCTCTTCTTGCTTTAAAAAAGGGCTTTTTCCGTTCCCCCTGAAAAGATACTCTGCCTTGCATAATTTCCTTCCAAGTCACTGTCCATCTAAAGCTTGGATTTTTCACCCAGAAGATATGCCTAATACTATAAGTAGATTAAAAAAATTTTTCTCAAATTTTTTTTTTTTTAGTATGTATTTTTTCTGTCTGAAAAGAATTTTTAAAGCTTTTTTTAAATTTCGTTGGCATAAGGGGTCGGGGGGTTTCCATCAGTCGTTAAGTATTTTTACTGCAGTTCCCCCTTTTTTTTGGGGGTTTTAGCTTGCCATAAAAATTGGTTTCATATTTTATAACAGACCCCCTTAAAGCAATAACACCAGAGGGCTTGCTGGAATCCATTAAAACAAAAGCGCATACGTTGTCATTATAAGGGAAAGTGGGACCGGTGTAAACACTTCCGGTCAAAAACAGACATTTTTTTCAGTACCAGAATTTTGCAGCTTATGAACCCCCCCCTCCCACGTGTGGCTGTGGGGATTCCCCATTTCTGACCGGGACCAGAGGGTATGTATGGCATAACTTCCCGGCCAAAAGCCCCTTTTTTTTGGGCCTTGCTCCTACACTTGTAGGAACAAAGGCCGCACCCCGTCTATAGCGGTGACCAGGGGCGTGGCAGACTCAACCGTTCTTGCCAAACAGAGTATGGAGGCAGCCCCCCCCACGTAGGGATATGTATCCCTCAGGCTCAAAAACTGCAATTCCGGCAGTCCCATGGTGCCTGGCTATTCATAATCTGAATCAAAATGATGCAGATTATCTTTTTGGACCGGGAAAAAAAAAACCCCTTTAAGTACGGTTCTTTTTTGGGGGTAGCACGGGGTTTTTGAAAACCGGCCAGTTTAAGTCGTCTCCTCACGGGGGTTTTTCCAAGGTGTTTTTTTTTTTTTTTTTTTTTACTGGCAAATGTTTTAGGAAAGGGAAAAAAAGCTGTCAAACCATATATACCGAGATAAGCTGAGTTTTTTACCCATTTTTGGTGAAACCCCCTTTTCGGCTTATATGAGTCATAACCAGGGGGTTTGGGGAGGGAGGGGACGCGGCTGTAAAACTCACCCCCCCTCACGGTCTCTGCACCCCTGCTTCTCCCGGGGCTCTGGCGCCTGTGTTCAGCGGTCACGGGTACCGCTCTTAAAGCATAAATATGCGCAAGTAAAAGCTTTAATGAGCGGTACCACTCACCCTGAGGGGAAGGAAATTGGGGCCCGGAGACAAGGGAAAAACAGGGGCTCGAAAGCGCCGGGGGTGGGGGTATACAGGGAAGAAAAGGGCCCCCGGGCCCCATACCCTGGTCCCCCGCCGCCGGGGCCCCCCGGCACCTGGCCCCCCGGGGACGAGGGTAAATTTAAATTTTTTTTAAATTTTATTCGCAGCAGCGGCAGCATATGGGGCCTATAATGGAGCATCATATGGGGCATAAAATCTAGGAGCATCAATGGGGGGATAAAATTAGGAGCTTCTATGGGGAAAAAAAATCTTTGGGCATCATATGGGGGCAAAAAACTTGGGCATCATAGGGGGGCATACAACTTTGGGGAAATCTTTGGGGGGGAAAAAAATTTAGGGAACATCATATGGGGCAAAATTTGGAGCATCAAAAGGGGCATAAAATCTATGGACAACATATGGGGGGCATAAAATTTGGGATATATGGGGGGTTAAAACTATGGAGCATCTTAGGGGGCCAAAAAGTTTGGGCAATATGGGGCCTATTCTAGGGGGCACTTAGGGGGGCCTAACCTTTAAGGAGCACATTTGGGGCCTATTCTAGGGGCCATAACCTTAAGGACGCTATGGGGCCCTTTTCTATGGACATCTTATGGGGCCATAACCTTTAGGCCCTTATGGGCATAATCTTGGGCATCTTAGGGGCCATTTTAAACCCTTTGTGCGCTTTATTGGGGCGTATTTGGAGCTTTTTAGGGCCCCCCTCCCCCGTACTGTATGGAGCATTATTGGGGCTCCTGTTTAAAATATGGATATTCCAAAAAAATTTAACCACTGATGCTAAATTTTAATTTTTTTCTTTATTGGCTCTATTTTTTTTTTAAAAAATTTCCAGAGCGTGAAATTTCCCCCCTAAATTTTACTTATAAAAAGTTTTCCCAATTTTTTTGCAAGATTAGGGGGGGGTTTACTCGAGTATAAAAGGAAGAATGTTTAAAATAATACAGGGCTAAAGTTTTTTTTTTATAAAATTAAAAAAAAGCTAAGTTAATAAACGGATATCAAAGAAATAAATTTTTTTGGGGTGCCACCCTTGTTTTTAAAAATCATAAAACTAAAATTTTTTAGAAATAGTTTTTGAAAAGACAGCACAAGGGGTTTTCCAAAATTTGGAAATGAACACAAGTCTTGGATAACGTTTTTGCAATCCTCCTGTCATTTATATAATCCCGACAGCTCGTTTGAGATTAACCTTGGGAGGCCTTTTTATTTTTTATATCTTGCTGTATACCTATCATATTTTCCCATTGCTTTACATACATTACACTGCCCTTATGGGGTCACAATCTAAATTTTTCCCGCCGTATGTCTTTGGAAGTGGGAGGGGAAAACCCCACAAAAAGGGGGAAAAACCAATTTTCCCTTTAAAAAGTTTTTCCCCGGTGGGGTTTGAACCCCGGGGCCCCCGCACTGCAAGCGTATCAACTTCCAGACCCTTTTCTTTTAAATGAATTAGTTCTTTTAAAAATTGGCTTAGTTTTGGGGGTTGTCCCCCTGCGATTAAATTTTTTTTTTTTTGTCTGTCGCAAATTTATAGAAGAATTGATGTGTTTTGAAAGCAGTGTAATTTAAAAAAATAAACAACATTATATTAAAAAAAGTTTGTAATTTTTAGTGTTTCCACCCTTTAAACGAACCTGTCACCTCGTTTTTGCCCAAAGATGCGGGACTCCTTTCGGGGCTTATCTACAGCTTTTTTTTAAACGAGATAACCCCCGCTTGACCAAAAATAAGAAAAAGATTTTTTTATACTCACCCTCCAATGCGGTTGGTCTTTGGGGGGTCGCAAGTGGGGGCCGGCGCCTCCATCTTAGGGGGGCCGCCCTCCTCTTTGTTTTCGCGCTCCTGCGCGGGGGGGCCCTGAATCCCTTTTGAAGCAACAAAGATCAGTTGCGGGGGCCGGGAAGGTCAGATGGGGCCAGCGCCTGCGAAATGTAATTTGCCTGTTCAACGGGAGATAATTTTGCCTGCGCAGGAGGCGACACAAGCAAGGGAAAAAGACACCCAAAAGGGGAAAACCCGGGGCCCGGGCTTGCGACACCCATGGACCGGGGCCGCACCCCGAACCCCTTTCCCCCCCCCCCCCCCCCCCCTGGGGGGTATAATAAACCGTTTTTCTTATTTTTCAGGTCAGCCGGGGGGTTATAAAAGCCCCCAAAGGGGTGTCTGCATCATAGCGGCAAAAAAAAGGTGACAGGTTCCCTTTTTAAAATAAATATATATCCTACCCTTCATGAAATTTTTACTTTGCAAATCCTGTACTTTTCTACTGGTGCAGAAAATATTTCTTGATCCGTGCAACCTTTTTTCATTCAAAAAATCATGCAAGCTTCCCGTTGCCCAGGTATGGACTCACGATAACACAATTTGTTCA
This sequence comes from Oophaga sylvatica, assembly GCA_033576555.1. Classification (NCBI taxonomy): domain Eukaryota; kingdom Metazoa; phylum Chordata; class Amphibia; order Anura; family Dendrobatidae; genus Oophaga; species Oophaga sylvatica. The sequence goes on from JARQOD010000005.1 coordinate 175,981,009, forward strand.
CAGAACTGTATTAGCAACAATCCCCCGTTTCCTTAAGCGAGGAGGGGGAAGTTTTCTAGGGGTATACGGATGAAATTTTCCCTTTTTGTTTTTTGGAATACAAACAAGAATGTAAATACATTTGAACCACAAAAAACCAAATTCTTTCCCTTTTTTAAACTTAAACGGGGTCCACAAAAAAGGATCAATGTTGAATCTTTATTTTTTTTTCGCTCTCCAGGGGGTTAGAGGGAAAAAATTTTTGGGGGCCCAATTGGGGTTTTGCGTTCAACGTGACAAGAAAAAAATTTTTTTTTTCCCCAAAAAGTTCGGGGCCAAATTTAAGAAAAGTCAACAAATCAATCTAAATCCCGTATATGATAAAAAATATTGATTGCACACTTTTTCTGTTTGATAGATGTATATTAACTACTGTTTGAATTTTGTTTCCACTAGACACAGTACTCCCCTCCCAGAGCAACACACTTATGAAAAGGTCCCGGAAATCTGTGCGTTTTCCAACCCATCGACGTTAATTCCCCAAGTACTCGGGAATTGAGAATCAAGCCCCCTTTTAAATACGAGGCCTTCAAGGAATAAAAAAAAAAGGGGGAGATCAGAACCAAATAGTTGGGCGTATAAAAGGGGGAGTTTCAAAACCACCCACGGTTCCAACGGGGCAGCTGCAGATTACAAAATAAGGGGAAACAATCCAGCGGGAATGGGGGGTTTTCTTTTAAATAAAATTTTAGCTTTTTTCAAGTATAAAAAACTCCAAAAAACAGGCACTGTAGTTTTTAAAAAAATGTTAAAAGGGGCCTTTAGTTATGACAATGACTTTCATGATGGGGTAATTGCAAAGTAGTTTTTTAGGCCATAACTTTTCTATACTACATTCCTGTTTTTTGATTTTTTTATACTTCAAAAAAAGCAAGTTTTATTTTTTAAAAAAGCCTTTTTCCCTCGGGATCGTTTCTCCCCTTTTCTGACCAAACAATTGTTTGATCAATGTGGTTTTTTTTTTTTTCTCATTTATTCTCTACTTTGTGTTTGGACTTTTGTCCCCTTACAGTGCGATACAGCGGACGTATTTTTTTATTATATTTATTTTTCATTTCCTCTTTAGCATCTCGGGGTTTTTCGAATCCCCAGCCAATTTTTTGGCATCCGATTACTGGTTTTTAACCAATTCTTTTTTTATTTAACCTATTGCCACACGCCTTTTGGGCCCTATGTTTTTTTAACTCTGGATGGGGGGAGTTTTTTTTTGATTGTTTTGTGTTCAATAAACTATCATTTTTACTGTAGGTGTGCACCTTCTTCTACATTTTCGTTGTCCCCCCTTTTTTATCATTTTTGCGTTTTTGGGGTACACACATTATTTATTGTGGCTGGCATTACTTGTTATAAATACAAATCAAGACATAGAAAATACACTAAATTAAAAAACACTCCTTTTTTGCATGTTTCCCCTTCGCCTCATTGGACACCAACCGGGTTTTTATGCTGCGCCACTAGAGGACACTAAGCAATACATTAAGCACAAAAGATAACCCTCCCCCTGCTATACACCTCCTTTGGCTCAATCTAACCATTTCTTGCTTTGCCCTTAGGAGGCACTAGGCTGCTCTAGCCCCCCTTTTTTTTTTTTTTTTTCATTTAAACCTTTTTTTATTTTTACTTTCTTCACGCACGGATGGGCTTGGGGGATTGTACAAAAGTCCATCCCCAAAAACCCACAACAGGCGGCATCGTGCGGTGTCGCCTCCAGTCCCCTCCGCCGCGCTCCTTGGGCGAATCCCGAACGGGGGCCCCTCCCCCCCATGGATATCCCAGAGGTAGAGGGGGTTCGCGGGGCCCCTTTAATTGAATACCCCCCCTCACCCTTTCCCGAAGCGGGGGGGGGTTTGAGCATGAAAGATCCCCTCCCCCCCCTAATGAAAGGGGTTGGGGTTGGGAATACCCAAAATGTGAACCCCTTTCCCAACTTCCCCCCCGCAGTGAGTATATGGGGGCGCTTTCCTCATTCGCCGCGACCGCTTTAGCGTCGCATCGCGGCCCAGCGTGTTGCCCGCCGAAAGCGCGCCGCTACCCCTTTATTCGCGCCCGGCCTTAAATTACCCCCCCGGCTTTGGCCCCGGGGTAGCCCCAAAAATTTGGCCCCCGGTTGGGCCGGCATGGCCGATTTTAAAATTTAGCCCCCGTTTTACCGGGATGGGGCCCAAGGGGAAAGGGGGGGCCAAACGCCCCCGCCCATCTCAAACCCCTTTGGCCAGCGTTAGATAAGGTTCTCCCCGGGGCCCCCCCCTCCCCCCCATCCTTGCGTTTTCGTACCACCCAGAAGCGTGCTTAATCTGGGCGCCATCTTTTTTGTAGCAGCGTGGAAAAGCTGTTCTCCTTTTTCCCCGCACGGGGGCCGGGGGAAGGCACGCTGCATAGGTGGCCAGCGATTAACCCTTCACTGCAGCAGCTCCAAAAATTCAGAAAATATTGCAATCAAAGGGTAAAAAAAAAAATACACGTTATATGCCGCCTGCATTGCATGCAACGCTTCCTGCCGTCAAAGCATGGTTTTTTCCCAATTTGTACAACATTCCCAAACCCACTGCTTCTGCCGCTCAGGACCCCCTAAACCGTTCAGAGTCCTGCCTATTTGATCCCATTGAGCCGGTCATTCGGGGGGCCAAATTTCTGGCCATTTTCCGGTTCTTGACTAGGGCCTTGGAACTTTCCGGGCTCCTCTTCTTTTCCCGGGCGTTTTTTTCCCCAAAAGGGGGGGGCCTTAGCCCTTCAGAAACCTCATCCCCGGGGGGGCCACCCTCGCGTCCCCCAAAGCGGTCGCCAAAAACACCGCCATAATGCTCTCCCAATCCCCCCAGGGTTCGGCATGCGAGCCAGGCCCGCCCCCCCCCCCCGTTCGAGGATCATGATTCCGAATACAGTCGGACATTTTTATACCCCAAAAACCCCGAATTTCGGGGAACGTTTTATTCTCTCATTGAGGGGGAAATTTAAAAAAATCCTCAAATGATAAGAAAACCCGGGGGTCCCAAATCACCCTATCTTTTCAAAAAAACAAACTACCACAATGTTTTATAATCACCCTGAATTTACGGAATTTCCAACAAGGGCGCAGACAAACGTTTTTCAGGGGGGAATCTCTGAAAAAATCGTTCCCATTTCAGCAACTGTAGCGAAAGAGTGGACTGAATCTCCAGTGGTAGATCCCCAGAAATCTCGCCTATCTTCAAAAACCCTGCTCCTGGTCAGATAGTTCATCCATTAGGAACCCGTCTGACAAACAAATTTTGACAACCTCGCAAAATCAATTTTTTGAGGCGGCTGGAGCCTCTCTCTCTCTCCCTCTTTTTTGGCCACCTGGGTAGCAAGGGCTATGGTGGCTTGGGTTGAGGACCTAGTTAAAACAACTAGCGATATCTCCCTTTCACCCGAGCACGTAATCTGGCCTATCAAATTACTCGGGCAGGTGACTACATGGTTCATGCGTCCCTAAATGCAGCTCATTGCGCTGCACTCACAGCAGCCAATGCTATCGCTATTCGGAGGTCCCTCTGGCTCCGAGAGTGGCGTGCAAAATCTGCTTCAAAGAGAACTTTGACTTCGCTGCCTTATCTTTCAGGACGTTCTTTTGGAGACCGTCTTGATCAAATTATTTCTGACGCCACTGGGGGCAAGAGCAAATTTCTTCCGCAGCGCAGAATCAATCGACCTTTTTTCGGTATCAATACCAAGGTCGTTCCCGGCCATTTCGTAGCTCCTTTAATTGGTCCTCCACCTCGACCTCGTCTCGAGCACCCCCGTCCATCTCGCAGAGATAGGGGCTCGCAACCATCGTCCAGTCCTCTCACCCTGGAGAAACAGATTTTCTCAGCGGGAAATAGAGCTCCTCTTCTCGCAAACAGTCTTCCCAATGACTCCTTACCAAGGACGGGGGACCCAAACAAGGTAGGCGGCCGCCTACTCTTGTTTGCGAGGTCTGGGGGTCGGTCATTCAGGACCGGTGGGTCCTCGATCTTGTACACTCCGGCTACAAGATCAAATTCTTGTCCCTCCCCCCAACACGTTTCTTTCAGTCACGTCCCCCCAATCCAAGATTTTCATAGTCCCCTTCCTCCAGGCTCTGGACATACTTCGTTCCAGCGCGTCATCGTCCCAGTCCCTCACAGGGAAAGATTCAAAGGTTTTACTCAAACCTCTTTGTGGTTCCCAAGAAGGACGGCTCCTTGCGTCCTATTCTAGACCTAAAATTACTAAACAAGTTTATCAGAATCCGTCATTTCAGGATGGAATCCCTCCGTTCTGTGTCGCATCTCTAGAAAGGAAAGAATACTTGGCGTCTATAGACATCAAGGATGCGTATCTACACATTCCAATTTTCAGAGGTCATCAAAAGTTTTCTGCTTTTGCTGTCGGAGAGGATCATTTTCAATTTGCCGCTCTGCCTTTCGGTCTCGCAACCGCCCCCAGAGTGTTCACAAAGGTCATGGCGGCCGCCATGTCAATTTTACACTCTCGGGGTGTGGTAGTCCTCCCGTATCTGGACGACCTACTCATCAAAGGTCCGTCTTTTCAGCCTGCGCAGAAAGTGTCGAGATCACTATCGACACCCTTTCTCGCTTGGGCTGGCTAATCAATTTGGACAAGTCTCTTCCCATTCCGTCTCAGAAGATTCCTTTTCTGGAATGATTCTGGACACCTTCCAAGGGTTGGTATCTCTCCCTCCAGAAAGATCAACTCTCTGAGACGGGGAGTACTCCTGTTGTTTCTAGGCCACTCGCACTCTCTGCGGAGCGCGATGCAGGTCCTGGGGAAAATGGTAGCGTCCATCGAGGCAGTACCATTCGCTCAGTTCCACCTTCGTCCTCTTCAACAGGAGCTAATATCACTTTGGGACAGGAACCCTGCGTCTTTAGGTCGCCACTTCCGTCGTCTCCCACAGTCAGAAGCTCCTTAAAATGGTGGACAAAGGCTTCATCTCTGAATCAGGGAAAATCCTTTCTGCCGATCCATTGGCTGGTGGTGACCACCGATGCCAGTCTCCTCGATGGGAGCAGTGTTCCTCCATCACACGCTCAAGGCCGATGGTCTCTATCAGAGACCCGTCTTCCGATCAACATCCTGGAGATCAGAGCTATCAAGTTAGCTCTCATGCAGTTCCATCATCTACTGGCCGGACTCCCATCCGGATTCAGTCAGACAACGCCACGGCCGTGGCGTATATCAACCCGCCAGGTGGGCACTCGGAGCAGAACAGCTATGCTCGAGTATCGCACATCCTGCGCTGGGCCGAGGCAAAACCGCTCGCCCATCTCCGCGGTTTCACATCCCGGGAGTGGACAATTGGGAGGCCGACTTCCTCAGTCGCCAAGGCTTAGACTCAGGGAATGGTCCCTTCACCCGAAATGTTTCAACTCATTTGCCAGCGTTGGGGAATTCCGGATTGGATCTCATGGCATCCAGATTGAATGCCAAAGTTCAGACTTTCATAAGTCGATCACGCGATCCATTAGCCATCGGCTCGGATGCGCTAGTTCTCCCTTGGAGTCAATTTCGCCTTCCTTACATCTTCCCACCTCTTCCGTTAATCCCCAGGGTGATTCGGAAGATCAAAGCGGAAGGCTTCCCTCATTTTGGTCGCTCCGGACTGGCCTCGCCGTCCGGTATGCGGAACTAGTGCGTCTTGTCGCAGACGTTCCCTGGAGATTACCAGATCGTCCGGACCTCTTTCACAGGGTCCAATTTACCATCACAATTCGAAAGCGCTGAATTTGACGGTATGGCCATTGAAGCCTGGATCTTAAGTCAGGCTGGTTTCTCTAACAACGTGGTTTCAACAATGATCAATGCCAGGAAGCCGGCTTCCGCACGCATTTATCATCGAGTCTGGAAGACATTTTTTTCTTGGTGTAAAGACAAGGGTCGTTCCCCTTTGGTTTTTTCTATCCCTTCCATTCTAGAGTTTCTTCAAACAGGAATGGATTCAGGTTAGCTCTCTCCTCTCTCAAGGGACAGATTTCTGCGTTGTCCGTCCTTTTCCAACGGCGGATCGCATCTAAGTCTCAGGTCAGGACCTTTATCCAGGGAGTGTCACATCTTGTTCCGCCCTACAAGAGGCCTTTAGAGCCTTGGGACCTTAATTTGGTCCTCAGTGCCTTACAGGAATCACCCTTCGAACCTTTGTCTGAAGTGTCCTTATCGCTTCTCTCCTGGAAGGTTGTCTTCCTAGTGGCGATTACCTCTATCAGAGGGGTATCGGAGTTGGCAGCCTTATCTTGTAAATCTCCTTCCTTATTTCTCCTTCGTCCTCATTGGGGACACAGGACTGTGACTGTGGTGTATGCTACTGCCGCTAGGAGGCTGACACTAAGTAAACATAAAAAAGGTTACTCCTCCTCCGCCGTATACACCTCAGCACTGGCCGCAGGCAAACCCGTTCATGCTTAGTGTCTGTTGGAGGCACACGTCTGGTTCCTTCCAACCATTTTTTTTTTTTTTTTTTTTTTCCCACGAAGATTTGACAGGGGCGACGGACCCTATTGAAAGGGTCCGATCTCCCCAAAACATCAACGGGCGAGCACGGGAGTAAAGCCTCCACGTATCCTCTCCCGCGACGTGGGACACTAATGCCGGACTCAGCCCTGACCACCCTAGGGTATCGAAACCCTAGGCTGTACAGAGGCAGTAAATAGTCCGTGCGGCCCCCACTGCACCACCAAGGCAAGACCGCGTGCTGCAAGGAGGCGGATGGTCCCTCTCCTCACCCCCTGAAGGGGTGATGGAGTTAGGGTGCCTGCACCATCCTCACCCCCTTTTTTTCTGGGAAGCCCCTCTCTAATCACTGCGAGAGACGCTGGGATCTTTTACATTATGCTCCAGTGGATCGGGACCCACCTTTTAATCAGGATCTTCGGTCGGAAGAGGCTTAGGAGTTCTTAGAGCAGAAGGCAGAGCGGTCTGGTGTGGAGCAGCTCCAAAGCAAAAGCGGGCAAGGCAGTGAGTTCCCCATACCCCTCCCCCTGTATCCGGCAGCGACACAGGAGGCGGCTGCCTCCAAAAATTTACATTCCCGGCTTCGTGCCGGCGCTGGGCCGCGGGCTGGGATCTGGAGGCAGTGCGGGGGTAATTCGGCGTTCCAGAGAGGGGCGCGTTCTCGGGCTCCTCCCCCAGCAGCGTCACTTCCGGGCGGGCCCGCCCCCCTGATCCCGAGTGGGCACCGCCGAAAATTTAGGCCGCGGCTTCGGCCAGCGCTAGGCCGCGGCCTGAAATTTAGCCCCCGGCTTCGGCCGGAGACTAGGCCGCGGCCGGAAATTAGGTCCCCGGCTTCTGCCGGCGCTAGCGGCCGCCCCCGCGACCCCTCCCCCTAGGGCTCGTCTATTTAGGAACGCCTCCCTGAAAGGGGAGCGCGTTTTTTGGAAGTCTGGAGCTTCCATCTTCCTTTTTACGCCACACGGTCCAGCAAGTGAGGGGAAAAATCGTTCAAGAACGTTCGGGAACAGGACTGGGGTAAGTGCTACTACCTCCAGCCTGGTTGCTCCGTGTTTTTTGCTGCGCTCCGCACCGCTACTACCCCCGCACCGCCACATCCAAATTATTCTGACAGGAGAAATCTGTGACAGATCCAGTATGTCCAGAAGGGCTAAGACCCACACGGTGTTTTATACTGCATGCATTGCCTGTAGATCCCTTTTTCCGCACGCCCAGACTAATCGGGTCTGCGAAGCCTGTGACTCCGAACGGGCTCAGGAGTCCTTACCTATAACCGAGCCTAGTGCGTCAGGTCCTCCGGAATGGGCCTTGTCTCTTTCTCAATCTGTGGCGTCATTAACCAGAGCAATTGAGTCCCTTCAAGCTCCCGATAGGAGCAGGGACAGTGGTTCACCCGGCTTCATTACGCCTCAGGAACCTTCGGCCTGCAGGGGCCGCGCTCTTACCAGGCAGACGCATGGGAAGCGAACCCATACTGCGTCGCCTATGCCGTCCGGAGCCTCGGCATCTTTTAGCTCAGTTTCTCGCTCTCCCTCTCCTTTGGAGGCAAGTGATCAGTATTCAGATTCTGATTCTGAAGGGTCTCTCAATCTAGAGGCACCGTATTGTCAGGAGACAATTGACAGTCTGATTGAAGCTGTCAAATCAATCCTGGGGATAGAGGATGAATCCACCTTGGCCTCTGGTCATAAGGTGTCTTTCAAACGAGCCAGACAAACTCATAATGGTTTTTGGTGCTCATCCTGAGTTTGAGGAGCTGGTGCAGCGCCACCGAGAAAAAACCGGACAAGCGCTTTGCAGGACAAAAAGCCCTTAATACCAGATATCCTTTTCCTCCCGAACTTCTAAAGGTGTGGGCAGAATCTCCTACAGTCGATCCTCCTGTATCGCGTTTAGCGTCTAAAACGCTTCTCTCCCTTCCTAATGGTTCCTCGATCAAGGATCCAACGGATCGTCTGGTTGAAAGTTTGGCCCGCTCAGTGTTTGAGCATCAGGCTCTGCACTCTCTCCTTCTTTTGCAGCGACTTGGGTTGCTAAGGCCATGATATCTTGGTCGAGTCTCTAAATAGAGCCCTTCACGGTATAGAGGTGCCTTCTGAGGTAACGGAAATCTCCAATCAGATAGCTCTTGCAGGTGATTTTTTAATTAACGCTTCTATGGATGCGGCAAATTGCGCGGCATTAGCTGCAGCTAATGCGATTGCTATCAGGAGAGCTTTGTGGTTGAGGACTTGGCGAGCGGATTCAACCTCAAAGAAATCACTTACGTCTTTACCCTATCAGAGCGGGCCGATTATTTGGCGAGAAGTTGGATCAGCTAATATCTGATGCGACAGGAGGAAAGAGCAATTTCCTTCCTCACAGAGGATTAGACAGCCTTTTCGCCGACAGCTTCAGCCTCGCTTTAGGGCCTTTCGTAACCCAGGTTGGACCGCGCCAGCCACCTCCAGCGCTCAGGTCGACCTAATCAGGCCAGAGATCGCCAAGTCTCCTACAAGACCAACCCTTTGGGAAGAATGCGATCTCAACAGCCAAGATCTAGAGGGTCTAAATCACAAAGATTTTCGGATAAATGACTGGAGGCAGAATCCGGTCAATTTATCCAGAGTAGGCGGCCGCTTACTCTGGTTTCGCCCCGCTTGGCTATCAATTACTCACGACAAGTGGGTCAGGGAGTTAGTTTCCTCGGGGTACAAAATAGAATTCATTAATCGTCCGTCAAATCGATTTTTTTCTTTCACGCCTTCCCAAAAAAGAATCCCGTGTTCACGCCTTATTCAAGGCGGTCGAATCGCTTCGGCGCAGCGGGTCATTGTTCCTGTTCCAGAGGTCGAAAGGGGTCAGGGGTTTTACTCCAATCTGTTCATAGTACCCAAGAAGGACGGCTCTGTCAGACCCATTTGGATCTAAAACGACTGAATCAATTTGTCAGAATTCGACGGTTTCGAATGGAGTCTCTACGATCGGTTATTGCAGCCATGGAAAAGGAGGAATTTCTAGCATCAATAGACATTCAGGATGCCTATCTTCACATCCCCATATTTCCTCCTCATCAAAGGTTTCTTCGGTTTGCCATCGGCAGCCTTCACTTCCAGTTCACAGCTTTGCCGTTTCGGACTAGCCACAGCCCCCAGGGTGTTCACAAAGGTTATGGCTGCCGTTGTGTCCATTCTGCACTCCCGGGGGATAGTCATTTTGCCATATTTGGACGATCTCCTCATCAAGGGTCCGTCCTATCAGGCTTGCGAGAAGAGTGTCAGCATTACGCTAGACACCCTTGCTCGCCTGGGGTGGCTGGTGAATCTAAAGAAATCGTCTCCCGTGCCATCTCAAAGGATCACCTTTTAGGAATGATTTTCAACACTGCTCAAGGGTTGATAACTCTTCCTCAAGAGAAGGCTATAGTTCTCCGTCAGGAGGTACGGATCCTTCGCCAGCCAATACCTCACACCATCCGGTTTTGTATGAGGGTCCTAGGAAGGATGGTGGCAGCGATAGAAGCCATTCCTTTTGCCCAGTTCCATCTCCGCTCCCTTCAACATGCTCTCTTGGCAGTATGGAACGGGAGCCCTTACTCGCTCAATTTTCAGTGCCGTCTGTCCCGGCAGGTCAGACAGACGCTTTCGTGGTGGACAAGGGATGTCACTCTTCGCCAGGGCGATATTTTCCTCCAGTCCATTGGCTGATAGTCAGAACGGACGCCAGCCTTCTCGGATGGGGAGCAGTGTTTCGTCACTATACAGCTCAGGGGACTTGGTGTCGGCAGGAAGCGAACCTCCCAATCAATATTTTGGAGATCCGAGCTGTTCGGCTGGCTCTGAGGCTTTTCACCATCATTTGGCGGGCCGCCCTGTCCGAATACAGTCGGACAATGCCACAGCGGTGGCATACATAAATCATCAGGGGGGTACTCGCAGCAGAGCAGCCATGCGCGAGGTAGGACACATTCTATCCTGGGCAGAAAGAAATCACTCTGTGATATCAGCGGTCCACATTCCAGGCGAGAAGAACTGGGCAGCGGATTTTCTCAGCCGTCAGGGGATAGCGTCAGGGGAATGGTCGCTACATCCCGAGGTATTCCAGCAGATATGCCTACGTTGGGGAACCCCAGATGTGGACCTGATGGCTTCCAGGATAAATGCCAAGGTGCCCAACTTTGTCTCCCGGTACCGAGATCCGCAGGCAATTGCAGTGGATGCCCTGGTTCTACCATGGAATCAGTTTCATCTTCTGTACTTGTTTCCACCAATGGCTCTACTCCCAAGGGTGATCAGGAAGATCAGGTTAGAGGGGGTACCAGCGATATTGATCGCTCCGGATTGGCCGCGTCGCTCATGGTACGCAGAGCTGGTAAATCTGCTCAGCGACGCTCCCTGGCGTCTTCCAGAACGCGTGGATCTTCTCTCCCAGGGCCCAGTTTACCACCAGAACTTAGCGGTCCTGTGTTTGACGGCCTGGCCGTTGAATCTTGGATTCTGACTAGGGCTGGATTCTCCAAAAAGGTCGCCGCCACAATGGCTAGCGCCAGAAAAACCCACCTCTGCTCGTATCTACCATGGTACTTGGAAGGTCTTTTTTGCATGGTGCAGGGAACATGGTTATTACCCACTTCATTTTTCAATCCCCAACATTCTGTCTTTTCTCCAAGCAGGCTTAGATTCAGGTTTAGCTCCAAGTACTCTTAGGCGTCAAATTTCGGCCTTGTCGTTCTTTTTCAGCGAAGGATCGCATCTAATTTACAGGTCAAGACCTTTATTCAGGGGTTGTCCATATAGTGCCCCCCTACAAGGCTCCCTTAGATGTTTGGGATCTCAATCTGGTTCTGGGAGTTCTGCAAGAATCTCCTTTTGAGCCTCTTCAGGAGGTTTCCCTGACATACCTTTCCTGGAAGGTGGTATTTTTAGTGGCCATAACATCCATAAGGCGGGTTTCGGAGCTGGCAGCACTATCCTGCCGAGCTCCGTACTTACTTTTCCACCGTGATAAGGTAGTGCTTAGACCAGCACCTCCTTTTTTGCCTAAGGTTGTGTCCTCATTTCACATCAATGAGGACATTGTTTTGCCCTCATTTTGCCCAGCTCCGACGCACCGAGTGGAGAAGGCTCTCCATACGCTGGATCTGGTGAGAGCACTCAGGAGATATGTATCTCGAACGGCATCCTTTAGGCAGACGGACACGCTGTTTATACTCCCTGAGGGTCGCAGGAAGGGACTCGCTGCGTCTAGGTCAACTTTAGCTAGATGGATACGGGTAACCATTCAAGAGGCCTACCGCATCAGAGGCGCGGTGGTTCCCGCAGGAATCAGGGCTCACTCCACCAGAGCAGTGGGTGCTTCCTGGGCTCTTCGGCATCAGGCTTCGGCGGAACAGGTTTGTAAGGCAGCAACCTGGTCCAGTTTGCATGCTTTTTCAAAACATTATAATGTCCATACTCAGGCGTCAGCGGATGCTAGCCTGGGTAGAAGGATTCTTCAGGGCGCGGTAGCGCACCTATGAGCAATGCCTATGTATAATTGCACTGTGGAGTCAGTTTCCCACCCAAGGGGACTGCTTTGGGACGTCCCACAGTCCTGTGTCCCCCAATGAGACGAAGGAGAAATACGGATTTTTGTGTTACCACCGTAAAATCCTTTTCTCCGAGACGCTCATTGGGGGACACAGCACCCTCCCTTATAGCCGGATGGCTTTGCTTTCTAAGCTAATTTTGTTTTTTTTTGGGTCTATATCAGTAGATTTACTTCTGGATATATTGTACCTGTATTAACACTGAGTTTTTTCTTGTTTTAGCCTCCTACTGCTTTTTGCACTAAACTGGGTTTGCCTGCGGCCAGTGCTGAGGTGTATACGGCGGAGGAGGAGCTAACCTTTTTTATGTTTACTTAGTGTCAGCCTCCTAGCGGCAGTAGCATACACCACAGTCACAGTCCTGTGTCCCCCAATGAGCGTCTCGGAGAAAAGGATTTTACGGTGAGTAACACAAAAATCCGTATTTTTCACCAGGACAAGGTTGTTCTTAGAACGTCTCCTTCTTTCACGCCTAAGGTCGTTTCGGATTTTCACATCAATGAGGAGATAGTTTTTCCTTCGTTCTGTCCGGCGCCGATTCACCGTACTGAAAAAGCTCTTCACACCCTGGATTTGGTGAGAGCTCTCCGAAGGTATATTTCAAGAACGGCGCCTTTCCGAAAATCGGACGCTCTGTTTGTGCTTCCGGAAGGACGCAGACAGGGTCTTCCTGCTTCCAAGGCCACGTTAGCCAGATGGATTCGCTCTGCGATCCAAGAGGCATATCGTGTTAAAGGTCAGCCTATCCCGGCTGGGATTAAGGCACACTCCACTCGATCTGTGGGGGCCTCCTGGGCCATTCGGCACCAGGCTTCGGCACAGCAAGTGTGCAAGGCTGCGACTTGGTCCAGTCTTCATACTTTCGTCAAGCATTATCAAATTCATGCTCAGGTTTCTTCAGATGCGGCACTTGGCAGGCAAATTCTGCAATCAGCTGATGCGCATCTGTAAGTTGACGTTAACCAGTTAAGCGTTTTGTATGCATAAGTTTTCACGAGGCTCCATCTGTTGATGGTTTCCCACCCAGGGACTGCTTTGGGACGTCCCACGGTCTGTGTGTCCCCAATGAGGCGAAGGAGAAAGGAGATTTTTGTGTACTCACCGTAAAATCCTTTTCTCCGAGACGCTCATTGGGGGACACAGCTCCCACCCTTGTTTAATTTGAAGCCTCGTTGTATATTTGTAACTAGTTATTTGATTTGTGACATATTGCACTCTGTTATGAGCTCCTACTGCTTTGGCACCGAACTGGTTCAGGATTGAGCCAACAGGCGGTGTATACTGCAGGAGGAGGAGTTAATCTTTTGTGCTTAATGTATTGCTTAGTGTCCTCCTAGTGGCAGCAGCATAACACCCACGATCTGTGTGTCCCCCAATGAGCGTTTCGGAGAAAAGGATTTTACGGTGAGTACACAAAAATCTCCTTTTTCCAACCATAAAGCAGACTGCGTCCACTTATCTATATTTATTGCAGCTATTCTTTTGGCTATGTGTTTTTCAGTGTGACATTAAGGCCATATTCACACATTTTTAAACTGCTGTATATCCTATAATTTGTTTTATACTATGTTTGCCACCAAAACTTTTCCACTACGCCGTATTTTCAGCCATTTTGTACATTTCTGCTGTACCTTTTCAAGTGCATGTACACATACATGTGATGGATCTATAGTCCAAAGAGGTCCCAAAGGGTTACCACTAGTGATAAGTGAGTGTGCTCAGTTAAGGTGTTTTTCCAAGCATGCTCGGGTGCTAATAGAGTATCTTCAGCGTGTTCGAATACTATCCATGCATGTGTTGCGGCTGTTGCAGAGGTGCGAATCATGCAGCCATGGCGACTCGAACATAGTATTCGGGGAAGCCGAAGACACTGTATTCGCACACGAGCATGCTGGGATAACACCATATCTGAGCACACTAGTTATTACCATCTTCAAAGATGATTATACCGTATATATTTGAGTATAAGCCGAGATTTTCAGCACATTTTTTAGGGTTGAAAGTCCCCCTCTCGGCTTGTACTCGAGTCATATACCAGGGGGTCGGCGGGGGAGGGGTAGCGCAGCTGTCCTATATACTCACCCCCTCCTGGCGCGGTCTCTGCAGCCCCTGCTCTTCTCCCACGGTCTCCGGCGCCTGTGTTCAGCCATCAGTGGTACCGCTCATTAAAGTCATGAATGAGCGGTACCACGTGACCTCTGTAGTTAGGCATAGCGCGGGAGAAGAGGGGCTGCAGAGACCGCGCCAGCAGGGGGTGAGTATATTCCATATTCACCTCTCCCCGTTCCACCGCTGAGCGCCACTGTGTCCTCGCGGTTAGTACGAGCCCTCTGCTTCAGCATTCACTGCTGGAGGACCCGGAAGACAGCGGCGCTCAGCGGTGGAACGGGGACAGGTGACTATTGCAGGTGCCGGGGCCCTGAGCGAGCGTGACGCCGGCACCTGTCCCCCATAGCGCACCAGTGTCCCCGCCTGCTCAGGACACCGGCACCTGGCCCCCAGTGACGAGAGGGGAGTATGTAATTTTTTTTTTTTTTCATTTGCAGAGGCAGCATAAGGGACCTCGTGGGGCATAATACATGGGGCAGCATATGCGGCACAATACATGGGCAGCATATGGGGTACAATACATGGGCAGCATATGGGGCATAATCTATGGAGCATCATATGGGGCACAATCTATGGAGCATCATATGGGGGCACAATACATGGAGCAGCATATGGGGCACAATACATGGCAGCATATGGGGCATAATACATGGGGCAGCATATGGGACATAATATATGGGGCAGCATATGGGGCTCCTGATTCATTATGGCTATTCAAAAACATTTAACCTTTCATTTTACTTTTATTGGTATCTATTTTTAATTTTGAAATTTGCCAGTAGCTGCCTCATTTTCCACCCTAGGCTTATACTCGAGTCGATAAGTTTTCTCAGTTTTTTATGGCAAAATTAGGGGTTCGGCTTATACTCTAGTTGGCTTAGACTCGAGTATATACGGTAATTGGAAAATATTTGTTAAAACAATTAACTGTTCAATAAAATTTCCCCCTCTCTAATTATTTTTTTTCATTGCATTATTCATTGCTTAGGTTACTGGCCAGCGCTCTTGTCTAGCAGCGGTGGCTGAACATGCGTAATGCTATCAAGCACTTTTTACTGTTGACCTTGTTAGTACTGCACTAAAGCTGTACAGTGCTACCTCCACATTGTGTCTAGCTCCTACGATGCTGCCCAGACCAGGTGGCGTCATATAGCAGCATCGTAGAGCGCCCTGTTCACGCCAGTGGTGCAATGATCCGGACTCGGAACTGTCAGTACTGCTCCACAGCAAGCTGGGGAGGGTTGCGCTCCTCCGATGCTGAACAGACCAGGTGGCGTCGTATAGCAGCATCGGAGAGCGCACCGTTCAGGCCTGTGGTGCAATGATCCAGACTCTGAACTGTCAATACTGCTCCACAGCAAGCAGTAAGCTGGGAAGGGTTGCGCTCCTGAAAATGATATCTGGGATAAACCTTTAATTGTTATATTATATCATTTGTGTATGTCTTTTCAGCCATCAGATGGCAAGAAATTAAAAGAAAAACCAAAAACGCTTTTCTTTCCACAGGGATAATTTTTGTGATCAAGATTATGCTCCTTCTTTAAGAAGAAAGCAGTCCTCCTCATGGGCATTAAAGTGGTAAGTTTGTTTTTGTAGACTGATAAAATATGATTTCTGTTAAATATTAAAATGCATTTATGACTATTTTTTATTATTTACAGTGTCAAGATGGGAGTTGATTACTTCAAGCTGGGACGCCATGTTGATGCCATGAATGAATACAACAAAGCTTTGGAAATTGATCCCAAAAATGTTGAAGCTCTGGTAGCACGAGGTGCCTTGTGAGTATCTCTTAACTGCAGTAAACTAATGATAACATGTACAAGAAGGTAATATAGGGGCGTAATGAAGATATATGCAATGTCTGATATTTTTGATGTTTGTTTATCCAGTGTTAATCATAGATGAAGTTATGTTATATAGTTTTGTTACCTACAGTGGTGTGTCAGTCACTGGCCTCTGCTGAACTACCTTACCATCAGAGTGGGGCTTCAAGAGATGGAGTGCTTTCTCCCAGGATCTCCTGATCCTGGATATGCAGAAAACAGGGGTGAAAACTGTTGTAAATGGAGGGGGAAAGTTGTTTTTAATTTAAATGCACAATTATACTGGAATTAAAGGAAAATATTCAGGTGCTTCTTTAACCTCTCCCAGGTATCTTGTAGTATGTGTACAGAACATGACAAGTTTGGGTGTGTGGATTTGGCCCAGGAGCTGAACCATCGCCGTACTGCAAAATCCGATGGTGCATATCAAGCATTTAAGGCATGCTGATGGGTTGCTATTCCTGCTGCAGGCCCCCAAAGCAGCCATGTTGGTGTTGCTGTGAAACCCCGTCTCGTATAGAACAAAATTGGCCATGGTGCAAAGGACATGAGGTGCCACAGACTTGCTCATGAAATGTAATGTGCTTTTATTACGCTTTACTATTTTTATTATTTTTCCTAGATACGCTACAAAAGGCAGCTTAAATAAAGCAATTGATGATTTTGAAATTGCCTTAGAAAACTGCCCAACTCATAAGAATGCAAGAAAATACCTCTGTCAAACACTCGTGGAGAGAGGCGGCCAGTAAGTCTATTTTATACGGGATTGCTTTGTCTTGTGATCATTTACCATCTGTAAAGGACGTCTTCCCTCCCAACTACTTGTATTCTTCAGTCTCGAGCATAAAACAGCGAACATATGTTTAGTAATATAACTATTTTCCCAGCTGTAATCTGTCTAGTCATTCTGAAATCTTGCAAAGAGTACCCATCTCTATTAGGCTGTGTCCCCAGAATGAGTTTTTGAAACTGAGTATCTTTGCTATGCAAACAATGCAGCATCTTACAGTTTCAGCAAAGTAAACGGTATTTATCAAAATCTCACTCCCGTTGTTTTTTTTTTTTTAACTCTGCGTAAACGGACGTGTTGAAAATTCACAACATGTCATTTTCTCTTGCGGGTACACTGAGTGCTACATGCGAATTTTCCCCATGAAATGCACTTTAGTATGTTTCTGCTGCAGAAACGCATTAAAAATGCATGAAAACTACACATGACTGTGTCAATAATGTTTTGTCAAAGCCTAATACCAGGAAGTGTCAAAAATGCAATGAAAAATCACAAGTAACATAATTTACTTAATAGGTGCAGAAATGCTTTAGAAATTCTGCAACATCAAAACTTTACCAAAAGCTCATAGTGGGAACATAGCCTTAAGATCCGTTTACATGGACTGTCCAGTTGGCACTAAATGACTGAAATATTTGCTGATTGGCGGTCGTTTAATGGCCTGTTTACACAGGCAGACCGCTTGTTAAGATGTGCACTGAGTGACCAGTAATAGATTGTTCTGTGCACTTAGATTTTCATTGTTCTCTGCAGCATAAGTCCTGTTAATGCTGGATAATGTGCTGTTGAGAACGATAATTTTTAAGCTTGCTTCTCCCGATTCTTCACTTCTCATGATGAACTAGCAGTTTGTTCATCGGGTGATCGGCAGCCTGTATATACTGAAAGATTATTGTGAAGCAAGTGTTCATAAGATCGCTTGCTCCCTATCATCTTTCATTGTGAATGCAGCTTAAGTCTGTTATGTCGAAACTAACATGGTGACCTAATTGCAGGCTGGAGGAGGAGGATAAACTACTGAATGCGGAAAGTTACTACAATAAGGCTTTAACCATTGACAGATCCTTCATGGAGGCTGAGGAGGCGCTGAACAAAGTGCACCAATGTATACAGGTGATTCTTTATTTTCTCAATATGCTATGAGCTGGAACAAATAAGCTGCATGCTATCCTATATATTGATATTGTTGGCTCCTATAAATACTTCAATGCAAGCTGCTTTCTCTCCATATATCATACTAAAGGGGTTCTCCAACTATAAAGAATGAGAATAGCTTAGAATATTATAAAGATTAATCATAGTTGCCATACAAATTCCTGCTGCTCCGATTTTGCCACACTTTAGTCCCCCAACAGTCTCTGTACATGCCTGCAGCCGATCATGCGCAATTTTCCCACATAACCGCTGCAGCCAATGAGTTGCTGTAGCTCAGAGATCAGTGTGCAAACATCATGTGGTTAGCCTTCAAGTTATCAGCTATAGGAATGTACAGAGACTGTCGGGGATCAGTAAGGTGCGAAGGACTACATCATCGTTATTATTTACATTTTAATATGCTCTCAGGATTTTTTTTCCTAAATAAAAAAATAAATAAATCTGTGGAGAATCAATAAATGTTTCTACTTACCGTAGCTTTGCATTCCTTGAGATCCATAGTTGGAATTCTGTTTATAGTAAACCATTAACTGCTGTTGATAAGTAGTGTATCCATAGTATATAGTTGACTTTTTTGGGGGGAGGGGAGCTTGTTACTATGATCAGTTGACTGGAGGACTAATCTTTTGAGGACATGGGGTAATGTAGGTAAACTGGGCCTTCACCCATCAGATCAGTGGCTCTCCAAAGGAGTCACCATAAGCCGTCAGATCACTTATTAGCTACTTGTTTCCCTCTTGTATACTGTGTCCTGTAATACTGATGATGTGTCTCTGTCTCCTCCTGCCTTGAACTCTTGGTGCTGTGGCTGTGAATATCCATCACTTCTCCTACTGCTTTGAAAATGGATTAATTCCTAAACTACCACTAAAATGGACTCTGGTCAATGTCAACTGGTTTGTATGAACATATTCTCACTACTTCTATGTTACTGATTACCATTTTGGGCTGTGTACCTCCTTGTTCTGATGGCTGTGCTAATAACGCCTTGACTTGAATTCCATACTTTGTGAATTTTATGCCCATGTATATTGTGAATTATGGCAAATTATACGTAATGGGTTTAATGTGGACATTGCTATTTTTCCACTTTTTATGCCCATTGATCCTTTGTATAAATCTTGGATCTTCTAAAACTATTCATATGGCTTATTGTCATATATAATGTGGGTGGTGGGTCTGCTGACTCTTATCAAATGTGTTATAACAATATCTCTTTGATAACTTGATAAAAAGAAATCTTTCGAAAAAAGAGAGAAACATGAAGAAAAGGAAGAAAAAGCTAAAGAAAAGAAAACGGAAACCAGTGCAGAGAAATTGCGGAAACTTCTAAAAGAAGAGAAAAGGTAAAGATATTCCATCTTTTTTAAGGGATCCTGATAAACCAGCTTTATTGCTTGTATTTAATGCAGCTGTTGAGTATTACTGGTTTTAGTCTCTGTAGGTTTACACCCTTCCTGATCTCTGACGTACATGTGCAATATATGTCATGTGCGGATGTATGGAGCTGGGTGCACACGATATTCGGCAGATGCCACATTGTTACACATGCACATTGCCTTAAATCGCTGAGATTGGAGTTTAAATAAAATTAACATTTAAATAACCACCCCCATTTTTCACAATTAAAAAATTAAACACATTCGGAGTTGCCACACCTGTAAAAGTTCTATTTCAGCTGCAGATGGAAGGAAGAGAGCCACAGTATTCATTACTGATGGGTAGGCGGAGCCCCAGATCAGGATGTCACCTCAGATCAAAAGAGTGCTGACTGGCTGGCCCCTCCAGCTCGGGCTCCTCCTACTCAGCTCCAGTCTAAGATTTGAGGTCCAGAGGATGGTCGCTGCTAATGCAGCTCCTCAGAAGATTTTATTATTTTATATTCGGACAGGAGACTTGGATCACTAGTTGGTCTAGAGGTCTCAGGGGTCTCAGCGCTGCTGTACCCCAACCTCTCCCTTGGCGGATCTGTATTTACTCAAAGTCCCTGCAGAATCTTGCCGGCCCTGGGGGATGAGGAGAGCTTCCCTGGCGGGACGCAAACCACACACTGGGGTCACTGCGTTCCTCGCCCTGGGGGGAAGCATGGGCACAGCGCCAGAAACCCCTGAGGGTCCCTGTGGCGCCTTGGCTGGTGAGTACTCCACACAAAATTTTTTATTATAATTATGTGTGAGTGCTTTAGCGTCTGAGTAAGCAGCGCTATTACTTGTATGTCAGTATGCTTCAGCGCTGCTGTGACAGCGCTACTACATGTACAGCGCTACTACATGTATGTCAGTATGCTTCAGCGCTGCGGTGACAGCGCTGTTACAAGTAGATGTGGTGATCTTTTGTCCGCAGGCAGATACTTGCAGGACAGAGAGGGAGCAGGAGCGGGGAGTTTGCGCTCAATATTCGAGCTGGCGGGGGGCGTGGCCTAACTATTCCCGGTCTTCTGAGCAGGAAGACGCGCGCTCTGGCGTTTCTCCTGCGACTCCCTCACTGTGGCGGCCATTACACAGGCTCCTGGGCTCCTCAGACCGCTCCTCTCCTCATAAAACACCACGGCCAGCTGGGTGAGTGCTGATTCCTCACCCCGCAGCGCAGCGATCGCTATCCTGCAGCTGCAGTCTCATTAGAGACATAAAAATTGGCTGGGGCTCACAAATATATATTGTGGTGAGTTTGCAATATTAACCCCTCTGAGGGTTATTTCTACCAGCTAAATTTTTTGACTGAATACCGCTGGGGTAACCCTGCTTGGTGAGCGTTAACCCTTCAGCGTTTAAAAAAAAAAAAAAACGCATATTTTTTGCTGGTACTACCGCTTTGACCTGCTCATACAGGTGAGACATGTCTGAACAGAGTTCAGATGCCGCGGACCACGTCCCAGTGCCATTACGGCAATCAGATACGCAGACCTCCACAGCGTCTAGCGCTGCGGTCGACAGCGGTGAAAAATTGGACGTTATCGCTCGATCGATCAACAACTTGTCTGACCTTTTAGGTCAATATGTGTCTGCTAATTCCTCTCAGAGGAAGCGACGCAGGCCGTTACCGGCCTCTGCACGGAGCGAGTCAGATGTATCTGATATTGGGCAGAGTTCCCCTTTAAATTCGGATGGAGAAATATCCGATTCAGATGCGGACGAGCCGCAGGGGCGTTCCTCTATGGCGAAGCGTACGGAGGCATTAATTGAAGCCATGAGAGATATATTACAGTTACCGGAGGAGGTAACTAGTCGTCCTGGTAAATCAGCACGCATGTTCCAGGAGTCCCGTGCTTCGCGTACAACATTGCCAGCTCTGGATGAGCTTAATAGTGTAATAGAAGAGGAACGTCTGTGTCCAGATAAGCGTTTTCATGGAACGCATTTCTTGGATACACTTTATCCTTGCTCTGCGGAGTTAAAGGCTAATTGGACTTCTGCTCCTGAAGTGGATGTGTCTTTATCTCAGCTTAGTAAATCCTCACTACTCCCTATTAAGGGAAAAGCGAGCTTACAGGAGCCTTTGGATAGAAAAGCAGAATTGGCGGCAAAAGCAAGCTATGAGGCTGCGGGTCATGGATTCCGAGCAGTGCTAGGATCCATGTGTGCTGCTAGAGCTTCTCTAGGCTGGTTGGCACGTCTGAAGACGGAGTTGCAAAATGAATCTCCGTTATCTGAGATACGGGAAACTTGTGAATGGTTAGAAACGGCAGCCTGTTATATATTTGATGCCGGTCTGGATACGGCATCTCTGCTGGCCAAAGCGCAAGCTTCAGCGGTCACAGTCAGAAGAGCTTTATGGCTCAGACAGTGGGCCGGGGACGCAGTTTCCAAACAAGGGTTGTTGGCCTTACCTTACAAGGGTGGCCATCTTTTTGGATCCGACCTCACAGAGCTGATTTCCAAGGCTAAGGCGAAGGAATCAGCATTACCACAGCGTAGGGCCATGGCCTCGGTGTCCAGTAAGCCTGGTGTCTATAGTGGTCGGCGGTCCTTTCGGGGCCGAGGACGATCTAGTCACTCCTCGTGGGATCGGGTCGTCCTTCCTTCTCAGGAAAGAAATCCTCTCAGAAAACTCGTACTCCCTGGAAGCAGAGTTTCCGCCAGGACAAGCGGGTACTTGACAAAAAGCCCGAAAAGTCGGATTGACGCCAGGGGTCCACTCGAGGATTCTCGAGTGGGGGGTCGCCTGCTTCTTTTCAAGGAGACTTGGATGGCTCGCGTTCCAGATTCCTGGGTAACGCGGATAGTGTCGGCAGGCTATTTCATAGAGTTTGCTTCTCGACCCCCAAATGTTTTTTGTCAATCTCACGTTCCGTCGGAACCCGAGCTTGTTGTCGCTCTACAGCGAGAGGTCGAATCTCTGCTACAAAAGGGTGTAGTGATACCGGTTCCGTCAGAGGACCGAGGGAAAGGTTTTTATTCCAACCTTTTTATAGTTCCCAAAAAGGAGAACAAATTTCGCCCGATTCTGGATCTCAAGCGATTAAACCGGCATGTCCATGCCCGGAAATTTCGCATGGAGTCGCTTCGTTCCGTTGTGGCAGCTCTGTCACAGAACGATTTTCTGGTGTCAATCGACATTCGCGACGCCTATTTGCATATTCCCATCGGAAAGGCTCATCAGCGCTTTCTTCGATTTGCCATAGGTCAGAATCATTACCAGTTCGTGGCTCTGCCGTTCGGCTTAGCCTCAGCGCCAAGGGTCTTAACAAAAATTCTGGCGCCCCTCATGGCAATCCTTCGAAGACAGGGGATTACGATTCTCCCTTATCTGGACGATCTTTTGATCGTGGCTTCCTCGGAGGAGGAGGCGTTGACGGCTCGGGATTTGTCTCTTCAGTTTCTGAAGGACTTCGGTTGGCTGGTCAATTGGGAGAAGTCGTCCCTGGAACCATCGAGGACAATCCTCTTTTTGGGAATGCATCTCGACACGTTTCGGTCGGTAGTTTCCCTACCACCAGACAAACAGTCATGTCTTCTTCGACATGTACAGATTATGAAATCCTCAACGGCAATGTCCCTACGGAAGTGTATGCGTCTTCTGGGACTGATGGTGGCGTCCATGGAGGCAATTCCTTTTGCCCAGTTCCATTCCAGGACTCTCCAAAGGTTCATCTTGAGTCGGTGGAACCAGTCGCAATCGCTGGATTGCAGTGTCACCATTTCTCGCGCGGTGCGGGATTCTCTAGAATGGTGGTTACGTCCAGGGGCATTCTCCCTGGGGAAGTCTTTCCTCCCTCCGAAGTGGTCAGTCATAACCACCGATGCCAGCCTGACGGGCTGGGGGGGTGTTTGGAACAATCTCTGGATTCAGGGGGTATGGTCATCGGAAGAGTCTGTTCTTCCGATCAACATCCTGGAATTGAGGGCAATTTTCCTTTGCCTCCAACATTGGACGGTCCCTTTGAGCGGTCTGCCAGTCCGAGTGCAGACAGACAATGCGACGGCTGTCGCGTATATCAATCACCAAGGTGGGACAAGGAGTTCCAGACTCATGGTAGAGGTGTCCCGAATTCTGATTTGGGCAGAGGCCAGTGTACCAGCCATTTCGGCGATTCACATTCCAGGGGTTCAGAATATTACAGCGGACTTTCTCAGTCGCAGAAGGATGGATCCCGGGGAATGGAGCCTCCACCCGGAAGTTTTTGCACTACTGTGCTCTCGCTGGGGAACCCCACAAGTGGATTTGATGGCATCCAGGTCCAATGCCAAGTTACCGACGTTCATGTCCAGGTACAAGGACCCGAAGGCTGTGGCGGTGGATGCTCTAGTGGCTCAGTGGGATCAGTTCGAGCTGATCTATGTATTCCCGCCGATATCCTTACTTCCTCTAGTACTGCGTCGGATCAGACTAGAGAGAATTCCAGCTATTTTGATAGCTCCAGACTGGCCAAGAAGGGTGTGGTTCTCGACAATAATGTCGCTGTTGGCGGCACCTCCTTTTCCACTCCCTCTTCAACCGGACTTGTTGACTCAGGGGCCCGTTTGTCATCCGGACTTGATGTCCCTGCGTTTGACGGCGTGGCTCTTGAGACCGAAATCTTGACCCGTAGAGGTTTCTCAGCCGAGGTCATTGCTACCCTTCGTGCTGCAAGAAGTCCGGCTACTACTAGGATTTACCACAAAATTTGGGAAACCTTCTTTTCGTGGTGTTTGGGGTCCTCTCGGAACCCGAGAAAATTTTCCATTCCCAACCTGTTGGCTTTTCTGCAGCATGGGCTAGACAAGGGTTTGGCAGTCAGCACCCTGAAAGGTCAGATTTCTGCTCTGTCCTTATTGTTCCGGAGAACCATTGCTTCAAATAGAGACGTGCTCTCCTTTTTCCGAGGTATATCTCGTAAGTTCCCGCCGCGGAAGGCACCCGTGTCTCCTTGGCGGCTCAACCTTGTTTTGGAGGCTCTTCAGCATAAACCTTTTGAGCCTATGGTTTCTGCTAGCCTTTCTTTACTTTCTTGGAAGGTGGCTTTCCTTGTTGCAGTCACTTCCTTGAGGAGAGTTTCTGAGTTGGCAGCTCTTTCTTGTTCGCCTCCTTTTCTGGAGTTTTTTCCGGATCGTGTAGTGCTTCGCACTTGGGGTGATTTTTTGCCTAAAGTGGTGTCACAATTTCATGTCAACCAGGATATTGTGTTGCCTTCATTCTGCCGGATCCGAAGAATGTGAAAGAGCGTGCTTTACACACATTGGATTTAGTGCGGGCCTTGAAGTTTTATCTATCTATTACTCAAGGTTTTCGTAAGACGGACTCCCTATTTGTGGTTCCAGTCGGTCGTCGGCGTGGTCAACGAGCTTCCAAGGATTCTATAGCTCGTTGGATTCGGTCAGCTATATTGGAAGCTTACCGTCTTCAGGGTGAATCTTGCCCGATTAAGATTCAAGCCCATTCCACGAGGGCTGTGGCTTCATCGTGGGCTTTTCACCAAGGTGCTTCGGCAGTGCAGCTCTGCCGGGCGGCGACTTGGCGCTCTGTCCACAAGTTTACGAAGTTTTATAAAGTGGACGTCAGTGCTTCCGCTGATGCAGCCCTCGGACGTAGGGTCCTGCAGGCAGCTGTAGTTTAAAGTTCTGGATGAACTTGTGTTTAGCGCTGGTTGCGCTTTGTTGTTAAGGTTGTTGGGTTTCTGCCTCTTGTTGGTTTTTTCCCACCCTTATTTTTGAACTGCTTTGGGACGTCCCATCAGTAATGAATACTGTGGCTCTCTTCCTTCCATCTGCAGCTGAAACACGGATTTTGGTAAGAACTTACCTGTAAAATCCTTTTCAGCGAAGGAAGGAAGAGAGACACAGCACCCTCCCAAGGCAGAAGTGTGTTGATGTTTTCAGATGCAGCGCGACCCTTATCTGATAGCGATTATCTGGGCTGAGGTCAGCGCGCTAAGGCTCTGTTCCAGCATCGCCAGCTCATCGCAGTAGTCAGGTTCCGTGAGTAGTACCTGGAACTCTGTGGTTTTTGGCTTTCTTTGCATGCATAACCTGTATCCTTGTGTTTTTTCTCTGAAGTTCCTTCAGAAGGGGTTATGTTGCTCCGCTGGTGATCTTGGCTCTTTTCCTAAAAGCTTTGGTACGACTGGAGCTGAGTAGGAGGAGCCCGAGCTGGAGGGGCCAGCCAGTCAGCACTCTTTTGATCTGAGGTGACATCCTGATCTGGGGCTCCGCCTACCCATCAGTAATGAATACTGTGTCTCTCTTCCTTCCTTCGCTGAAAAGGATTTTACAGGTAAGTTCTTACCAAAATCCGTGTTTATCTATATGTATGTAGATATCTAAAGTTCGATATAGGATGCGCCGCATGCGCAATAGCAACTGTCGGCAATCTCCGATAGCTGCTACTGCGCAGGTGTGGGCGACGCAATCTTGGAGGAGGACATTTTTCTTATCTTCTCCAGCAAGATGGCGCCGCATGCGCAACAGCAGCTATCAGATCTCTATACAAACCGATAGCTGCTACTGCACAGGCGCCTCGGGCGCCATTTTCAAAGTTACTTTTTTTTTTTTCTCGCTCAAGTAAATCTGCAAAAGGGATTAAGCGCACAGTAACCATGCGATTATGCTGCACTGGAGGTGCCACGACCGGCACCTGCCTGCAGAAGCGTTTTTTTTTTCAGTATGTGATGGTATTCATTATTCAAACTAGGGGCAGGTCAGTGAGGGATCAGTGACCAGTCTGCATTATGAATATCTAATCAGAGCACACATACCCCAGCCCTGCCTTAGGACAATATCATTAACACAAAACTGAAAATAAAGATTAAGAAACAGCCACAAGACGGATTTCATCAACCAAGGTATCATTTTATTCAGTATAACCGCGCCGACCTGACACTGTGTAAGTTACTATGCATAACCCTTCTGACAGCTTCCCTTTAAGCAATTCCACTGTCAGGTTTCAGCAGCATCTGAAAATGTGTCTACTAAATTGCTTGTCAATTACTATTTATTATGATAGAAAGAAGAAACGCAAAAAATCTTCATCTTCCTCATCGAGCACTTCATCTGCCTCATCGAGCACTTCATCTTCAGAGAGCTCTTCATCTTCTTCTAGCCATAAAAAACATAAGAAAAAGAGAAGTAGAAAGCATTCTGTATCTTCAAGCCGCTCACGAAGGCATTCATCTAGTATACCAGCTCGTGAAGATGAACAGCTTACCCCACCTGCAGACACTTCGGCCTCTTTTCTCAAACAAGATGATCGCAGAATATATGACAGTTGGGATAGACCCCATAGAAAATCTATTGAGTTTAATACCAGGAATCGATCCCTGTCGTCTTCGTCTTTGGAGTTAATAGATCCTGTTGGAGGTAGGTCTGAAGATTCAAGAGATTCTTACAGTAGTGCAAAAACTCATGCGAGCGGCAGCACATCAAAAAGTGCAGCTTCAGCCAGTAAGTATAGACCTAGTAGAAGAGATTCTTCAGCTTCGAGCAGCAGAAGAGCAGAGGTGAAATACAGAGATGATCCTAAAGACCGTCACCAAGACAGCAAAACATCATTCAGCCAGAAGTCAGAATCCTCTCAAAGGAAGTATTCCACGTCTGACTGTGGAGCCAGTGACAGAAAGCCTTCTGGTGGTAGATCATATGAACAGTCTCTCCAAAGGAGTGCAAGTACGTCCCACAAAGAGGCCCCAAACGGTAACACAGCCACCAGTAAGGATTTACCTGGAAACCTACTTAATATTCTCAACCAAATTGCTGAGTTTGAGAAGGAAAAAGGGGGTCAAACAAAAATGTAACTAAAATGTTCTCCCTGTGTTAAAACGGCCTTTATTCTGAAGGAGGAATCTATTTTATGGGTTTATAATGGAACAATACAGATGATTTGTTATATCTACATTTTCTTGATTTATGGAAAAACAGTTTTTTTTGTACAAAGACACTGCCTGTACTGTAGGTATTCTTTATTTGTATTGTTCTGCCTTCATTATGCATCTGTGCACAAAGCTGCTTTACATGGATAGAAGAGGAATAAGTTGCAGCATAACCCAGATCTGAGCTGCTGAGTTATTGACAACCATTGAAAAAGAACTACACGAACGTCCAACTGCCTTTTGTATCTTTTGTGCATTCCCTGTTGTCTTCAGACAGTACAAAGGTGTGTATCCAATGTGCATCCAATGTGGTGCAGTACTATTTCACACATGTCTTAATAAACTCGTCCAGTTTATACATGTTGAAGGTGTTTGTCAGCTTGTCAATGCACTGGTCATGTACCAATCTTATACAGGAGAGTTGCAGAGTCCATGGTACCTACTAGGTGGGTAGAACTGCCGAGATGCATGTGGGGCCAGGGTTCTGGTCGCTAACGGAGCAGAACCTGCTCATTACGTTTCTATATTGGTAATCCGTAGTGATGAGCAAGTATACTCATTGCTCGGGTGATCTCCGAGTATTTGGAAGGGCTCGGAGATTTACCTTATATACTCATATATAAGCCGACCCGTGTATAAGCCGACCCCCTAATTTTGCCACAAAAAACAGGGAAAACTTACTGACTAGCGTATAAGCCTAGGGTGGAAAATGCAGCAGCTACTGGTAAATTACAAAAATAAAAATAGATACCAATAAAAGTAAAATTAATTGAGACATCAGTAGGTTAAATGTTTTTGAATATCCATATAGAATCAGGAGCCCCATATAATGCTCCATACAGTTAATGATGGGCCCCATAAAATGCTCATCAAAATATCCTAAACCATAAGGTAATAATGGCCCCTTAAATGCTCTATGAAAAATATGCCCAATAATCACTCACATAAAAGTATATACCCCATTAAATGCTCCATATATTTATGCCCCATATCTCCATAATTATGCCCCATATGCTCCATAATTATGCCCCATATGCTCAAATATGCCCCATAATCCATAGATTATTGCCCCATAGGCTCCATAGATTATGCCCCATAGCTCCATAGATTATGGCCCCATATGCTCCATAGATTTATGCCCCATAGGCTCCATAGATTATGCCCCATAGGCTCCATAGATTATGCCCATATGCTCCATAGATTATGCCCCCATATGCTCCATAGATTTGCCCCCATAGCTCCATAGATTATGCCCCATATGCTCCATAGATTATGCCCATATGCTCCATAGATTATGCCCCATATGCTCCATAGATTATGCCCAATATGCTCCATAGATTATGCCCAATAGCTCCATAGATTATGCCCAATATGCTCCATAGATTATGCCCCATATGCTCCATAGATTATGCCCCATATGCTCCATAGATTATGCCCCCATAGGCTCCATAGATTATGCCCCCATAGGCTCCATAGATTATGCCCCATAGCTCCATAGATTATGCCCCCATAGCCATAGATTATGCCCCCATAGGCTCCATAGATTATGCCCCCATAGCTCCATAGATTATGCCCCCATAGGCTCCATAGATTATGCCCCCATAGGCTCCATAGATTATGCCCCCATAGCTCCATAGATTATGCCCCATAGGCTCCATAGATTATGCCCCATATGCTCCATAGATTATGCCCCCATAGCTCCATAGATTATGCCCCATTTGCTCCATAGATTATGCCCCCATGCTCATAGATTATGCCCCCATAGGCTCCATAGATTTGCCCATAGCTCCATAGATTATGCCCCCATATGCTCCATAGATTATGCCCCCATATGCTCCTAATTATGCCCATATGCTCCATAGATTATGCCCCATATGCTCATAGATTATGCCCCATATGCTCCATAGATTATGCCCCCATATGCTCCATAGATTATGCCCCCATATGCTCCATAGATTATGCCCCCATATGCTCCATAGTATAGGTCCCTTATGCTGCCGCTGCTGTGGGTCCTTCTGTCAGTGACTGCTCAGGCAGAGGGCGCAGCGCGCACTAACTACGTCATCGCGCCCTCTGTCTCAACATCACAGCCAGAGGACGAGGAGGATCAGAGCGGAGCGCAGCGGTGGACCGGGGACAGGTGAATATCGCATATACTCACCCCCTCCTGGCGCGTCTCTGCAGCCCCTGCTCTTCTCCTGCGGTCTCTTGCAGCTATTCCTTCCTACAGCGGTCGCGTGGTACCGCTCATTAAAGTCATGAATATGTGCATATCCATGACTATAATGAGCGGTACCACGTGACCGCTGCAGGAAGGAGCCTTGAGATCGTGGAAGAAGCAGGGGGGCTGCAGAGACGCGCCGGCGGGGCGGTAAGTATGATCTGACATCCCCGCTCCCCCGCCGGCCCCCGGTATATGACTCGCGTATAAGCGAGAGGGGGACTTTCAGCCTTAAAAAATGGGCTTTAAAATCTCGGCTTTATACACGAGTATATACAGTAGTTTGTTGCTGTAGCTGCATGATTTGTGGCTATTTGCAGCCTGAATACATGTGGGGATTCCTTAACAAACAGGCATTACTCACATGTTATCAAGCTGTCCAGCAGCCATAAATCATGCAGCTGCGGCCAACAGAAACTAAATCTCCGAGCATTTAAATACTCGGAGAACCCACCGAGCAACGAGTACACTCGCTATCACTAGTAATCAGTCTTATCCTGGTCAGCCGTTGAGAAGTGACAGTGACACAAAATGGTAAAGTATTGAACTACATTATGGACTTTAATTTTGGGGTAGATCTCGCTCAAGCTTATCTTAAGAGGAATATGTCAGCAGGATTTTACTATGTAATCTGAAAGCAGCATAATCTAGGGGCAGGGAACCAAAGTTCAATTTAATATGATCAGTGTTTTATCAGCAGGAAATTTTCAACTCAGAATAAGGCATGCCACATTGTCCAGCTAATCTATGTAACCCGCCCACTGATTGGCAGCTTGCTAACAATGTACAGTAATTACAGCAAGCTGCCAATTGGTGATGTGGGTGGGAATATTCACAGCTCCCATCTGACCAATGTTACATCTACAGCAGAGAAAATGTATTTTTTTTTTCCCCAGATCTAAGCAGTCCAGTAAGTGCTCCATTGCCTCGGATTCTGTAGCAAAACCTGCTGAAGATATCCCTATAAGTGCTTCCTAGTTGCAAGTTAAAACTGCTATTAATGAGAACCTGTCGTGTGATTTAGCAATGTAAGGACGACACTGGCGTGAAATTTCAAAAATGAGGCCAGTCACTCACAAAGTAGTGTCTTGTCATACAGACTCTAGGGGCAGGAGCGAAGACCCTACCCATAGTCCTGCCCCAGTGCACCTAAAGCTAATTACTAGTGATGAGCGAGTATACACATTGCACGGGTTTTCCCGAGCACGCTCGGATGGTCTCCGAGTAATTTGGCGTGCTTGGAGATGTAGTTTCTGTTGCGGCAGCTGCATAATTTATCGCTGCTGGACAGCTTGAATACATGTGAGGAATGCCTGTTTGTTAGGGAATTCCCACATGTATTCAGGCTGTCAAATAGCTGCAAGTCATGCAGCTATGGCAACAGAAAGTAAATCTCCGAGCCCTTCCAAATACTCGGGAGATCACCCGAGGTGCTCGAGAAAACACGAGCAAGGAGTATATTCACTCAGCACTACTAATTACCTGAAAATTTCAAATGCGGATAGCTGTCCATTTACTCTGTATAACAGTGTCATTATG
The DNA here is from genome assembly GCA_033576555.1 of Oophaga sylvatica. NCBI lineage: Eukaryota > Metazoa > Chordata > Amphibia > Anura > Dendrobatidae > Oophaga > Oophaga sylvatica. The sequence goes on from JARQOD010000005.1 coordinate 176,011,981, forward strand.
ACTATGCCTTTACTTTACGTTGCTAGATCATGCTGACAGGTTCTCTTTAAAACCTTCACAAGCATGTTGAATTTTACATTTTGCTGACTATATAGTCAGTTGTAATTTTAGGAGACGTTTCATAGTAATACAACACCTTCTCAATTGTTAAGTTATCCAGAAAAATGAAGTTTAGCTAATGGAAGCAGAAAGCAATGTAATTAGCTAGTGCACAATGGATTTATTCAATGGCTGTCCTTGTTTAGCTGCTGGTTTCGTGACCTCTTTTATAATTTAGTGAGAAATTGAGTCTGAGGATTTTGCTCCTCCATAGAATACCTCCACACTGTGACTGTAATTTTAAAGCCACAAGACTGTTACTTTTCTAATCCAAAATGATGACAAATTGGGGGAAAATAGAGAATCTGGAAAAAAAAAACTAATTGGCCTATTCCACAGTACACAAATCAATAAGATCAAGCAATCTGGAAACTACGATCCATGTTTTCCATAGCGCTGCTACTTTGGGCTTCTTTGGGTGCTTCCTCTGCTTGATGACTTGGAGCTTCGAGCTGTTGATGCGTTGGATGGCGGAGAGGCTATAGGAAGACCAAGTTGGACTATGTTTACTCTCGATGATGGAAGTGAGCTTGTTGAAGCTCTTGAAGTTGATCTGCAAATGTAGTAAATAAGTATATGGACATTATTAGCGTTCATTATGAATGGTTCAAATTATTAAATCACACTTAAAGGGACTTCTCATCATCAAAAATTTATAAAAGTGTTGTAAAAAATTTCACCATTTACCTCTTCATAAAAATCTCCTTTGCTCTTAAACATGCATTTTTAATTGTATAATGTACTACTTTTAACCTAGGATACCAGCAACTGTTAGTCTGAGATATGGCCAGTTCCCTAGGCAAGGAGTGTGACTTAAAGGCTTTCCAATAAAGCTTGTAACAGCCCATATCCAACATGATGTTGGCATGGAGATTTGACTGAAGCGTTACTCAAAATACTTCTGAACATGGATGAATTTGTTTTGCAATATTTAACTATTTTGATACTAATGCCGATTTCAGTCTTCTCTCTTGGTATTCTATGGGAAGCTCACAAGGCTGTTATTAGAGGGCATTGCATCTCTGTAGGTTTGACAATCAATTATATACAGCAAATAAACTCCTAATCATCTTGGTTATGCACTTTAGAAGTAAGATACGGACTTGGCCTACTAGATCTGAATATGCATAAAGTTGAGCGGTTAAACCTTTATACCAGGCAGAGGTAACCTAAAAAGGGCATCAAGGCCCACACCATCCTTATCTGACAGCTTGGGGAACGTACAGAGCTGCAGACACTACATGTAATTAGAAAAAAATGAATATATTGACCCCACTGCTATTTCACAAGCATTTAGGGATTATTTTTCGAAATTTATACTTAACGCCCGATAATTTGCCAACAAATTCCCTTGCGAGGAAGGCGTTAGAAAATCTTTTATTTCTTATGCCTTAAATACACTGCCAAGGATGCTCTATCACCTCTCTTAATGCCATCATATCATCTGAGGAGATAGAGGGAGTTAACAGATATCTTCCCAAAGGAAAAGCACTTGGCCCAGATGGGCTTACATATTTGTATTACAGACGGTTACTTTATACGTCTCCCTGCAAGAATCTTTTTAGTATCTCCTTGATTGATGCACTTATTCCTTCAATGTTACATTACTCATACCCAAAGCTGGTAAGGATCCCATGGATTGTGCTAACTAAAGGCAGATTGCTCTTCTCAAGTCAGATCTTAAGATATTGAATAATATTGATTTATTTTACTCACTTATATATCGCCATTAATTCCACAACACTTTACAGACATTGTCACCACTGTCCACATTAGGGCTCACAATCTAGATTTCCTATCAGCTAGGATGACCAGGAGCATGGTCTAAAAGACGTTCTGACAGGTATAATGCATTGTAGTACACATGTATTGCAATGCATTACACCAGTGATCAGAGTAAAAAGTTAAAATCCCAAAGCTGGACTCGGTAAAAAAAAAAAGGTTAAAATTATGAAAATAATGAAAAAATATAAATGCTTATATTTACATGTTAACAAAAGTACACTTATTTGAGATCGCCATGTACAGAACTACCCAACCTATAAAACTAACACTAGTTAACGGTAACCCATTCAGTGAACACAGTAAAAAAAAAAAAAAAAGATAAAAAAACTAGTACTTTTTAAACATACCACCAAACACAAAGTGGAATAAAACGCAATCTCAAACTTGAATGGAAATAAAAATGTTTCTGAAAACGTTATATTGTCCGGCAAAAAACAAGCTGGCATACAGCTCCATCAGCTGAGAAAGAAATAAACACGCTATAGCTCTCCGAATAGCAATGCAAAAGGAATTTTTTTCTATAAGACTGTTTTGAGTAAAAGCAGCAAAACAAAAAAAATTATATAGATGTGATATGATTGTAATCGAACTGACGCGAAGATTAAAGCCGTTTTATCAATTTCATCACACGGTGATCGGCATAACAAACAAAAATCTATTCTATTATTTCTAAACACTGTTTTTCGGTGATTACTTTGTATCTCCGTTCATACTGCACCCACACATGATACACCATTTGAAAGGTAAACTTGCCCCCTTCAGCAAGAAAATAGCCAAACAAACCACACATCCACAATTTGATCACAAAATACAGTTTAAACATTAATTTTCATAAACCTGCAGTGAGGAAAAATGACCTGCAGGTGTCACCACACTACCCCAATGCACACAACCACAAAGCTGCTTATAGACATCACAAACAAATCCAAACATTTGCCTTTGGCTAAAATAGGCTGAGCAAACTGTTCGGCAAGCTGGAAAGCCCCAAATTGGAGGATTGCACACTTCACTGCAGGTGATTCACATATGAAAACACATTTGTATACATGCACGGCCTATTGAATTGCACACTTGCTCCATTCATACTCCACCCACACAAACAAATGATACACCATTTGAAAGGTCAAATTACCTGCAGGTGGCAGGATACTACCCCGAAGCTGCTTACAGACATCACAAACAAATCCAAACATTTGCCTTGGGGTCTTTCCAGCTTGGTCAAGTGCTTGCCCAGCCTATTTCAGGCACATTGGAGGATTGAACACTTCACTGCAGGTGAGTCACATATGCAAACAAATTTGTATACATGCACTGCTTTTTCGCTGATTACTTCGCCTCACACACACAATACACCATTTGAAAGGTAAACTTGCTCCCTTCAGCAATAAAAGAGCCAAACAAACCACACATTCACGATTTTATCTCTAAATACAGTTTAAACATTTATTTTCATAAACCTACAGAAATACACGATGAACTGCAGGTGGCACCTCAACCAGAAGACATTTTTTGGCCTCTACTTATCAAACCAATTTATTGTATTACCAATCTACATATATAAATTTTACCTGTCTGTGTTCATCACCAGATGAAATACATTTACATTTCACCAGCTTGCTTTTTCTGAAATCGCCTGCGCCCCCGACGACCAATGTGTGAAAATTTTGCATGGGCCAAGCTAGTAATTCCTGAATTGCTGTTTTTTCTTTTTGCCACCCAAAAATCGTAATAGAAAGCGATCAAAAATTGTGCCTGAAAATGGTACCAATAAAACAGTCAACTCATGCTGTAAAATACAAGCCGTCACATGACTGTAGGGAAGAAACAGAAAAATTATAGCTCTCAAAATATGGTGATGGATTTAAAAAAAAAAAATTTTTTAGTGTGATAGTAGCCACACATAAAACTAACCCTGATATAAATGTGGTACCAGTGTAGTTGTTGTGATCTGAAGAATAAGCCTTCTTATCACTTATACCACACAGTGAATGGCATAAGAAATATATAAAACCAATTCTTTACCTGCTGTTGATTTATTTAGTCTGCCTTCCAAAGATCACAATAAGACTCGGCACATTTATCCTGCGCTGTACGCTGAGCGCTTACATTGGGGTTTCCATGTCAATGTCTGAAATACGTAATTCAGACAGAACCCCTGGCGGAAGGTTCCCAATAATGAGGCAGATGGAGACACTTTAGACTCTGGCCTATGATCCGGTGTTGTCTATCTTTTTAAGAATCCATGTATGCATGCACAAAAGTGCGTTCAGCCACAGTTTTGTGTACGTCTGTAAAGGACACCGCAGAACAGAGGCCAGACTAAGTCCAGAGTAACTCTACTGCTTTATTGTAGTGAATGGATTCTTTGGGGTTTCGTTTGACTAGCGTCATTTGGAGATTTAGGCTTTGTGCTCACGTTGCGGATTTGCTTACAGAAATTTCTGAGTGGTTTCTGCATCTCTCAGCAGAGAAAAATCCGTGTGATTTTTATGTGTTTCTGTTGCGAATTTTCATGCAGATTTGTATGCGTTTTTGTAAATTCATAGAGCTAAATAAAGATACATTATTTAAAAAAAAAAAACAGATTTGTGGTGTCATTTCCTTGTTCAACCTCTTCTTTTTCATTCTCCATTGAAGACCATAGTATCATTACATGCCATATTCAAATTTATGTTTACACACGCAAAACAAATATAAGTGAAATATATATAATGCCAAGCCCGAGATTTAGTAATGAACAGGTGTCAGCCATAGAATCATAGAATGGTAGAGTTGGAAGGGACCTCCTGGGTCATCTGGTCCAACCCCCTGCTCAAAGCAGGATTCACTAAATCATCCCAGACAGATGTATGTCCAGCCTCTGTTTGAAGACTTCCATTGAAGGAGAACTCGCCACCTCTCGTGGCAGCCTGTTCCACTCATTGATCACCCTAACTGTCAAAAAGTTTTTTCTAATATCTAATCTGTGTCTCCTCCCATTCAGTTTCATCCCATTGCTTCTAGTCTTTCCGTGTGCAAGAGATACCTCATTATAACGTATAAAGATTAAATACCCATTGACATTACATATTTACCTACATGCTGTACAACGGCACTGTAGAATCTGATGAAACGCAATTGTTATTTGAAAAATTGTTGGCAGCAAATTTCATACAGCAGGAAGCAGACGGCTATGTTATATTTTGAAGGACCATAGCGTAAAGGTTCCAGGTATTAATAAGCTCAAATGTTTGTTAGCCTTTAGGCTAGTTTACAGCGGATCCCAGAAAAATGCATGGTTTCCCCTATAAAATCAAACCAGCTGTGGACTGATATTAATAGCCTGGGAAGGGGCCATGTATATTGGCACCCCCCAGGCTAGGCTTTCAGCCGCCCCAGAAATGGCGCATCTTAGCCTCGCTTTTCCCACTTACTCTGTAGCGGTGGCAAGTGGGGTAATATTTGTGGGGTTGATGAGACCTTTGTATTGTCAGGTGTCATCAAGCCCACGAATTAGTAATGGAGAAGCGTCTATAAGACACCTATCATTACTAATCCTTTAGTTATATGGTAAATAAAGACCCAGAATAAAGTCCTTCAATTGAAATAATCACTATGGGCTGTTCGTCGCATGGGTACACACAGACACGCATATATTCTCCGATCACACATTCTCCACCCACACACTTTTCCTCCTTCTGACATCATTTCCTTTGACAATTCCGCAGCGTTATTGGCAGCAAGTCTGCAGAAAATCTGCAAACCTTTTTACACCCTGCGTTTTTGCTGCAGATCCACAAAAAGAATTGACATACTGCGGAAAATAAAACGCAAGAGCAGAAATTTCCGCACAATGTGCACAACAATTCAGGAATGTCCTTGATTAACATTGCTTAAGTAATCCATTGCGTTTTTGGAGCATTTTCGCACTGAAAAAACGCTGTGGAAACGCAACAAATCCGCAACGTGTGCACATAGCCTTAGATGGATACACCGATGTAAGTGCTCAGCAAAGAACAGAGTATTAATGTGATCAAAATGTTCCCAACAAATGCTTCAAATCAATCTACCATAAAAAAAAACCAAGTCCTTTCTCGGGTCCGTCATCTGTTAGCACTGGTAGCACAAAGGCTCTGGAAAAGTGCTATGCTCCCACCCCACCCCACAAAACAAAAACCAAGGAAAATCTGAATTCCGAAATCCAAATACCCCCCTCCCTTCTGAACCTAAACCTCATTTAGCGTCCACATGTTTTGCATTTTTGTAGCGATAGAGCCCACTTAATTTACGGGGTGGATGTCTCCAGAAGCGTGAGATGGGCACAATGTATTGACACTATAATGTACTGGGCAATACAATGGCAGATTTGCAATTTTTGCTCAGCAAAATCCATTGCTGCTTGTTTCTGGAAAACACTCATGGAGTCAAAATCGCCACTACACCTCTATATAAATTACCAAAGGGATGTAATTGCCAAAATGGGGTCACTTGCGGGCTTTTTTTTTTTTTGCTCTTCTGGTACTTGGGGTTCTGTATATGAGTCCACAAACTACAAAAATTTGTTCTCCAAGTGTCAAATAGCACTCCTTCCCTCCAGAGTCTCGCTGTGTGGTTAAACAGTACAATACAGCCCAAAAAAACTAGTTTTCGACCACATGGGGTATTGGCGAATCCGAACAGTAAGGCCAGGATATACTGTACATGCATGCATAGAAATACATGCAGCCGAACACTCCGCTCCCGAGTGTTGGCGGCAGTGCCGGGTACTAACATGCGAGCCTCGTCCAAGTTTCTCGCATTTGTGATCTCGGCCTAACACAGACTTCCTGGTGAAGTCCATGTTCGGTGTCCATGCACGAATGGTAGATGTTCAGTACGGACGTCGAACTTTACTGTTTGAATTCGCCCATCTCTAACAGTGACTCCACCAAAATTCGGCCTAAAGCTGGAGGCACACACAACGTATAAAAAATCGGTCCGTTTTTCACGGACGAGAATCGCACAAATGTTCCCTGAACAGTGATCCATATGTCATCAGTTTGCAATGGGAGGATGCGATTTTCTCGCATCTAAGCATCCGTATGGCATCCGTACAGTGAGATTTTCTCGCCGGCTTGCAAAATGGACATAATTGATCCATGGCCTCAAATATTCGTGAAAACATATATATTTCATGGAGATATAGATTTCATGGAGATATAGATAGCAGAATAGCCGATAATTCATTTGTCGGCTTCAGTAAAATCATTATAGAACCCGACAGGATGAGACATGGTTTACATACAGTAAACCATTGCATATCCGTTTATCCGTTATTTTTTTATATGTCCCTCACTAATACACTACTAACATTATGTGTGTAAAATTTAGGTGTTAAATTAAAGATTAATTCACGGAAAAAACTTGCGTGGGCTCCAGCGCAATTTTCTCCACCAGAGAGGGCAAGCCAGTGACTGAGGGCAGAAATTAATAGCCTAGAGAGGGACCATTGTTTTTGGGCCCCCCAGGCTAAAAAAAAATCTGCCCCCAGCCACCCCATAAAAGGCGCATCTGTAAGATGCACCTATTCCTGGACTTACCCTCTCTCTTCCCATAGCCCTGTAGAGGTGGCATATGGGGTAAGAAGGGGTTAATGTCACCTTGCTATTGTAAGGTGACATTAAGCCTGATCAATAATGGAGAGGTGTCAATAAGACAACTATCCATTATTAATCCTAGAGTTATTCAAGGCTTAATTGAACACACACAATAAGAAGAAAGTATTTTAATGAAAGAATACACTACACAGTTTTAAAATCTTTATTATACTCCTAATTCCATATCGAAGCCATTGTTCTCCTGGAAAAAATACAAAATAAAAAAGCAACTATATACCCATACCTGTCCGCCGTACAGTCAAGTCCCACTGCCCAATCCATCTCGGCAGGTTAATCAGTTTAAAGCCGGAGCACTGCTAATGCAGCCGCTCCGACTGTAAACTACTGGGGAATGAATGGAAGAAGCTCGCACAGGCTCAGTGACAAGCGGTGACGTCACTGAGTCTATGCTCGTTGACAGCTGAACTCCTGTCACCTCAGCATCGGTATGCATATTGGGAGTATGCATATTGCATACTTGCGGTCCCATTCCCAGCACGGACACCAGAGAATGCTCACCGTGCATGTGCTGGAGGGATTCACAAGTTCAGTGTCACATAGAGTAACTGCAAGCTTGTAATTTGAGACTAGACAACCCCTTTAAACCATCATCAATTCACTATATGTGCAATGATAGAACATATCTTAGATCCCAGGTATTTTCTTCCTAGTGAATGAGTCATCAATTGCTGGATAGTATTCACAGTCCCACCTGTGTTTCGATAGAATGCACGCAGAAATACATGTGGTAAGGTCTTCCACCTGACTTAGAAATACTGGGCAGATGCTGTAATGGTGACACTGTGTCTTGTAACACAGGATCGTCATAAGAAAAGATTCATCCCATGGACCTTCACCATCGGAAGGACCTGTCCCACGTCTATCTTATTTTGTAATGGGTGAGATGAGGCACTGTGGGTAAATTAAAGACTTGACAATCTTTTTACAGGCATTATGTTGGGAGTGTGAACACAATCTGGAAGTTGACTCATTCACTTGGGAGAGAAGACTGTATGATCTTAGGGAAGTCCTGTGATTGCGTGCATTATAGTCTATTGATATTTTTTGAAGGATAAGAGACAAGTCCTGGGGCAGGGCAAATGACTGTTTTTGCCTCTAGTGGCTCTGGATATCATTTCGTGTAAGCAGGCACCAAAAAGTAAAGAGACTGCAAACTGTAAAGCTGTTAAATAACACTGAGAAATTGGTCCAATGACCAATGAACCTGTGCTGCAGACTGGTACAAAAGAGGCTGAGGCACAGAAGATAAGTCTCCCGTCATCCATGGGGGGCACCCAAAATCTAACTCCCAGTATCTCCCAAGAGAGCTGATGAATCGTTCCACCAGTTTTCCCTTAAGAGCTTCATAAAGTTTACGGCACTTAAAACCCTTATTATCCAATCAAAAGCACAAAACTAGCCTAAGAGAAGAGTGCACTTCCTTAATAGAGGATCTGGCAAAGGATTTGATGCAGCAGTATCTCGCAGATTGCAAAAGGTGGCTGCATCTGTCATGGGTATGATAGTTGTCTTGGCTAGACAAGCGACTGAACTATTCATTAATAGGGACTTATACCACTAAGAGAGAAACTCCTCTGGGAAAGAGTATATAAACTTTTTATGGTATATTAGTGCTTCTATTCTTTTGAGAATCCAATTCTGTGCAGGGTGGAAAAGCCTTAAAGACGTACTCCTGATTAGTAAAGCTTATTCAGCATTTTATTCCTCTATCAAACCCATGATGCATCACATCACCAGTTACAGCCAACACCATTTCTGCCGCTGGGATTACATTGTGTTTATCTTCAGTTTTCCTGTCAGTATACTCATAAATAAACTACACTGCAAATTTTCATTTTATCGGCATGGAAATATCCATGTAGTCATCATCATGATCTGTGATAGTAGCTTCTGTCTAACTCCTCCACTCCCTGTGAAGAACTTGTGGTACATTTAATGCAGGGAGTGCTAGTGACTCCTTCAGCGAATAAATATGTAATTCGTAGGTAGGCAGGGGGGCGTCATATGAGATCACATAACGTAACTGAGAAGTATAGATTGAATTTTCAGATGGAAAATAAAGTGATATGAGCGGAATGATATGTGTTGGGTGGCTAGTTACACAATTAATTAAAAACAAAAATAAACAAAAAACTACTACTACTATAAAGTGAACAGTTGGAGCAGTGAAATTACAACCTAAGTCGGCTGGGGAAAGACTGTTTCCTTGATCAGGGAAGTGTTGCTAGTTGTGCCAAAATGATGTCCACAATACAAGACAACATAGTGGGCTTAGGTGGTGAAATCTCAGATTCTTATTTGGACACAAACGGGCACTCAAACACCACCGGTAGAGGTGAGAAGGGTGTGAACTATGGATGAGCTTGATCCTTTCCTAGGCCATGCTTAATGGTTGCTGACTGAAAAGAGTCCGAGTTAGCAAAAATTTTCAGGAGGCTTATCATGGAGTGGGAGACATCAATCAATCAATCACAATCCCAAGGAGGGAACAAGTGCATTACTGTTCAGCATTTTCTACATGAGTTATGAGTTGTGGAAACCACTTTACTCATCTGCAAGTCTACATAGCAACAGAAAAGTTATACAGTCCAAAAAAAGAGCAAAGTGAAATTTTCCTTTAAACTCAAAGACCACTTCAAATACCCCTTTCCTAATTCTGCCTTGAGAATGAAGAAAGTGTGCTGTGTAATTTGATTTGCGCTCTGCCTCGGCAAACCACTTGAAAAAGTGGATTAAAATATTGAACAATTTTGTAATGCAGAGGTGAAGAGGGTCTCTGCGCACTACAGGGGGCAACATCTGGAGTAGGTGGACCATCAAGAGCTAGGCCTATGTAGATAATGCGTTGGATGTTCACTGCTAAACTTTAAGGCTGTGTTTCCACGGTCAGTAAATGCTGCGCGTTAGACGCTGTGCGCTGGCGCAGCGTCAAACACGCAGCGTCCAGATGTTACAGCATAGTGGAGGGGATTTCAAGAAATCCCGTCTCCACTATGCATAAAAACACGCAGGCGGCAGACCTGCGTTAACGGACATGCGGCGCGTCTTTTTAGATCACTCCGTCGTCGCAAGGGAAATAACACAGGCCTATCTAGCGCTGCGGTGATTCCAGATGTGTTCAATGAGCACATCCGGATTCACCGCGCGTTCAGAAGGGGGCGGGGCTTTGGGCGGAGCAGACTTTCCGCTCCTTCAAAAGCGCCTGCCTTACTGACCGTGGAAACACCTCCTAAAAATGTAAATGCTGCGAAACGTTGTGTATGAATCCAGACTTAAAAGGGTTGTCCACTACATGGACAACACGTTCATAAATGCAAGATTTCCTTATATAAAATAAAAAGACCACATATTTACCTCTGATGCCAGCGCTAACTTGACATTCTTGTATGTGAGTGTCATAGACTTGTAGTTGACAACTCATTTAAGTTGATTTGAAGCTATAGTGCTGTCCTGCCCAGTACTAGAAAGATATAGATTATAAAGTTACCACTGATTAACTGTTTACTTACCGGACAGATGATATTGAACTTTGTCCAGAACCTGATCTTGAGCTTCCTGGTGTTGAAGTCCCAGATGGTATTTGTAATCCAAACTAAAACAAAGCATTGCAAATATAAATTAACTTTAAAGAGCTGTAAATTCAAAGTCATATATCTAATCTGACATTAAAGCTTCCTAGGTTAAAACGCTTATATATTTCTATAAAACATTTGGTAGATTTAATTTGCTTACATCCTTGACAACCCCTCTAAATAATCTGTTTAACTAATAGAAAGCAACCTGTAAATAATTTAATTTGCCGATCGCAAGTTTGATTGCTTTTAGGCCACATGCACACGTTCAGTATTTGGTCAGTATTTTACATCAGTATTCATAAGCCAAAACCAGGAGTGCGTGAAAAAACAGAAGTGGTGACGTGTTTCTATTATACTTTTCCTCTGATTGTTCCACTCCTGATTTTGGATTACAAATACTGATGTAAAATACTGACCAAACACTGAACGTGTGAATTTGGCTTTAAACTGGTGTGAATAACTTAAAATAGCCATACACATTTGTGTTAAGGGTATGCCACACTAAACGAGATCGCTAACGAGATCACTGAAACGTCACTATTTAGCGATCTCGTTAGCGACCTCGTTGTGTGTGGCATGTAGCATCGATGTGGCCCCTGCTGTGATGTCGCTGATCGTTCACTAGAGTTCTGGACCGTTTTTTGATCGTTGGCGTCCCGCTGGTGAGCCTATATCGCTGTGTTTGGCACCTTTTGCGAACGACGAGCGACCTCGTTTGTGACGCATATGACAGCGGCGCAGGCGGGACTAGGGTTTTTAGCGTCACGGAGTGGATCGCAATATCTGTAAGTTCTCTTTTGCGTCACAGAGAGGATCGCAGAAGTTGCAAAGCAGGCTAGCAGGACGCAGAGAGCAGGAGCGATGCTGGAAATTCCTATGAATCAGAAGCGCTCAGTACATGCTAATGACAGATCCTAACGACCGCCAAAGTCGTTAAAGAGATCGCTGACCGCTGATGAGTCGTTTATGAGATCTCCTGTTTGGCAGCTACTAGCGACCTAAAAGAGATCACACCAACGATCTCATTAGCTTGCGTCATTATCGAGATCGCTAACGAGATCGCTAAGTGTGGCAGTACCTTTAGCTGAACGAGCTAACTAAATATGACAGTGTCTGACTTTCCATGCATGATAGATGTTGAGGAAAGAAAAATCAGATTTGAATTTCAACATGCCTGATCCTTTCTTTTCAAGGAAGATAAGCCGCTGTCGGGGGTCCGGCAGCAGCTGTCTCCATTTTCCCAAAATACAATCGTGCTTGAATAAACCTAGACTGCAATCTGAAGTGTTAAGCCACCTTATTAAAAAGCTACATCATCTTCCTGAAGAACACCTTAGCGCAAAATGACGTACATGTACATTAGTGCTGGGGTAACACTATGAGGATGGGCTCAGTACCTGAGCCGCTCTACTCATGATGGAACTTTATCTTAACATCAACAGCCGGAGCGGAGCTCCAATCGATGCTGTTAAGCATTTAAGTGACATTGTAAATCTCTCTGACAGTGGCAACTAAATGGAATGGTTGTCAGAGCACATACACTGGCTTCTATCAGACCGCCTCCACACAATTGTGGGGCACAGATGGTTAATGATGGTAGTCGGGATCCTACTGAAGGGCCTCGTCGCTACGACCTTGGTACTTCACAAACTGGGCTCCACACGAAACTGCAATTTTCACTATATGTGACGAGGCATTGTAAAATATAGTATATCCTCCTCAGACCCAGAAGTCCCAGAAACCGTTGTACACAACAGTGTACGCGAGGTCTAAGGAGGATAAGCAATCATATGATCACAGGTTCAAATCCCCTAAGGGGGCTAAAAAATAAAATAAAAGATTAAAATAAGTTTTTAAAAGTATAAAATGAAAAATCTATAAATTCGTACCACTACTGCGTTCGTAAAAGTCTGGTCTGTCACACGGTAAACCATGTTTTTTGGTCATCACATTTCCCTAAAAAATCCAATAAAACCCGATGAAAATCTTGTGTGTGTGGCCCAAGTTTGTATCAATTAAACGGTAATCTCGCCTAGCAAAAAACAAGCTGTCGTTTCCAGTAAGTGTGAAATGGATGGTATTATTCAAAACTACAACTTGTCCCTAAAAAAATAAGCCTTTGTATGGCTATGTCGAAGGAAAAATAAAAAAATTATGGCTATTGGCAGAAGGTGAAGGAGAATTGCAGATGTAAAAATGAAAAATTGGCTTTGGAGGCAAGGGGGTAAAAGGATTATATTGAGATTTGAAATTGCAACTGTACAGGGGAGATGAATGACATTGGGCTGTGTCATTTAATTAAGTCATATCTACATGAGAAAATATTGATTTGTTGAAAAATTATTGATTTGATGGGAAGGGCACGGGCCAAGGGAATTTTCATTGCACGGTAATTGTATTTAATAAACCTGTGATGGCGAACCTTTTAGAGATCGAGTGCCTAAACTGCAATTCAAAACCCACTAATTTATCGCAAAGTGTCAACACAGTAACTTAACCTGAATACTGAGGTTTTAGATTACAAACTCATACATTAGCGCACTATAGAGTCTATAGCAAAGAGCTTGTAAGCACTGCACTCTTAACGGTATGCCACACTAAACAACATCGCTAACGGGATCGCTAAAAAACTTCACTATTTAGCGATCCCGTTAGCGATGTTGTTGTGTGCGGCATCTGTCAGCGACGAGGCCCCTGCTGTGATCTCGCTCGTCGCTGACATCGTTCCGGACCCTATTTAGATCGTCGGCGCCCCGCAGGTAAGTATATATCGCTAAGTGTGGCACCTTTTCTTAGCGATTTAGCGGTACTTTTGTACCGCTAAAGTCGTTAAGAAGATCGCTAACCGCGATAGCGTCGTTAACTATATTGCTAAGTTAAGCCGCACTTAGCGATATAGAAACAATCCCGCTAGCGATCGCATTAGTATGCGTCTTTATCGCTATCGCTAGCGGGATTGTTTAGTGTGGCAGTACCTTTAGCCTAAGATTAATCACAGTCTCCTTTTATTGAGTCTAAATTAACCATACTTACGGAACGCCTAATCCCGACGCCTCGTCTCCTGCAAACAATCAAAAAGTAATAAACCAACATATAATGCTATCCTGTCCGACGTAGTCCATTTAATACCGAGTGTCCCATGGCGATCTCACGTGTAGAACAGTCACATCGGAAGATGTGACTGCTCTACCCTGCCTCCGGCGATACACTGACAGGAGGTAATCGCTCCTTCAGTGTATCACTG
>JARQOD010000005.1:176026419-176056178 GCA_033576555.1 Oophaga sylvatica
CCACAATGTCATGGTTAGTATTGGCGAGCCACTCCATTGCAGAGTTGATTTCCGCCTCAGATAGTTTTTTCCCTCTGTAGATGGGATGCAAGATATTGGCTAAATAGTGTTCTTCTTTAATGCTTGGTCCTTGCGGTGGTGTATTGCAACCTTTACATTGTTTGAGAGGTTCAAGCGATCTAGCGAACCTTCTAAATCTTTCCAAACTTCTGTGGCATCAGCTATGGTTGCAGTATCTTTCTGCATTTTATCCAACGCAATAGATATTGGCTTTAACCTTTCCAAAAGGTCCTCGGCATTTCTCTTCACACCAAGATTTAATACTTTGCTTCGTATATTAGCATCAATTTTATCCCGATGTGTTTCGCAAATGGACACTAATTTTGAGCAGTTGTTAATAAACAGTTCCAAGCATTCAGCCAAGGTATTCCATCTAACATCTTGTGGTAGAACCAACTTCAGTCCTCCCATTTCCTTGTAGGTTGCATGTGCAAAATGATTATTGCGGAAATATTTAACAATTTCTTCAACATGTTCCTTGACACCCGAAATATGCAGGTCTTTTGCCAAAAGATGCAACAAATGGGCAGAACAACCGTATGTAATGACATTTGTGTCATCCTCATGTGCCAGTTCCGTGTTGTGAATGGGTTTGAGATGAGTTCTGAGCAGAGGCTCCCTCTGGTGGTTACAAGCGGTACTAGTGAAGATTGTGAGGACTGGGAATCAGGTGTTACTGACTGGTCTTATATAAGGGAGTCATTTTCCCATCAGGGTTGCCGGTGATCAATTGTTCTGGTCTGAATCCTTCATTCCAGTTTCCCTTGTAGCCTGCTGTGTCGTGTCTGCATCTCCTGCTACCAGATAAGAATTTTTCTTCTTTTGTGTTGTTGCTATATTTTTGCATTTTGTCCTGCACTTCTTTGGGGGCCTTCTGGGTCCCCTCCGGGGCTTCTGCCTTCTCAGTTTAGTTCAGCCACTGAGTTTTGTTCTTTTGCTTTTTCCAGTTTTTTCAGTGGCTGCTGTTTTGATTTTGTTACACCAGAGAACTAATTTAGGTGGTAGAGGTCGTGTGATCTCAGGTGATTTTGAAATTAGTAGAGTTGGTGTTTTTCAGGGTTTTCTGGGATTGCAGTAAGTACCCTTCTGTCCTTTTCTATTTAGATAGTTTGGGCCCCAGCGTTTGCTCATTCTATTTTCTTTCTGTGTCAGTATTTCCTCTTGTCTAACCGCCATTACATGTTTGGGGGCTTTCTATTATCTTTGGGGTTCTGCTCCGGGGCAGATAGCTTTCCTATTTCTATCTTTAGGTGTAGTTAGTTTCTCAGGCTGTGACGAGGCGTATAGGACAAACGTAGGAACGCTCCACGGCTGCCTCTAGTTGTGGTGGTTAGTCAGGGTACTGCAATCCCATAGATTCCAACTGCTCTGGTGTATTGCCTTTTTTACCTGCACTCCTCAGCTACCGAAACATAACAGTATCACCGGCCTAAAAATTGAAATTGTATGGTACTCACAGAAGGGAAAAAATATTGTGATAGAAAAAAGGTTGTCAGAGTTGTCAGAGATATTTTTCTGTTTGTTGTATTTTTTTTTTTTTTTTTCCCTCTGTATCTCTGGGTGCTGGGGAGGATCTTTTCTCCCAATGGAGTTTGCACAGTTGTCTGGCCGTGTGGATCAGCTTGCCACTGAGGTTCGGAGTATTGCTATCTATCTTGCTGGGTTGCCTGTTGTGGAACCTAGGATCCCCATGCCAGATTTGTTTTTAGGGGATCGAGCTAAGTTTCAGAATTTCAAAAATAATTGTAAATTGTTTTTTGCCTTAAAATCTAAGTCCTCAGGAAACGCAGCGCAGCAGGTTCAAATTATCATCTCTCTCCTGCGCGGCGATCCTCAGGATTGGGCTTTTTCCCTGATACCTGGGGATCCTGTTTTGAGTGATGTTGATGCGTTTTTTCAGGCTTTGGGGTTATTGTACGATGAGCCTAATGTCACTGATCAAGCTGAAAAAGCCTTGTTGGCATTAAATCAGGGGCTTGATGACGCTGAGTTATACTGTCAGAGATTCCGTAGGTGGGCAGTCCTGACCAAATGGAATGACGACGCTTTGGCGGCCCTTTTCCGGAAGGGTCTGTCGGATAATGTAAAGGATGTTATGGTGGGATTCCCTGTCCCTCTGGTCTCAATGATTCTATGTCATTAGCGATTCAAATTGACAGACGTTTGCGTGAGCGGAGAAGTATGCGTGGAGTGGTGTTGCCTTGTGAGCCAGCTTCTGAGCCCATGCAGTGTGATGGAGTGGTGTCTGGGGCACAGCGTCATGAGTTTCGAAAGCGCAATAGGTTATGTTTCTACTGTGGTGATGCCTCTCATGCTATTTCAGTCTGCCCTAAGCGGGGAAGACGTTTTGCACGCTCAGTTGTCTTGGGTAGTGTTCAGACTAAGTTTTTATTAACTGTCACTCTGATATGCTCTCTGTCCTCATTTTCTGCTCAGGCTTTCGTTGATTCTGGAGCAGCTATTAACCTGATGGATTATGATTTTGCTAAACGTTGTGGGTTTCCCTTGATACCCCTACAGAAGTCTATTCCCCTACTGGGGATCGATTCTACCCCTTTGGCTGAGAATAAACCCAGTTTTCTACTCAGGTGATAATGAGGGTTGAACCTGATCACCAGGAGTGCTGCAAATTTTTGGTTCTATATAATCTGCATGACATTATCGTGCTGGGTTTCCCTTGGTTACAGTCTCATAATCCTGTTTTGGATTGGAAATCTGTGTCTGTAACCAGTTGGGGCTGCCAATGTGTTAATACCAACACTCCTGTTTTTTCTGCCTCCCCCCAAGCTCAGGATGTTCCTGACTTTTTGTTTGATTTTTCTGATGTGTTTAGCGAAAGTAAATCTGCATCCTTACCTCCCCATAGGAGCTATGACTGCGCTATTGAATTAGTGCTGGGTAGTAAATTCCCTAAAGGTCGCCTTTTTAACTTGTCTGTACCTGAACATGACGCTATGCGGTCTTATATCAAGGAATCATTGGAGAAGGGTCATATCAGACCATCCTCTTCACCCTTAGGTGCCGGTTTTTTCTTTGTGGCCAAAAAAGATGGTTCATTAAGGCCGTGTATTGATTATCGTCTCTTGAACAATATTACTGTGAAATATCAATACCCGTTACCCTTGATTTCTGACCTGTTTTCCAGGGTGAAAAACGCTACTTGGTTTACCAAGCTTGACCTCAGGGGGCGTATAACCTTATTCGCATTAAGCACGGGGATGAATGGAAGACGGCATTCAATACCCCTGAAGGGCATTTTGAGTACCTAGTGATGCCCTTTGGGCTCACTAATGCCCCTTCCGTCTTCCAGCCTTCATGAATGACATTTTCAGGGATTTTGTGGACAAATTTCTGATTGTTTATTTGGATGATATCTTGATTTTTTCTAATGACTGGGACTCTCATGTGAAACATGTTCGGACTGTGTTCCAGATTTTGAGGGATAATGCTCTGTATGTGAAGGGATCAAAGTGTCTTTTTGGCGTACAGAAGATCTCATTTCTGGGATTCATTTTGTCCCCATCTGTTATTGAAATGGACCCGGTCAAGGTTCAGGCCATCTGTGATTGGGTCCAACCTACTTCATTAAAGGCTCTTCAGAGATTTTTGGGTTTTGCCAATTTTTATCGTAAATTTATTGGTAATTTCTCGGTTATTGTTATAACTGATTTGACCAGAAAGGGTTCTGATGTGGTGAATTGGCCTCCTGAGGCAGTCTCTGCATTTCAGGAACTTAAGCAGAGATTCACTTCTGCTCCTGTTCTACGGCAGCCTGATGTTTCTCTGCCATTTCAGGTGGAGGTTGATGCCTCTGAAATTGGGGCAGGTGCCGTTTTGTCCCAAAAAGATCCAGAGACCTCTAAAAGTAACCCTTGTGCCTTTTTCTCTCGAAAATTTTCTCCTACTGAACGTAATTATGACGTGGGTAATCGGGAGTTATTGGCCATGAAGTGGGCTTTTGAAGAGTGGAGACATTGGCTGGAGGGAGCCAAACATCAGGTGGTGGTCCTTACGGACCATAAGAATCTGATCTGGAATCTGCCAAGCGACTCAATCCTAGACAGGCCAGGTGGGCCTTGTTTTTCACACGTTTTAATTTTGTGGTTTCCTTTCTTCCTGGCACTAAGAATGTTAAGGCGGATGCCCTCTCGAGGAGTTTCCTTGCGGACTCTCCTGAGTTATCTGATCCTTCTGTTATTTTGAAAGAGGGTGTAGTTCTTTCCGCCATCTCGCCCAATTTGAGACTTGCTCTGGAGGGGTGTCAGGAGGATAGGCCCGAGCGCTGCCCTGTTGGAAAATTGTTTGTCCCGGACCAATGGAAAAAGAGTGTGATGTCTGAGATTCATTGTTCCGCATTGGCTGGGCATCCCGGAATTTTTGGTACCAGAGACTTGGTTAGTCGGTCCTTTTGGTGGCCTACCTTGTCTCGCGATGTCAGGGAATTTGTGCAGTCCTGCGGGACTTGCTCTCGCTCCAAGCCTTGCTCTCGCTCTAGTGGTTTGTTGATGCCATTGCCTGTGCCCAAGAGACCATGGACCCATATCTCTATGGATTTCATTTCGATCTTCCTGTTTCTCAGAGAATGACCACCATCTGGGTAATTTGTGATAGGTTTTCCAAAATGATACATCTTGTGCCATTACCTAAGTTGCCTTCCTCCTCTGAATTGGTGCCGTTGTTTCTTCAGCACGTGGTTCGTTTACACGGCATTCCTGAGAACATTGTGTCTGACAGAGGAGTCCAGTTTGTTTCCAGATTTTGGAGGACTTTTTGTTCTAAACTGGGTGTTCAATTGTCTTTCTCCTCGGCATTTCATCCTCAGACCAATGGTCAAACTGAGAGAACAAACCAGACATTAGAGACTTATCTAAGATGCTTTGTGTCTGCTGATCAGGATGACTGGGTCTCTTTTTTGCCTTTGGCTGAGTTTGCTCTTAATATAGGGCTAGCTCTGCCACTTTGATGTCTCCGTTTTTCTGTAATTCTGGTTTTCACCCTCGATTTTCTTCAGGACAGACGGAAGCTTCTGTCTGTCCAGGTGTGGACTCTGTTGTTGAGCGTATGCAACAGATTTGGGACCAGGTAGTGGAGAGGTTGTCCCTCTCTCAGGAGAAGGACCAGCGGTTTGCTAACCGGCATAGGACTGATGGTCCTCGGTTTAAAGTGGGGGACTTGGTCTGGTTGTCCTCAAAGAATATTCCTATGAGAGTAGCATCTCCTAAATTTAAGCCTAGGTTCATTGGACCTTATAAGATCATGGAGATTATTAATCCTGTTTCTTTTCGTTTGCTTCTTCCAGGGACATTTAAGATCCATAACGTGTTCCACAAGTCCTTGTTGAAGAGGTTTGTTGAGCCAGTGGTTCCTGCTACTGTGCCTCCTGACCCTGTTTTGGTTGAGGGCAATCTGGAGTATGTGGTTGAGAAAATATTGGATTCTCGTTTTTCTAGACGAAGACTCCAGTATTTGGTTAAATGGAGAGGTTATGGTCAGGAAGACAATTCTTGGGTGTTTGCTTCGGACATCCATGCTAGGAGACTTATCCGTGCGTATCATAGAACTCATCCTGACCGACCTGGTTGCTCAAATGAGGGTTCGGTGACCCCTCCTCAAGGGGGGGGTACTGTTGTGAATGGGTTTGAGATGAGTTCTGAGCAGAGGCTCCCTCTGGTGGTTACAAGCGGTACTAGTGAAGATTGTGAGGACTGGGAATCAGGTGTTACTGATGGTCTTATATAAGGGAGTCATTTTCCCATCAGGGTTGCCGGTGATCAATTGTTCTGGTCTGAATCCTTCATTCCAGTTTCCCTTTTAGCCTGCTGTGTCGTGTCTGCATCTCCTGCTACCAGATAAGAATTTTTCTTCTTTTGTGTTGTTGCTATATTTTTGCATTTTGTCCTGCACTTCTTTGGGGGCCTTCTGGGTCCCCTCCGGGGCTTCTGCCTTCTCAGTTTAGTTCAGCCACTGAGTTTTGTTCTTTTGCTTTTTCCAGTTTTTTCAGTGGCTGCTGTTTTGATTTTGTTACACCAGAGAACTAATTTAGGTGGTAGAGGTCGTGTGATCTCAGGTGATTTTGAAATTAGTAGAGTTGGTGTTTTTCAGGGTTTTCTGGGATTGCAGTAAGTACCCTTCCTGTCCTTTTCTATTTAGATAGTTTGGGCCCCAGCGTTTGCTCATTCTATTTTCTTTCTGTGTCAGTATTTCCTCTTGTCTAACCGCCATTACATGTTTGGGGGCTTTCTATTATCTTTGGGGTTCTGCTCCGGGGCAGATAGCTTTCCTATTTCTATCTTTAGGTGTAGTTAGTTTCTCAGGCTGTGACGAGGCGTCTAGGACCAACGTAGGAACGCTCCACGGCTGCCTCTAGTTGTGGTGGTTAGTCAGGGTACTGCAATCCCATAGATTCCAACTGCTCTGGTGTATTGCCTTTTTTACCTGCACTCCTCAGCTACCGAAACATAACAGTTCCGCTCGCATTTTTGCCACATTGCTTGCGTTATCAGTAACTAAGCTCCTTACTTTACATCCAAACTGTTCTTGGCATTGGTGAATTGAGTTCTTAGCAATTTCAAGTAAATATTCAGCAGTATGTGAATTTCCAGATGTGTCGATTGTGTCTGTAAGGTAAGTTTCACCATCTTCTGTTGTGACACAAGTGCAAATTATGGGGTCGTTGTGGATGTTGCTCCAACCATCCAAGCTCATGTTAACAACTTTGTCTTTCAAATATTTTGTACAAGCCGCTCTTTCTTTGTCGTATACAGCCTGAAGATGTTTTCCTGAGATATCAAATCTACTTGGTGGTTTGTAGCCTGGTCTTATTCCTTCGATCATTTGTACAAACAATGGGTGTTCAACTAGTCGGAAAGAAGAATTGGTTGCAAATATGAATTTAGCAATTAATTCATCAAAATGTTCTTTCTGGCTCGTCGTAGTCTTTAAGAGGAATTTTTCTACACTTTGCACCCAAAGTTTTTTTGTTGGGCTGCTTTGTTGAAGTTGTACCCAGATATTGATTGTCACGTGCAGCACAAGCCATATTTAACCCTGAAAGCACAGTAATTAAAAATATAATTCGACTGCGTATTTGAAGAAATATAACGAAAATATTTTGAAACAAACTTTTTGAACAATGTAATGGTCCTCGTCCTATAAGGGCTGTCTCAAAAGTTATGCTACTCAAGTTTCCGGTGAAGTTGCTGTAATACTAGTAATATCAGAGCAACTGAAAAAAATTATGTCACAAAAGTTTTAAAAATGTTTTTTTTAAAAAAATGGTCAATTTGGCAGACTTCAAAAGTGAATTGTAGCCTACAATAAAAAAAAAATAGGCGTATACACACTCTTTTATATTTACTTAACGTTAATCTTCTGTGAAATATTGCCTTAACATAAATTTAAATTCTATACTCCAGAACTAGTGCTAGAAATTTTTCTTTTCATAGACTTTAACCATCCCAGTAAAACGTCTGTTAAAATAGGTTGTAATTGCCAGACTTACCACTAGTGCTAGGGTCCTGGTGCATAAGAAGCTGTGGGGGTTCATTGACATTAGTTGTATCACTATCAACATCTTCATTTACATTCTCGTTGCAGTTTTCATAATGTGATTTCAAACGGCAAGCAAGTCCTTGGATATCCTTTTGACAGTATTTGCACTTTGCTCTCCCACCTTTCTTTCCAAGCTCTGCTGGCATCTCAACAAAATGAACCCAAATAGGGTCTCTCTTACGACCTGCCATGGCTCACGCAGATCACTTCTGAAGTTTGATTGTTACTACAGCCAAGTACTGCTGACTGACTATCCAACAATTTGGGCATGTCAACTGAATGGAAAAAGAAACTGAAACCAAGCTACAGAAAGTGAAACCAAGCTAGAAGTGTGGAGTTAATTGAACAATGATTGAAAGTTTTAGATTTTAATCGTGATTTATATTAAAAAAATCTTTTGATTTAAATCAGTGATTTAAATCATGATTAAAATCACGATTTAAATCGATCTGATTTAAATAGAAAAAAATCATTTGATGTAAATCATGATTTAAATCATTGATTTAAATCGGCGTGATTTAAATCAATCCACCCTGGCTTCTGCGTCCCCTGGACACTCCAATCTGGTCCTGTTCGAGGGGTCTTACTACGATTGTCTGAGGCTCGCATAGTCACGCCCCCTTCGGAGCCCCCCGGTCAGTGGTCCCATGGTTCCACAAAAATAGCAATAAACGAATGTGCACTACAACACCTGTGCCTTCGCTTCCATTCGTTACCCACGGCGGCTCAGTGATACACTGCGGGAGCGATTACCTCCTGTCAGTGTATCACCGGTGGCCGGATGACATCGACGTGGGACACTCGGTATTAAATGGACTACGGCGGACAGGGAGTATATGTTGGTTTATTATTTTTGATTGCTTGCAGGAGACGCGGGCGTCGGGGATTAGGTGCTCAGTGAGTATGTATGTTGTTTGTGAATATGTATGTGATATGTCAACGTTTTGGTTGTTTTTTACAACTGAACTCAGGTGCCAGATGATGAGACTAGTCTCCCATCATCGGCTCATGCTGTCTCTGTGATATGTGACAGCAGACATAGCCAGATGGGAGTAATAGTCCCATCAGATGACGCCTAAGTAGAATCACTATGGGCTGTTCGTCGCATGGGTAAACACACACAGACATCCAGACAGACACACAGACGCGAATATCTCCGTCACACATATCCCGCTCACAATATTCTCCGCTCACACATATTCTCCGCTCACACATATTCTCCGACCACACATATTCTCCGACCACACACTCTTCCTCCTTCTGACATCATTTCCTTTGACAATTCTGCAGCGTTTTTGACAGAAAATACTCAGCAAATCTGCAAACCTTTTTACACCTGCGTTTTTGCTGCAGATTTGACTGACTCAATGGAAAACAGTGGGTGAAAAATGCTGCAGAGCAGCAAAAAGAATTGACTTGCTGCGGAAAATAAAAGCTGCAAATAAGGACGGAAATTTACGGATCGTGTGCACAACACTTCAGGATTGTCATTGACTAACCTTGCTTTAGTAATCCATTTTGTTTTTGGAGCATTTTCGCGCGGAAAAAAACGCTGCGGAAACGCAACAAATCCACATTGTGTGCACATAGCCTAAGACCGCCAGAATGGGAGAGCTGACTTTTAATGATTTGGCTATGGACCAATTATAACTTGCAAAAATAAATGTTTAACAGTGGTGGGTATTACTGCTGACTATGTGGTTGTCTGAGATTATAAGCCCCATTGGGAGCCGACTGCTGTGTATGAAGAGCACTTCTGGATGCGCATACAGTATACGGGTGGGGGGTAGAGATGGTTGAGAAGAACAAATATGGTAAGCTGTAGAAAGGATGATACTTTTTGGTGTTTTGAAGCTGGTTGAAATATTGTGGTGAATGTACTTTATGCGAAGGTTATGAATGAGGCTTTTACCCTGGATGTAAGTATACTGCCTGTAAGAGAGGGTGGCAGAAGATGCATTTTATGTGAAATATTTGGCTGACTTTATACCGGTAATTGGGGGTCTGGGTCTCACTACAGTGGAGGGGGGGTAAGGAGGGTTTTGATATGGCCATCTCTCAGAACTGAATGTGACTCTCAAGGTAAGAAAGGTTGGCATCCCTGCTCTAGACATTGCTAACTATGTGCCAGTGCAGATATCTGCCGGCACAAAGCAGTCAAAGACTGCTCCTGGCCGCAAATCTGCGGCTTCTGCTGATGTCTTGTCAACAGAGCAGCAGCTTCTTTTCCACTCTGCTCTGTTTATGGGACGCGACTGCCATTGACTTGCTGAATGGCAATCGGCTTCCTGCTGTCTAACTTCTGGGGCCGGCTGTCAATCAGCATAATGTCGGCAGTCAAGGCCGATCAACAGAGCAGTCTAGAAGAGGAAGAGCTGCTCTGTTGTCATGGAGATTATAGGGTTAATCTGCAGGTAAATAGCACTATAACGCTGCCTGGTCACCTTATTCAAACTGTGTCTATTAGGAGAAAATTAATTTATTTACTCCTGAGAGATTCTGGCTTTCAGTCAACTATACTGTGAGCGGCGGCTGTAAGTACGCCCAGGCACTTTGATACCTGGTTCTGCAGCACATCTGAGGAGAGGGAGCTGTCAACAACTTTCAGTACAGTTGTCAGGCAGAATTGCAATGCTATTTATTTGCAGATTAACATAACAACTGCATGTAAATTATGTTTTCCAAGGTGATAGGTTCCTTTAATTAGGTTACATTTCTGTTTGATAGACATGATAATGCATAGTAATTTACAACGATCTACTGACCTGCTGAAAGTACATCTGTAATGGTTCAGTGAGCTCAGGGTGTTGATCCATTGCTTGGGCCAACATCTTATTGATGGATTTGTTGAAGTCTCGCAGCTCACGAATATTAATGTCACATTCATCTTGGGTTTCTCCTTTGCTTCTCTTTGCAGAACGGATTTCTTTTACCAGCTTTGAACACTAATGGAAATAACAAAATATTTTGACGATACCGTAAATTGGTCTGGGGAACGTTTACTTTTACATAGACTCATTCCTGCTGTTTAAGCTTGGAAATGTGTATACACACATGGCCAAAAGTGTTGGCACCCTTGAAACTGTTCCAAAAAATGAAGTATTTCTTCCTGAAAATTATTGCTATTAAACGTTTTGTTATACACATTTTTATTTCCTTTGTGTGTATTGGAACAATACCAAAAAAACAGCTAAAAGGCAAATTGGACATCATTTCACACAAAACAGCAAAAATGGTCTGGACAAAATTGTTGTCACCTTTCCAAAAATGTGGGTAAACAACTTTGTTTCAAGCATGTGATGCTCGTTTAAACTCACATGTGGCAAGTAACAGGTGTGGACAATGTGAAAATCACATCTGAAACCAGATAAAAAGAGAAGTTGACCCAATCTTTGCATTGTGTGCCATACTAGGCATGGAGAACAGAATGAGGGGAAGAGAACTATCTGTTGACAGATAAATGAAATGAAAAGCTATGGCAGGGGACCCAGGAGGACCCCACTGCTCACACAGAAATCTAAAAAAGCTAGACTGCAGTTTGCCAAAATGTAAGTGATCAAGCCAAAATCATTCTGGGAAAGTGTCTTGTGGACAGTATGGACTGAGATAGAGCTTTTTGGTAAAGCACATCATTCTACTGTTTACCGAAAATAAGAACAAAAAGAAGAAAAAATGATGATCAAATGGCCCCAATAATAGTCAAAATAAAATTTATTGAAAAACCAAAAATAGGAGAATGGAGGCATATGCACGTGTGAAAACAAGGATGCACATACCAAAAAAAACATTAGCATATAAATGTGTCAGACAACCCAATATTAAATTTTACATGCGTTCATGCACCATGGCACTGTCCGAGTTTTTATGTAAGAGCGATGTATATCAGTGCCCAGGGTTAGCAGTGTAACTGCACTTGTAAGTGTATCAAGCATAAGGTAAAGCAATAAATAACCTGGGTCATGTACTGATATACATCAAGGTTTCTCAATGGACTTGCGTCCACCTTGATGTGCGTTTCAGCACAGCCATAGTCAGGCTCATGTAAATTTGTTATTGGATTGTCTGATATATATTTATATGCTAATGATTTTTTAGTATGTGCGTCCTTATTTCTTCACGTCTGTATATACCTCTCTTCTGATTCATCAATAAATTATTATTGAGTATACTTGATTGTTGTTTTTTCTTCTTTTTGTGCTTGTCTTATTTAACGATTTGTTCTATCATGTGTAAAGAGTCCAAATACATTTGTCGCATGTTCTACATACAATATATAACAAATTCTATAATTATATCCTAGACATGCTACATTTTCCTATGAATAGTTTTGGTTTACAGAAAATGTAATAACACTATAAAGAAAAGAACACAGTACCTATAGTCAAATATGGTGGAGGTTCAAAGATATTTTGAAGTTGTTTTGCTGCCTCTGGCACTGGATGCCTTGACTGTGTGCAAGGCATCTTGAAATCTGAAGATTGCCAAAGGATTTTAGGTTACAATGTAGTGCCCAGTGTCAGAAAGCTGGGTTTGCGTCCTAGGTCATGGGTGTTCCAACAGGACAATCGCCCCAAACATACTTCAAGAAGCACGCAGAAATAGATGCAATCACAGTGCTGGAGAGTTCTGAAGTGGCCAGCAATGAGTCCAGATCTAAGTTCCTGGGGAGAGATTTTAAAATTGGTGTTGGGAGAAGGCAACCTTCAAATATGAGAGGCCTGGAGCAGTTTGCAAAAGAAGAGTGGTGAAAAATTCCACTTGAGAGGTGTAAGAAGCTTGTTGATGGTTATATTTATTAAGCGATTGATAAGTTATTTATTCCAAAGGGCGTGCAACCAAATATTAAGTTGAGGGTGCCAATAATTTTGTCCAGCCTATTTTTGAGGTTTTGTGTGAAATTATGCCCAATTTGCCTTTTCAGCAGCAGAATGGAAGGAAAGGAGACACACTAGTAATGACTAGTGGGTAGGCGGAGCCCAGATAGGATTGACACCTCAGATTAAAAAGAGTGTTGACCGGCCCCTCCAGCTCGGGCTCCTCCTACTCCTGCTTCTTCAGTCTAAGATTTGAGGTCTCAGAGGATAGTCGCTGCTGAAAGCAGCTCCTCAGAAAACTTTATTATTTTTATCGGACAAGAGACTTGGATCACCAGAAGTGGTCTAGAGGTCTCAGGGGCCTCAGCGCTGCTGAACCCCCACCTCTCCCTTGGCGATCTGTAATACCCTGTATGGTGGTCCCTGCATTTTCACGCCGGCCCTGGGGGATGAGGATTGCTTCCCTGGCGGGGACGCAAACCGCACATCGGGGGTCACTGCGTTCCCCGCCGGGGGGGGAAGCGATGGGCACAGCGCCACAAACCCCTGGGGGTCCCTGTGGCGCTCGGCTGGTGAGTACCGCATTTTTCTGTGAATGTGTGTGTGCTCTTAGCGGCTGCTGCGGCAGCCGCTGGTACATGTATTAGATGACATGTTTGGTGACTGTATTTTATGTCCGCAGGCAGATACCTGCAGGACAGAGGAGAGCGGAGAGCGAGGAGTTCGCGCTCTTTTTTGAAGCCGGAGGGGGGCGTGGCTTCACGCTTCCCGCTCTTTTTGTGACAGGAATCGCTCTGAGGAGACTGCAGCTTCACTGTCCTTCTCTTCCGGCTTCTCTCTGCGCGGCGGCCATTACAGAGGCTCCGGGCTCCTCATGCTCCGCTCCTCCTGTTTAAGGTATACTTTCACCGAGGCCAGCTGGGTGAGTGAATATCATCACCCCACAGCGCAGAACCTATCTGTGTTCCAAGTGACAGATAGCGTTTATCTGCAGCCGCGTTCTCTTATAGAGACCTGGGACTCGCACACTCCTTTTATTTTATATAGGGAGTTGTGGGGAGTTGGCGGCATTAACCCCTATGAAGGGTTAACCCTTTCAGCAATAACCACCGCAGGTTCTACCCGGTAGGGATCAGAAAGCAGGAGGTTATTATATACTGAGAGATAGCTGGGGTAACTCTCTTCTTTAAGAGCTTTAACCCTTCAGCGTACTTGCTCAGTCTGCTTAGTAACCACACTGTTTCCAGTTACTAACAGGGTTTTGACCTGCCATTTACTGCTGACATGTCGGTTCAGGGTCCGGAAGGTGCGGACCATCTGCCAGATCCGCTACAGGATCAGTCGCAAGTATCTGATACGCAGACTTCGACGGCATCAAGCGCTGCGATTTACAGCGATACCAAATTAGATGCCATCGCTCAGTCAATTAATGGCTTGTCTGACCTTTTAGGTCAGTGGGTGTCAGCTAGATCCTCTCATGACAGGAAGCGGCGCAGGCCGGTGCCATCTTTTCCGCGTAGCGAATCAGAGGTATCTGATATGGAATGCGGACAGGGTTCTCCTTCAAACTCAGAAGGGGAGTTATCTGATTCGGATAAGGAGGATCGGCAGGGACATTCTTTCTCTCTTGTGAGCCGAACAGAGGCTTTAATTGAAGCTATGAGAGAGGCGTTACAGTTACCGGAGGAGGTAACTACACGGCCTGGTAAGTCGGGCCGCATGTACCAGGAGTACCATAAGTCGCGATCAACATTACCGGCTCTGGAAGAGCTTAATACGGTAGTGGAGAAGGAACGTCTGTGTCCAGATAAACGTTTTCAAGGGACACGGTTCTTTGAAGCATTATATCCGTGTTCAACGGAATTGACGGATAATTGGATTCCTTCTCCTGAAGTGGATGTTCCTTTATCCCAGCTTAGTAAATCCTCATTGCTTCCGGTTAAAGGGAAAGCGAGTCTGCAAGAGCCGCTGGACAGAAAAACGGAGATGGCGGCGAAATCCATCTATGAAGCTGCAGGTCATGGATTCAGAGCAGTACTAGGATCCATGTGTGCTTCTAAGGCTTCCCTGTGCTGGTTGGTCAGTTTACGGAAGGCGTTGCAAAATAGATCTCCATTATCCGAGATAGATGGACTTCTCGATTTATTGGAGACTGCAGCCCGATATAGCTGTGATGCAGGTCTGGATACTGCGTCATTATTATCCAGGACGCAATCCTCAGCGGTCACAGTCAGAAGAGCACTGTGGCTTAGACAGTGGACCGGGGACGCGGTTTCCAAGCAGGGTTTACTGTCTTTAGCCTACAAGGGTGGTCAGCTATTTGGATCTGATCTCACAGAGCTGATTGCCAAGGCAAAGGCTAAAGAAGCGGCTTTACCACAGCGAAGGGCTATGGCTTCTACGTCTGGCAGACCTAGTGCCGGTAATGGTCGGCGGTATTTTCGGTCTAGGGGACGATCCGGTCAGTCTTCTTGGGGATCGGGTCGTCCCTCTTTTTCGGGAAAGAAGTCTTCTCAGAAATCCCGCACCCCTTGGAAACAAAGTTTCCGTCAAGACAAGCGGGAAACTGACAAGAAGCCCGCCAAGGCAGACTGACGCCAGGTCCTCACTCGAGGGCTCTCGAGTGGGGGGTCGCCTGCTCCAATTCAAGGCGAATTGGATTTCCCGCGTTCCGGATTCCTGGGTAACGCGAGTTGTGTCGGCAGGCTATTTCATAGAGTTTTCTTCTCGACCCCCGGACAGTTTTTGCCAGTCTCGCATTCCGTCAGAGCCCGAGCTATTTGCCGCTCTGCTGCGAGAGGTGGAATTCCTTCTGCAGAAGGGTGTAGTAATACCGGTTCCGACAGAGGACCGGGGAAAAGGTTTTTATTCAAATCTCTTTGTGGTCCCCAAAAAAGAGGACAAATTTCGTCCTATTCTGGATCTCAAAAGATTGAATCAGCATGTCCACACCCAAAAATTCCGCATGGAGTCACTTCGCTCCGTTGTGGCAACCCTGTCGCAGAACGACTTTCTGGTGTCAATCGACATTCGCGACGCTTATTTGCATGTTCCCGTCGGAAGGGCTCACCAGCGCTTCCTTCGTTTTGCCATAGGTCAGGACCATTACCAATTTGTGGCCCTGCCATTCGGCTTGGCTTCAGCGCCCAGAGTTTTTACAAAAATTCTAGCGCCTCTCATGGCAATTCTTCGAAGACAGGGAGTCACGATTATTCCCTATCTGGACGACCTTTTGATTGTGGCGTCCTCAAAGGTGGAGGCGGTGACGGCTCGCAATCTATCCCTTCAGCTCCTGGAGGACTTCGGGTGGCTGGTCAATTGGGAGAAGTCGTCTCTGGAACCGTCGCAGTCAATCCTGTTTTTGGGGATGCATTTCGACACGGTACGGGCAGTGGTGTCCCTACCTCCAGACAAGCGGGCATGTCTCCTTTGACATGTACAGACTATGAAGTCTTCGACAGCAATGTCCCTTCGGAAGTGTATGCGCCTTTTAGGTCTGATGGTGGCTTCCATGGAAGCGCTTCCGTTTGCCCAGTTTCATTCCAGAGCCCTCCAAAGGCTCATTCTGAGTCATTGGGATCGATCGCAGATTGCACTGGATCGCAGTATCCTCATCTCTCGCAGGGTGCGAGAGTCCCTAAGTTGGTGGTCACGTCCAGGAATGTTATCACTGGGGAAGTCTTTCCTTCCTCCGAGGTGGTCGGTCATAACCACCGATGCCAGCCTGACGGGCTGGGGGGGGTGTCTGGAACGATCTCTGGGTTCAGGGAGTATGGTCATCGGAAGAGTCTGTTCTACCGATCAACATTTTGGAATTGAGGGCAATTTTCCTTTGCCTCCAACACTGGACGGTCCCTTTGAGCGGTCTACCAGTCCGAGTGCAGACAGACAACGCAACGGCGGTCGCGTATATCAACCACCAAGGCGGGACGAGGAGTTCCAGGCTCATGGTGGAAGTGTCTCGGATCCTGAATTGGGCCGAGGACAGAGTACCAGCCATCTCTGCGATTCACATTCCAGGAGTTCAGAATACCACGGCGGACTTCCTCAGTCGAGAGAAGATGGATCCCGGAGAATGGAGTCTTCATCCGGAGATCTTTGCACTGCTGTGCTCCCTTTGGGGAGTTCCCCAAGTGGATTTGATGGCATCCAGGTCCAATGCCAAGTTGCCGACCTTCATGTCCAGGTACAAGTACCCGAAGGCTGTGGCGGTGGATGCTCTGGTGGCCCCGTGGGACCGATTCGAGCTAATCTATGTGTTTCCGCCGATATCCTTACTTCCTCTGGTGCTGCGTCGGATCAGAATGGAGAGAATCCCGGCTATGTTGATAGCCCCAGATTGGCCAAGGAGGACGTGGTTCTCGACACTGGTGTCGCTTTTGGCAGCACCGCCATTTCCACTTCCTCTTCGCCCGGACCTGTTAACCCAGGGTCCTGTCCGTCATCCGGACTTGAAGTCTCTGCGTTTGACGGCGTGGCTCTTGAGACCGAAATACTGACCGTAGAGGTTTTTCAGCCGAAGTCATTGCCACTCTGCGAGCTGCCAGAGGTCCGGCTACTATTAGAATTTACCACAAGACCTGGGAAGCCTTCTTCTCGTGGTGTTTGGGTTCTTCAAGGAACCCGAGGATTTTTTCCATTCCCAATCTGTTGGCTTTTCTACAGTACGGGCTGGACAAGGGTTTGGCAGTTAGCACCCTGAGGGGTCAGGTTTCTGCCCTGTCCCTGTTGTTCCGCAAAGTTATCGCCTCGCGTAGGGACGTGCGCTCCTTTTTTCGCGGGGTAACCCGTCAGTTTCCGCTGCGGAAGGCACCTGTGTCTCCTTGGCGGCTCAACCTTGTCCTGGAGGCTCTTCAGCATGGGCCTTTTGAGCCAATGGATTCTGCTAACCTTTCTTTGCTTTCTTGGAAGGTTGCCTTCCTTGTCGCAGTCACTTCTTTGAGAAGGGTTTCTGAGTTGGCAGCTCTTTCTTGCTCGCCTCCTTTCCTGGAATTTTACCCGGATCGAGTAGTGCTTCGCACACGGGGCGACTTTCTACCCAAGGTAGTGTCGCAATTCCATGTTAACCAGGATATTGTTTTGCCTTCACTTTGCCCGGGCCCGAGGAATGCAAAGGAACAGGTTTTGCACACATTGGATTTAGTGCGGGCCTTGAAGTTCTATTTGTCTGTTACTCAAGGTTTTAGGAAGTCAGACTCCTTGTTTGTGATTCCAGCAGGTCGTCGACGTGGTCAACGAGCTTCCAAGGACTCTATAGCTCGTTGGATTCGGTCAGCCATTTTGGAGGCTTACCGACTTAAAGGCGAACCTTGCCCGATTAAGATTCGTGCTCATTCCACGAGGGCTGTGGCCTCATCGTGGGCCTTTCATCAAGGGGCTTCGGCAGCTCAGCTCTGCCGAGCGGCGACTTGGCGCTCCGTCCACACGTTTACAAAGTTTTATAAGGTGGACGTCAGTGCTTCCGCTGATGCGGCCTTAGGACGCAGGGTCCTACAGGCGGCTGTAGTGTAAAGTTCTAGTTAACTTGTATTTGACGCCTGTTGCGCATTTACCAAGGTTGTTGGGATTCTGCCTGTTTTTTCTTGGTTATATTCCCACCCTTAATTTTTGGACTGCTTTGGGACGTCCCACTAGTCATTACTAGTGTGTCTCCTTTCCTTCCATTCTGCTGCTGAAAGACGGATTTTGGTAAGAACTTACCTGTAAAATCCTTTTCAGCTAAGGAAGGAAAGGAGACACAGCACCCGCCCATGGCAGAAGTGTGTTGATGTGTTTTCAGATGCGGCGTGACCCTCTTCTGATAGCGATTATCTGGACTGAGGTTGACGCGCTACGGCTCCTTTCCAGCATTGCCAGCTCATTGCGGTGGTCAGGTCCAGTGAGTAGTACCTGGAACTGTGTGTTTTTTTGCCTACATGCATGCATAACCTGTATTCTTGCGTTTTTTCTGAAGTCCTTCAGAAGTGGTTATGTTGCTCCGCTGGTGATATTTGCTCTTCCCTAAGCTTTTGTACGACTGAAGAAGCAGGAGTAGGAGGAGCCCGAGCTGGAGGGGCCGGTCAACACTCTTTTTAATCTGAGGTGTCAATCCTATCTGGGCTCCGCCTACCCCACTAGTCATTACTAGTGTGTCTCCTTTCCTTCCTTCGCTGAAAAGGATTTTACAGGTAAGTTCTTACCAAAATCCGTCTTTTTTCTGTTTTTCTTTTGTGTTGTTCCAATGCAGATAAAGGAAATAGACGTGTATAACAAAACGTGCAATTGCAATAATTTTCTGAGAGAAATACTTCCGTTTCTAGAACAATTTTAAACGTGCCAACACTTTCAGCCACGACTGTGTGCATATATTGTATATACTTTCATCAAAACGTACTACAAACTTAACATCTTTATAGGCGTAGCTGCATATATCCATCCCATTTCTTTGCATAGTATATAATTACATAGACATACAGAGCCATAAATATACCCTATTTTTCAGACTATAAAATGCACCTTTTCCCTCCACATTTGGGAGACAAATGGGGGTGCGTCTTATCGTCTAGATGTAGCTTTACCGGGCGATACTGCAGGCCCTGAGCTGAGAGGAGGGGGTGTCCGGAGATACGACACTGAGTCACAGGCTTGTAGGAGGTAGTGCTCGGCGGTGCGGGAGCTCTAATGACATTTTGTGAAAGCCTGGATCCCCGAACTTCCATGGTTGCAATGCGGTGGACTCCGTGAAAATGGGCAGATTGGGATGGGACTTGCAGCATCACCAAGCAGCGTTGCACTTCCGAACACCTGTGGTCCCGATCCACCACCACCACTCCCCCGCCCCCTCCCCACTGGTAAACTGAATTCAGACTGTAAGTCAGACCCAATTTGACGTATTCATTTTTTTTAACCTATTTTCCTCTGGAAAATTTTGGGGTGCGTCATATTTAGGTGAAGTAATCTGCTGCTGTTCAGTTAGTTGCCAAAAGGCCAAAGTGTTTATGATTATATGTGGTACTGGGATTTATTCTAATATATGACCACTGTTCTCAGTTTGTTCTCATTAATGACTGAGCACTATGCAGCATAATTTGTCATTAAATTTAGGACTGTACATATATACCCTAGATTTATGGGCCATTATGTATAATATATAACATATGTCTCAGCTGACTATGCCCATGAAGCTAGGGCATATATGTCATGGGGATACCACGACAAAGAGGGGTCAGACGATCACGGAGTCTGGTTACACGTGAACCTGCACTGGATGGATCTGCTTTGCCTTCCAGTTAGCTGTGCAGATTTCCCTCTTGCTCTGTTGTTGCAAGGTTTAAGCAGTTCTGTTTTTCTCATAGAGCTCTAACTCTGAGTTATCTCAGCTGTTCTAAGTTTTCCACTCCCTTCTGGTATAAATGCTGACCTCTTAGCTTAAGTAGTTGCCAGTGATAGCTTGCTATAACCTGGTTTGCAGCTGGGGGTGTGAGCTTGGGGAAGAGACACTGTCTAGGAGTTGTCTCTGGAGATATCTGTTTGGAAATTTGTTTGAGTGTTTTTTCCTTACCTTATCTCCTATTTGGAATGTCTCACCTAATCCTTCCCCTTTCATCTTTCTGTAGTCTAGGAGCCCATTGAGTGATTGTAGCTTCTTTTAGGGCCCCGTCTCACATAGCGAGATCGCTGCTGAGTCACAAGTTTTGTGACGCAACGGCGATCTCAGCAGCGATCTCGCTATGTCTGACACGTACCAGCGATCAGGCCCCTGCTGTGAATCGCTGGTCGTGTCAGAAATTCCTGGACTTTTTTTTTGATTGCTGGTCTCCCGCTGGCCAGCACGCATTGCTGCGTGTGGCAGGCAGGAGACCAGTGATCAGCTGGTAACCAAGGTACACATCGGGTTTCCAGGTGCGGGGCTGTGCCTGGAAACCCGATGTGTACGTTGGATAACAGCGTTCTGCTGCAGGGGAGCTGGTAACCAAGGTACACATCGGGTTTCCAGGCACCGCGCAGCGCCTGGAAACCCGATGTGTACCTTGGTTACCAGCCCCCTGCATCAACGGGCTGGTATCCATCGTACACTGCGGGTTACTAAGCGACGTTACCCGCAGTGTCGCTGTCCTGATCGCTGCCTGTTTGGCAGCTCAGCAGCGATCATGTAGCGACACACCAGCGATCCTGACAAGTGCATATTGTTGTCGGGATCGCTGGTGCGTCGCTATGTGAGACGGGGCCCTTAGCCTTGTCTGTTTCCCTTTGTGTCTTTATGTTAGACCAGGACAAGCATTCTGGTAACCCCATGCACTAGTTAGGGTCGTTCTCAGAATAAGGCCACATTCACACGTTCAGTATTTGGTCAGTATTTTACATCAGTATTTGTAAGCCAAAAGCAGGAGTGGAACAATCAGAGGAAAATTATAATAGAAACACATCACCACTTCTGTATTCATCACCCACTCCTGGTTTTGGCTTGCAAATACTGATGCAAAACACTGACCAAATACTGATAGTGTGAACGAGGCCTAAGAGAAGGATAGGAATGTGATCGCTGCAAAAGGTAAAAAAACAACATCTAGAGACGCTAGGGAGATTAGGGTTGTGCAGTACAAGTGTCAAGGGTGTCCCTCTTTAAGGTACTGCCACACTAAGCAATCCCGCTAGCGATCTCGTTAGCGTTGCATACTAATGAGATCGCTAGCGGGATCGTTTCTATATCGCTAAATGCGGCCACATTTAGCGATATAGTTAACGACGCTATCGCCGTTAGCGATCTTCTTAACGACTTTAGCGGTACAAAAGTACCGCTAAATCGCTAAGAAAAGGTGCCACACAGCGATTATATACTTACCCAGCGGGAGCGCCAGCGATGAAATAGGGTCCGGAACGATTCCAGCGACGAGCGAGATCACAGCAGGAAGCTCGTCGCTGGAAGCTGCCGCACTGAACAATATCGCTAACGGGATCGCTAAATAGTGACGTTTTTTAGCGATCTCGTTAGCGATATTGTTTAGTGTGGCATACCCTTTAATCTTTCACGAGAGGCAGAGCTCCCCTACCCTTCAGTCATGTTGTGCGCTGTCTTATGCACATAGTGCACAGTCATTATATATTGATTGGTGGTTAGAAGGGGTTTACACTCCAGGCAAACTAAGTTGCCTGATATGATATCTAATTCACAGTGGGGGGCAGTACATGATTTAGTTCTTTCCTCTTCTTTGAATCAGGCCCAGCACCAGACACAACACTATTTTGCCTGCAGCGTCCCTTTTATGGATGTCGCAGAGAAGCTACATTGTGTGTTTGTTGCCTAAATAGTGAAGGAGAGTCAAAGGTGGTGCTTCCCTATAAAGGGCAATGGGTGTACTACAAAAAGGGGTGCATTCACTACCTTCAATTAGCAATTTGCTGCAATTACATTCTTTTGAAACTGGCTTGTCAATGCAGCATTAAGTAATCTTTTTATATGGACTCGTGTTTAAGTTTTACTTGGGAAGATAAAGGTATTTTCTAAAGATTTGATGTAAAGTTACCAAGGTAAAAGATTACACGTTGAAGCTTTTGTGAACAGAAAAATCAATTGAAACAAAACCGATCCTTGTAAGAAATCCGCTCTCTTTTCTGTACAGAGTATAAGCCATGTTTCTCCTGCACAATTGTGGACATTAACCTGTTTTATGACTCTCTCCAACTTGTTCTTTTGATCCTCCATCTCTTTGTGAAGCTGTGTAATGCAGGGAAGCATATCATTCACCTTCTCCTGGTACGGCAATTCCTCTTTCATCATGCTATCAAAAGTGTTTTTCATAATCTGGAATAAAGTAACAGTTTCTTTCTAGATCACATAGAGCTGTTGTTATGGTTTTCAAAGTCTGGTTTGTCTTTCAACATTAAGAAGACATTTTATCAGCAAGCATGTCTGTACAGCTGGATACAGCGCTAATGGGTAATGACGATGGGTAGCATTTATCAAGCTTCATATTAATATATTTCTGCCTTCTTACATGTGACCACTTGACAAGTAAGATTGCCCTACATTGCTGGGAAGTTTAGGATGAACAGAAAAAAGTTAACTATTACGTGTTTAACTATTGTATAGACAATGTACTGCCTAAACATAGAATTGTGAGGAAGATCAATACTAATTCTGCTCACATCTAAAGGTGGTCATACACATTTGGCTAAAGTAGATTAAAATGGACGTGTTCAACCAAAATGCTCCTTGGTTGTGTGAAATTTTAGAACATAATTCTCTAGAAAGTAGGCAGTCTTTATAACCGCTTCCAGGCGATTTTTCATTATTACACTTTCGTTTTTATGTCCCTTTCATTCAAAAATGCTTTAAATTTTCCCATTGATAAAGTGTATGACCGTGTTTGTGCGTGTTTTTGTAGGACTAGTTGTAGTTTTAAATGAGACCATTAATTTTACCATTAGATGCATTTGCTGAAAATATATAATAGGTACAGAAGGGCTTCAAAACCAAAATCATAGAATCATGCCCTATAGGCAATCCTTTATTGATAAAATACCTCAATGGGTAGCACCCAAAAACAACCGTGATAAAAAAACAAAAAACAAAGTGTATTCCTAACTTAAAAGCTATGGGGATAGCCTAGAGTCCCTGATGTAGGTCTGGGCTGTCACCTGCCTAACAGCGGAGGTTGGCACCCTAGGGGGAAGCGTTGTGGCGCCCCCGCTCCACGATGGCTGACCCTAGGGTCCCTGTTAGGCCCTTAAACCTTAGGGGATACC
Source organism: Oophaga sylvatica (assembly GCA_033576555.1). Classification (NCBI taxonomy): domain Eukaryota; kingdom Metazoa; phylum Chordata; class Amphibia; order Anura; family Dendrobatidae; genus Oophaga; species Oophaga sylvatica. Next base: position 176,049,570 of record JARQOD010000005.1, read on the forward strand.
TCTACCCAGATAGTAGGGAGACCCCTAACATTAATACAGAGACCAGCTAACATTAAAGGTGACCCTAAGTCCCCAAAGTATTAAAAACAGTTCACAACACACGGGGTGGTAGGAAGTATAATGGAGATTGGCACAGATCTGCTGTACAACACTGCTAGTATACAGCAGCCTCCTTTTATGAACAGGAGTTATGATAAAACTGCCTTCTTGTGCCACAGCTTAATGAAAGTGAATGTGAACAGTCTCATACTTGTTCACTCACTAGTCAAAGCTCCTCCAGTGTATGGGAAATCTAAATGTGTGTGCATACCAGACAGTCAAATATAAGCTAAGATGCAATCTATAATTGTCAGCTATTGGACCAAAAGTCTAGTCTGAACTTATAAACACACTGAAAGAATGACTAGAGCATATAATGACTGGAATGAATAAGACGCATCGGCGTCATGAGAAGGTCATTGACACTTGATTTTAGTGTCGTGTTAGGGGATAGCAATATTTGAAGATAAATGTATAAGGCAGCAAGATATAATTGATGTATACCTTCCCTAGCAATGCCCGATGTACCGAATAGGAGATAGGTACAGATATAACATTCCTACAGGTATGGTGCTAAATGGGGAATAGGTATATATATATTGCCTTCCTGTACGTATAATATTAATCACCCCTCATCATGATGTGGATACACTGAGAAACTCCATTATAAAATGTTATTAATAAGAAATGCGTAACGATACTCATCATTTCTCATGGTCACCCCACCACCATCAATAGTAGCGCTTCAACGCGTTTCGCCCCATGGGCTCATCAGGAGGCCAGATGTACAGATGTTCGGTGTCAAAATGACATGGTGCAGAGACTAACTAGTTATATCTGTACCTATCTCCTATTCGGTACATCGGGCATTGCTAGGGAAGGTATACATCAATTATATCTTGCTGCCTTATACATTTATCTTCAAATATTGCTATCCCCTAACACGACACTAAAATCAAGTGTCAATGACCTTCTCATGACGCCGATGCGTCTTATTCATTCCAGTCATTATATGCTCTAGTCATTCTTTCAGTGTGTTTATAAGTTCAGACTAGACTTTTGGTCCAATAGCTGACAATTATAGATTGCATCTTAGCTTATATTTGACTGTCTGGTATGCATACACATTTAGATTTCCCATACACTGGAGGAGCTTTGACTAGTGAGTGAACAAGTATGAGACTGTTCACATTCACTTTCATTAAGCTGTGGCACAAGAAGGCAGTTTTGTCATAACTCCTGTTCATAAAAGGAGGCTGCTGTATACTAGCAGTGTTGTACAGCAGATCTGTGCCAATCTCCATTATACTTCCTACCACCCCGTGTGTTGTGAACTGTTTTTAATACTTTGGGGACTTAGGGTCACCTTTAATGTTAGCTGGTCTCTGTATTAATGTTAGGGGTCTCCCTACTATCTGGGTAGAGGTATCCCCTAAGGTTTAAGGGCCTAACAAGGACCCTAGGGTCAGCCATCGTGGAGCGGGGGCGCCACAACGCTTCCCCCTAGGGTGCCAACCTCCGCTGTTAGGCAGGTGACAGCCCAGACCTACATCAGGGACTCTAGGCTATCCCCATAGCTTTTAAGTTAGGAATACACTTTATTTTTTGTTTTTTTATCACGGTTGTTTTTGGGTGCTACCCATTGAGGTATTTTATCAATAAAGGATTGCCTATAGGGCATGATTCTATGATTTTGCATTAGATGCATTTGACAACAGGAAAACCATTCCAAATTTAGTGAAATTACAAAAAAAACAGCAATTCTGCAGGTTTTTTTTGTTTGTTTTATTCATTGTACTGTAAAAAAAGGACCTGGCAAAATGATTTTACAGGTTAGTACAGGGCTGCTACTTTTCTTCATTTTAGATGTGGAAAACATTTGGAAAGTCGTAAAAAAACTTTTTGCATGTGTTGCCATTTTCCAAGACATGTAACATTTTAATTTCTTCATCAATGAAACTGTGCAAAGGCTTTTTTTTAGCATGGCGAGCTGATATTTTTATTAATACTGACTTGGGATAGATATGACATTTTTTATCCTTTTTTATTGTATCTTTTTGCCTGTATGATGAATGCTCAGCTCCTGAGCCTACAAAGACTGGGACCAGACATTGAAAGTAACAGTATGTCTAATGTCGGTAAGGGGTTAAAATGTTCTGCCAATAGTCCTAGTCCAAATTCAATCTTTTCCTGAAAAAACAACATTCCCAGGACTTCCCCAAAAAGAACAATTGGACCAGTTTCATTGAAATATTATTTATATTGAATAATGAGGGGCAGACATAATATACGTACGTGGCCCTGGTTCTAGGTTCTTTATATACTGAGGTATAAGAAATATATATAGAAATCACAGTGCAAATCTGATTTATACAAGAAATTATACGAGAGGGCAGCTAAGCTGCTAGGCATGTCAATCTTGATGACTTCCAAAAGGAAACTACTCTAGAGTATATTACAGGCTTTAACTTTTAGTCAGTATAAGATACTTCATGTTAAAACAAAGAAATCTTACCTGCGTGTCTTCCTGGATCTCCTTTATTTGTCTCCTCTTGTACCTATATTTTTCCTCAGCTGCTTTCTTTTGCTCTTCTAGTTGCATTTTTTCTTCATACTCCTCACCTACGATTCAATGGTTACTGTCCTTTCAACAAACTTGGCTTAAATCAATAGTGCAAATGAATATAAGTAACATTATAATACATCAGAAAATCTACTTCTTTTTCCACTTTTCAGTCACTTCTTCCCATCCTCTCTTTTCTCCTGCACTCATCAACCACTCTCAAAAACAGCACAAAGCTGTCTTGGTAAAAACAAGATAGAGAATCAGCACAGTGAGGTTTGGGGTTACACCTCCTACTGTAAATTATGGAGACGGAAAAGAGAAATCAGAACTCAGCACAGTGTGACACACGTAGACTTGTGCTGCAGCTTTAGGAAACTGCTATACATCAGTACGGTGCTGGATTCCCAGCTACACAGCTCAGTACTGCTGTATAATATCCTCCATTCTAATGTAAATTGTGTTCCATGCTGTTGCCGCTTCCAAATATGTGCTATGATGAAAGAGCAGGAATGTGTTTCTGTGTGCTGTGAATAGGAGACATCATAGTAAGTAGACTCTTCCCAATAGATCAGAGAGAACTGAAAATTAGAGATAGATCCTACAGAGGGGAAACTGGTGAAAAATTAAGAATACAAGACATATAATGGTGTTATTCCTAATGTGCACACATATGACAGCTTATTTTGAAAAGTTGCCTAAAATTACAGATACGCTTTAAAGGGAATCTGTCACCCCATTTTTCGACTATAAGCTGCAGCCCCCGATGTAACCTGAAAGAGAAGAAAAACGAGTTATATTATACTCACCCAGGGGCGGTCCAGGTCTGGTACGGGTCTGGAGGGAGTCGCGGTCCGGGTCCGGCGCCTCCCATCTTCTAGTGAAGACGTCCTCTTCTTTGCTTCTCATGCGGCTCCTGCGCAGGCGCACTGCTCTGCCCTGTTGAGGGCAGAGTAAAGTACTGCAGCTGGACCTCTCTGACCTTTCCTAGCGCCTGCACACTGCAGTACTCTGCTCTGCCCTTTAAGTTTAGCATGTATATGGTAAGTAGAGTTGATCGAATATGTTCGGTTCCCTGCTTATTTGGCAAGCTATAGCGCTTGCCGAATAAGTTGCAGAAGGAACCCGGCTTCCTGGATCGTGCTGGCTGAACAGCTGATCGAAGCTGCATGTGTCGCGGCTGTGTCACTGTCACAGCACATGCATGGAGAGCCCAACACACAATCTCTCCATGCATGTGCTGTGACAGTGACACAGCCGCGACACATGCAGCTGCGGCGGCGATCAGCTGTTCAGCCAGTGCGATCCAGGAAGCCGGGTTCCAGCCGTAGCTTATTCAGCAAGCGCTATTGCTTGCCGAATAAGCAGAGAACCGAAGATATTCGCTCAAATCTAATGGAAAGCACTTAAAACAAAAATAAACCTTCATACAGCTTTATGAAGGTTTGCATAGAGATTTTCACATAGTGTAATAAAAGACTTACTTGTTTCAGTCACTTTGTGGAATGATTTTCTATAGGAATTGTTACAGCCATTTATGACTTGGAGGGTGTTTTCTAAAGCATTGATTTCCTTTTCAGCCTTGCGAATTTTAGCATCCAGCTCATCACCATTTCGCTGAAGTTCTTCTTTTTCTTGCGCAGCCTTAAAATCACATTATATTAAGTAAACAGTATTATTAACAAAAAATTATTCACATGAATTGTTGCTATGAGCCTTGTTTCTGTAAAGACTCACTAAACTTTAAAGCATTTTTATTTTTATAGTTTGCAAGCACTTTAATTCAGTAAAAAGAGCCCCAAGAAGTGCACAGGAGACAGGAATGCACAGATCCTGCCTTAGCATGCATACAAAGTGGAGAACAGATTCGATAGAAATATAAATAAAAACTGCTGAAAGTTTAGTTACTCTTTAAAACGGGGTTCCCCAACTCCAGTCCTCAAGGCCCACCAACAGGTCATGTTTTCAGGATTTCCTTTGCATTGCACAGGTGTCCTGTGCAATACAAAGGAAATCCTGAAAACATGACCTGTTGGTGGGCCTTGAGGACTGGAGTTGGGGAACCCTGCTTTAAAAGATACAAGAAACATTTTACATTATAATGGATACTGATCTTGTTCAACTGAACACATTATATGGGCCTTAGAATTGTCCCTTTACTCCTTCCAAGGGCTGCACACTAATTACTGACCTGCTTTTCCAAGTTTGCAGATCAGGGGAGACCACATAGTCACTGTCCATTATTGTCTATGAGAATGACTGCACATGTGTGGTCACTTCACACCTGCAAGCCTGGGACACTAAACTCCAGTTCTTGGTTTTAGTGCTGCTGATGCAAAGTTTGGAGCTTGAGACTTAAAATATTTCAAATCTGGGACTCGTTGGTCTGAGCATGATATCCTAAGGCACAAACACAGACAGAAGAGAGGAATAAGCGTCCACAGAAACAACACAGAAGGCTTCATTACCTTTATGATATAATACGCCTGTGACTTCTCCTCTTCACCCTCTGGTGGCATCATTGCAACAGTAATTATTTCAAATCTTTTTCTCATTTTATCAACTTTTGCAAGTCTCTCATGAAGTTCTTGGCTGTAGAGAGAAGCAGAAATTTTCCTTTAAACTAAGTGATAAATAATCACACAAAAATAAAAAAAACTGATTACCATACGTTCACAGGTTACGCTCCACATTGACTGCACACACACCCCGGTTAGTAACGCTGAATGTGATTTGTTAGAGCCCTCTCGGAAGCTCCAGCTTCGCATTCTCTTTAGTAAAATTGTAATAAATTGTACAATTTTAATATAGCAAGGATTAAACACATCAGCATTAAATCAATACACAGATACCTTATAGTCTGTCTTTCCTGGTCTGCAAGTCGTAGCTGAGATTTCAGCATCTCTTTGTGTATAGCAATCTCTTGTGTCCGCTCTTTCATAGCCGTCTGCAAATTCAACTTGCGCTTTTCCAAAGAGAACACATCATCAGCTTTGTTATGTAGCATGTCCCTCAGGCGCTTGATTTCCAGCTTAAGGATATTGTCGTCAACCATTAAATCCTACAAATTGTAACAGAAACACACAGAAAAATCAGTTTTAAATTATACAAAAAAATTAGTGAGGCTTAAAGGGAAGCTATAATCCACAACAGCCTAAAAGATTTTCTAGAATCTATGCCAGATTACCACCAATTTGTATCCATAACTGGTGAACATTTCGGCTGGTGGTGCAAGGACAGCCCAAAAATGTGCAAAATTTTTTAAAGAAGTGACCTGTTGGGGGAATTTTTCCCCTTTTGATTTTTTTTGGGGAAAGTACGGTCTTTTTTAATAAAAATAGGTCTGACAAAAAGGGGCGTAAAAAATTAGAAAAAGCCCCAAAAGGGAATTTTTGCATATATTTTGTAGGACTTTCATTCTTCTTGGTCTGGCAAAGGGGTTTAATGACAATCCCCCGGGGAAAAGGGGCCCTGCAAATTTCTGGCACCCCAAATTTTTTTTCGGGTATAGTATTGAGATAATGAATTACCCGTTTGGAAATCCTGAGATTTTTTTTAAGCTTTTTCAGACATACTATTGAACAGTTTAGTTCTTCCCTTTTGTGATTAAAGGGTTCCCCCGTCCCGGCCCGACTTTTCAAAGCTCTCGTTTGATATTTCGAACATCTCCCCGTTTATAAGCAAAAGGCAATTAGAAAAAAAGTTAAAAAAGATAAACACAACAGATTTTGTGGAAAAAATGAAACTAGGAGAAAAAGCTGCCAGTCCCCTTAAAGCTGTAAATTTTAAAAGGATGTCCCTTTTTTTAATTTCTAGTATCTTCGATTTAGGACATCTTACCTGAAGTTTCTTGTGCTGGGGAAATTTTGGAATTAAAGGGGAGCTTTACGCTCACAAAGTTTTACTGAGATCAGAATTTTCATTTTTTTCCAAAAGCCCTGCTTTTCATCTGTTTTGATTTTTCCTTTCAGTCTTGCTTGTCTGCGCTCCGTTGGGTTTTAAACTGG
>JARQOD010000005.1:176056278-176384084 GCA_033576555.1 Oophaga sylvatica
TCCAGTTCACCTCTAAGTTCTGGAGAGGACTCTGTAAAATGGTAAAAATTGAACTAGATTTTTCTTCTGCATATCATCCCCAGTCTAATGGGCAAGTGGAGAGGATCAATCAAATCCTGGCTGGATACCTGCGTCACTTCGTCAACGCTCATCATAATGACTGGGTAGAATTACTGCCCTGGGCGGAATTCTCCTACAACAACCAAGTAAGTGAATCTTCTGGAAAGTCTCCCTTTCAGATTGTGTTTGGACTGCAACCCGGAATTCCTCTTCCTGTCTCGGGATTGTCTGATGTTCCGGCAGTCGATACCTTGTCTAAGAATTTCTCGGACATTTGGAGAGAGACCAGGTCGGCTTTGGAGAAAGCTTCACAACGTATGAAAACGCATGCGGACAAAAGACGTTTGGAGGCTCCCATCTTTCGTCCAGGAGACAAGGTATGGCTCTCCTCCAAGTACATCCGTCTAAAGTTACCATCGTACAAATTGGGTCCCCGTTTCATTGGTCCCTTTGAAGTCTTGAGACAAATCAACCCGGTCTCTTATAAACTGAAATTGCCTAATTCTCTACGAGTACCTAACTCCTTTCATGTTTCCCTCCTCAAACCAGTAGTGTTGAGCTCCTTCTTTAAAGACCCGGGTACCACTCCTGATCCGGTCTCTGAGGATGATGTTTTTGAGGTAAAACATATCTTGGCCTCTAAGAGAGTAAGAGATAGGATCTTTTACCTGGTGGACTGGAAAGGTTTTGGTCCTGAGGAGAGATCTTGGGAGCCTAAAGAGAACATCCAGGCCCCTCTTCTTCTTAAAAGAGTTCACGCAGGCTTGAAAAAGAGGGGGAGTAAAGAGGGGGATACTGTTACACTCGGTCCCAGCGCTGGCTCTGCACTCCGTTCTGCTCACTCACCTGTCCCATCTGCTCCTCGGCGTCCTGTGTCCTCCTCCACTTCCTTGCACGCTGCTGGCAGGCCTCCAGATAGTCTGCTTAGGACGCGAGGCCGCGCCTACCGTCTCTCTTAAAGGGGCAGCGTGCATTTTTTGAAATAGCTAATTAACCAACGGCTGCGCACTCAGTACTATATCTGGTCACTCCACCATTAGGGGAGTGCCAGAGCAACGTGTTCTATCATTGCTACATCCGGTTTTGTTCCTGATCTGTCTGCGCTGCGTCTGCAGTCTCTGTGCTTCGCTGATACTGTTTGTCTCCTCAGATCATTGCTAACCCGTATCTGGCTAACCTGGACAATCTCGGCTATTACTGGCGCAAGTGTCATCCCGTTCCGCCATCAGCCATCCGTAACCGTGGACCGTGACAAGGTCACTGGAGCCAGCCTACTACCATCCGTTCTGGACCAGGACCTTACCCTTCTCCATCAAGAACCCTCCACGGACTCTGTAAATACCTGTTACCCTTTTGGTCCCTCTGTGACAGCTGCCACGTGTCCGGGGTCTAACTGGAGGTAGCACCTGTGTCCTCCGGGTATTCCATTCTGGTCCTGTTCGAGGGGCCTTACCACGGGTACCTGGGGCTCACTAGTTACGCCCCCTTCGGAGCCCCCCGGACCGCGGTCTCGAGGTTCCACATTAAAAAATAAAAACAAATGTGAACTTCACCACCTCTGCCTCCGCTTCCATTCGTTACACTGACAACATGTCTCCGAATTTCCAAGCAATACATTTTGTATTTATTTTCAGAAAATGAGAAATGGTCAAAATAACAAAAAAATGCAGTGCTTGCAGACCTCAAATAATGCTAAGAAAACAAGTTCATGATCATCTAGAAACAACAATACTAATGTTTTAACTCAAGAAGAGTTTAGAAATCAATATTTTGTGGAATAACCATGATTTTTAATCACAGATTTCATGCATCTTGGCATGCTTTCCACCCGTCTTTCACACTGCTTTTGGGTGACCTTATGCCACTCCTGGTACAAAAATGTAAGCAGTTCTTCTTTGATGGCTTGTGACTATCCATCTTCCTCTTGTTTACATTCCAGAGGTTTTTAATGGGGTTCATGTCTGGAGATTGGGCTGGTCATGACAGGGATTTGATGTGGTGGTCCTTCATCAACACATTGATTGATCTAGCTGTGTAGCATGGCGCATTGTCCTGCTGAAAAAAACAGTCCTCAGAGTTGGGGAACATTGCCTGAGCAGAAGGAATCAACTGTTTTTACAGGATAACCTTGTATGCGGCTTGATTCATACGTCCTTTGCAAAGATTAACCTGCCTAATTCCAGCCTTGCTGAAGCATTCCCAGATCATCACCGATCCTCCACCAAATTTCACAGTAGGTGCAAGACACTGTGGCTTGTACGCCTCTACAGGTCTCCGTCTAACCATTAGATGACCACGTGTTGGGCAAAGCTGAAAATTAGACTCATCAGAGAAGATTACCTTGCTCCAGACCTCTATGGTCCAATCCTTATGATCTTTGGCGGTTGCTGAGTGACCTTCTAATAAGATGACGGTTATCCCGGTCACTGGAGAGATGTTTTTGCCCTCTGCCGGTCTGTAGCTTTGTTGTCCCCAATGTTTGCTGCTTGACCTTGTTGTAATGGACTACCCTCTCAGAAAGTTTAAGGATGGAGGCAACATGACACTCACTGTATCCCTCTGCTAGTAAAGCCAGAATTGAGCCCTTCTTTTCCTCACTCAAGACTTATGTTTCAACTCCTTTGGCATGGTTAAAAGTTATTTTTTCATTCCTATTACTTTTGTGATATTACTAGCACTTGTTTTGCCATCCAGCTTGTCCTATTGCGAGTGGATTGTGAACACCACAGCAGTGTTTTTTATACTTTCCTTCATTAAATAAGATTTAGTTCAGGTGATCACCTAATCAGAAGCACATTAAATAGAATGAGGTGTACTCTGGTTGGAATTCAACTGACACTGGAATGGAATGGCTGTCAGACATGTAGAGAAACTGATTTTTATAAAACTATGCAGTGGTCTCTTAATTTTTGCCAGAACTGTATATACATGTATGTGTCAGCCAGATACCCTCATTAATAAAATGGTACATAGAGAGTTAAATAAAAGACACACACACACGAAATTTGCGTGAAACGCAATATATGTTTATTTTTCAAAACATTTTTAAACAAAAAATTGCGTGGCCTGCTGTAATTTTATTTTCAGGCCGGGGTCACACTTGAGAGAAACTCGCAGGAGTCTCGCCCCTCAATACCCGACACTGCCGCCGGCACTCGGGACCGGAGTGTGTGGCTGCATGTATTTCTATGCAACTGAATGCTCCAGTCCCAAGTGTCGGCGGCAGTGCCGGGATTGAGGTGTGAGACTCGTGAGAGTTTCTCGCAAGTGTGACCCCGACCTCACAGATGCTTGCTTAGCCTTTACTGGCTACTTTACAGGGGAACCCCAGAAAAAAAATTGACATGGGGTCCCCCTATAAAATCGAACCAGCAAAGGCTAGGCAGACAGCTGAGGGCTGATATTAATAGTCTGGGAAGGGGCCATGCATATTGGCACCCCCCAGGCTACAAACATCAGCTCTTAGCTGCCCCTGAAATGGCCCATCTTATAGATGAGCTAATTCTGGCACTTAGCCTCGCTCTTCCCACTTGCCCTGTAGTGGTGGCAAGTGGTGTTCATATTTGTGGGGTTGATGTCACCGTTGTATTGTGCGGTGACATCACACCGACGGATTAGTAATGGAGAGGCGTCAATAAGATACTTATCCATTACTAATCCTATAGTTATATGGTTATATGGTCAATAAAGACACAGCCAGAATAAAGTCCTTTAATTCAAATAACACTAAACACAGTTTTCCATTTTTATTATAACGCCTAATCCCAGCGAAGCCATCGATCTCCTGTAATTAAAATAATAAACCAACACAAATACTCCCTGGTCCACCGTAGTCCTAAATAACGAGTGTCCCATGGCGATTTCATGTGTAGAGCAGTCACACAAATACTTTATAGGGCCCCAACCACTAGGGAAAGGGCCAATGGGGATATTTGTGATCGTTTTGAACTTTACAGGGGTCGCCGCTTCCTTTTGCACTCGCAATAGAACCTTTTGCATTTATTATCAGAGGGTTTTAAATATGGCAATAATGAGGAAAGAATTGCTTTGTATGTCAACGACCTGTTATTATTTGCTAATAATTCTATTTTGGTTCCAATTATAATGAAAACAATAGAGAAATTTGGGTCATTTTCTAGCTTAAATATAAATAAGTAAAAACCTGCTCTATTTCCTCTGGATAATAGGGAGTTTGTTGGTTATGGATAATATAAGTTTGTATGTTCTCCTTGTGTTTGCGTGGGTTTCCTCCGGGTACTCCGGTTTCCTCCCACATTCCAAAGGCATATTTATAGGGAATTTAGATTGTGAGCCCCATCGAGGACAGTGCCAATAATGTCTGTAAAGCGCTGTGGAATTAATGGTGCTATATAAATGAGTAAAATAAATATATCAAATGTCCCAGTGGTTCAGAAATTCTATTATCTTGGTATCCACATTACAAGGAAGATGCAGGATTATATTTCCCTATATTTGGACCATTTGGTGATTAAGTTGAGGCCTAAAATATGTGCTTGGGGAGAATTACCTTTGTCTAGTCTGGGTAGAACAAATCTCATTAAAATGTGCCTTATGCCATGTATCCTACATACACTGCAAAACTCCTTCACTTGGATTTCCAAATTTTGGTTCAGGAAAATGCATAACAACTTTAGAGAACTGGGATGAAAGAGAGGAACCCCAAGAATTAAACTTGAAAAGCTACAGCTACCCAGAGATCAAGGGGATTAGCGTTGCCGCATACATGGGTACTTCTTGGCCTCCCATTTTCAGCATTTTAGAGGATGGGCACTGGAGGCAACAAAGGAAGTAGGGGAGCTAGTGTTAAAAAAAAAAAAAAAGTTTTAGGGAGGTCACAACTTGTTGGAACTCTTGGAATCCCATAAACTTAAAGCCAACTTAAGATGCTACCACTTCAATCCTGATACATAAAATCTGGTGGACATGTGAAAAGTGGGGGGCATGCGAGATTGCTCCAAATATACTCCTATTTGGAATAAACCTGGCTTGAGGAATTACACCATTTGGAGGTGTTTGAGAAATGAAAAAGGCAAGGTTTGAAATATCTGTACCAATCATATCTCGATGGTTATTTTTGTTCTTTTGAATATCTGAAACAGGAGATCAATTTTAGTAATTCCGATTTCTTCAAATACTTACCATTAAGGCAACCAATAAGATTACAAGATCCCAGAAAGCCATCTCTGTCCTCACCATCTCATCCAATGGACTGCTACATTTTGCGGTACAAACTAAAACTACTAAAGGCATTATTTCTTTATTGTACGACACATTGTTATTGAAAATTTTGAGTGATCCTATGACACTACTTAAAGCTGATGTGGGGTGTATTTCTTTACTAGAATAGAATGATATTTTGGAATCAACAAGAAAGGTTTTGATCAACACGACCCAAAGAACATCTCAAGTGTTTCTTATCCACAGAATTTATAGGAATCTCTCTCAGGCAAAACTAACAGGTCAAGCAAATTCTTATCCTCTCTTGCTGACAACTTTATCTTCCAAAAGGTAGGGGAAAGAACAAGGGATCTGCTACTTTGGATCTAATCGTTATAAACAGGGAGGGAATGGTTGAGGAGGTAAGAGTGGCTGGGACTCTAGGAGGTAGCAACCATGCTATTTTAGAATTTTGGATAACTAGAGGAGGAAGACCTGTGAAGACTCATACTTCAAGGTTAGAATGCAGAAAGGCAGATTTTAAGGGACTCAGAAAGAGAATCAGAGCGATCCAATGGCTGGATATCCTTAAGGACAAAAATGTCCATGAAGGATGGGAAATCTTGAAAAATTAGATTCTCAAAACACAATCACTAACAATTCTGAAAAGAGGGAAGAATAGGAAGCATTCAAAGAAAACCAGGAAGGATGAACACAGAAGTTAAACACATGCTAAAAAGGAAGAATGAAATGTTTGTCAAATGAAAAGAGGGAGGCGTAACTAAAGAACAATATAATGCTGTCTGCAGAACCTGCAGGGCACAAATCAGATTACCTAAAGCTGACAATCAATTAAGGCTTGCAAGAGACTTCAAAAGCAATAATAAAGGATTTTGTGGATATGTCAAATGTAAAAGAAAAGTCAAAGATGCTATAGGATTTTTGCAGAATGAAAATGATGAAGTGGTAAGAAAGGATGTTGAGAAGGCTGAACTTTTAAATTCCTATTTTCTCTTAGAAAGGAAATGTAACATCAACTGATCTTCACTGTCCTACTAAAGAAATAGAATCCAGGATATCTATAAACAGAAATAGTGAGGAAACACTTAGCAAACATAAATGAATTCAAGTCTCCAGGTCCAGATAAATTACACCCCAGAGTACTGAAGGAGGTAGCAGAAGAAATGTTTGAACCACTTTCCATAATCTTTGAAAATTTTTGGAGAACAGTAAAAGTCCCAGAAGACTGGAGAAGAGCAAACGTTCCTTTCTTCAAAAAGGGGAAGAAGGTGGACCCAGGAAACTATAGGCTGGTGAGTCTGACTTCTATACCAGGAAAGATCTTTGAACAAATTATTAAACATGTATGTAAGTACCTGGATACGAATGAAGTGATTAGTGAGTCAGTCACTTTGGCACAGTGACAGTTGCCGGCTCCTGCAGCTACTCCGCCGCTCTCCCTCCCACGCTGGCTTTCTAGACAATGACTCGTGTATAAGCCGAGGGTGGCGTTTTCAGCACAAAAAAAGTGCTGAAAATCTCGGCTTATACTCGAGTATAAATGCTAAGCATTTGATTGCATGCCAACCAGCAAGAATTCTGGCTCTCACAGACTTTTTCTTTAAGAAGCCCTGCTAGTGTGCACTCATTACTTGTATTAATTGCTCCTGCTTTGAACTTGTTACTTGTACCAAAAACACCTGTCCACACACTCAATCACATTGCAACGTCTCCACCATGGCCAAGACCAAATAGCTGTCTAAGGACACCAGGGAAAAAATTGTAGATCGGTACAAGTCTTGGATGGGCTATAGGACAATAGACAAGCAGCTTGGTGAGAAGGCAACAACTGTTTGCATAATTATTAGAAAATGGAAGAAACACAATATGGATGATTCTCAGAAAGGTCAGGAATCAGCCCAGAACTATACGGGAGGAACTGGTCAATGACCTGAAGAGAGCTAGGACCACAGTCTCAAACATCAGTTAGTAACACACCACACCATCATGGATTAAAATCCTGCTGGGAACGCAAGGTCCCCCTGCTCACGCCAGCCCATGTCCAGGCCCGTTTGAAGTTTGCCAATGACCCTCTGGATATTCCAGAGTAGGCATGGGAGTTAGATGAGACCAAAATAGAACTTTTTGGTATCAATTCCACTCGCTGTGTTTGGAGGAAGAAGGATGAGTGAGTACAACCCTAAGAATACCATCCCATCCGTGAAGCATGGTGAGGAAAACTTCATATTTTGAGGGTGCTTTTTTGCAAAGGGGACAGGATGACTGCATCATATTGAAAGGAGGATGAATGGGGCATTTATTGTTAGATTTTGGCCAGAAACCTCCTTTCCTCAGTAAGAGCATTGAAGATGGGTCGTGGCAGGGTCTTTCAGCATGACAATGACCCGAAACACACAGCCAGGGCAATTAAAGAGTGGCACCGTAAGAAGCATTTCAAGGTCCTGGAGTGGCCTAGCCAGTCTCCAGACCTGAACCCAATAGAAAATCTTTAGAGGAAGCTGAAACTCAATATTGCCCATCGGCAGCCTGTAAATCTGAAAGAACTGGAGAAGATCTGTATGGAGTAGTGGACCAAAATACCTGTTGCGGTGTGTGCAAACTTGGTCAAGAACTACAGGAAACATCTGACCTCTGTAATTGCAAACAAAGGTTTCTGTACCAAATATTAAGTTCTGATTTTCTATTGTATCAAATACTTATTTCATGCAATAAAATGCAAATGAATTATGTAAAAATCATACAATGTGATTTTCTTTTTTAGATTCTGTCTCTCCAAGTTGAAGTGTACCTACGATAAAAATTACAGACCTCTCCATTCCTTTTAGGTGGGAATACTTGCAAAATTGGCAATGTATCAAATACTTATTTTCCCCACTGTATATAAAGCCTATCCTCTGATGAATTTACAACACTCTGGGTGTCTCCTATGTGATATATACAGCAGTCTTGGTGTTTTCTATATGATGTATACAGCAGTCTCATGGTTTACTGTGTGAGGTTTACAGCAGACGTCCCACTGCTTGAGTTCAGTAAACATAACTTGAGCAGCTTCCAAAATGTCAGCTAGCGTACGTTACAAATGCCGAAAAGCTGTAGTATGATCTTGGATTGAGCTGGCGGTCTACAGCGAGGCTTGCTACCAGCAGTCCAGTTAAAAATTTCACCCACAGAGCATGTTTTCACATTTCCCACTAGAGAAGCTGATTAAAAATCTCACACCCAGACAATGAGGCACAGTACCCCCACAAGCAGGGTTGCAGAATACACACAGTGGCTTAAAGGCACAGTACAGATATGGGTTAAAGAATACACATAGATGCTTTGGGCACATTTTCCCTACAGAACCTGATAACAAATTTCACCTACAGATCATGCTTTCAAGTTTCCCCCACAGAAGCTGATAACATATTTCACCCACAGAGCATGCTGGAGTTCTATAAACCTAACATGAGCAGTGATTAATTTCCCATTTGAGGAGACATGCAGTGTAACTTACGTCTGTGTTTGGAACAACTAACAGCTGTAAGCCGTTTTTTTTACAAAACATATTGCAAAAAGTAGCAACATCATCCATACCAACTAATAACACAAGTCTCACCAAAGACAAGCAGTTCCAGCCATCAAATTAGGGGTGAGTTAAATGTTTCACCAAATATAGCAGAATCATTTAAGTTGATAATCTTATATGGTCCACGAATGAGTTCACAAATATCCTAATGGCCTATGGTAGAAAAAAGTTATCCACCATGCTTTAGAGCAGTCTTCCCCAACTCCAGTCCTCAAGAGCCACCAGCAGGTCATTATTATTATTATTATTATTATTATTTAGTTATATAGCGCCATTAATTCCATGGTGCTGTACATGAGAGGTCATGTTTTCAGGATTTTATTATTGCCCAGATGATGGAATTATTGCCTGTGAAGGTACTGCAATTATCACCTAGGCCATACTAAGGAAATCCTGAAAACATGAACCATTGGAGTTAGGGAACCCTGCTCTAGAGCATAGTACCTGCAAGCAGGGCATGCTCTTTTCCTAAGTAACTTGTCACTCTGAGACAGCAGAGAGGCCAGGAAACTAGGCAAACAGCTGTACATTATAAAATTAAATATCCCTCTATTCTTCAGTAACAAGGTATTTAAAATAATGGGTAAATTGCAAAGAGTCTTGGATTTACAAGCAGTTTCCATTTTCAACTAATTAAGAAATTGAGACAATATATTTTAAGAAGTGTGTGACATACATTTTGGGAGTCAAAATTAAAGTTTATAAAAAATACTGTAATGTTAAAATAAACAAAGGTTCAATATTTGCAGCAGTACTCTAAACATTATTTCTTACTTGGATAGTACACAACTGGATGTCTTAAAAAATGTACCTGTGCTAAGATAATGTTAAGTACGACCTCGGTTGCATGGCAGCAGACAATACCATGATCCGACGAGGGATGTGGGACCAGGTGCTACACCAGGTGAATGGCAACTGAATCCCAAGTGACAGGAGGAAGGAAAGTCCCAGAATGGTAGACAGGCAGGCAGGCGGGCACAGCTGATAGGAAGGAGGGTACACGGTAATCTGAGCACTAAGACCTAGGAACTAGCACACGTGTTAGACAGAGTATACAATGTTGCACAACTGCATGGAGGTGCCTTAAATAGTACTTGTCTCTCAGCCATTGACTGGGAACACTTTAGGATGCGCACATGGCCCCTTTAAGAAGGGGGAGAATGCGCAAGCGCCCTAAGCGCAGTGCCCGGGGATCTGCGCGCAGTGCACATACCCCCGGATCCAGCTTATAGGATGGCACCTTGAGTTGCACATACTTGGAAGACAGCCAGACCTTGTGCAGATGAAATAGAGGCAGATCCAGACGTTTCTTGTTTACGTGTCTTTTCATCCGTTCCAAGGACTTCAATAATGTGGACTTGGGTGTCCTGCCAGATTTTAGAAAAACCCTTGATGATGGACTTGGCAGCCAGAATATCAGAGGAAGTAGAGACAGTGAACGATATATTGGGATTTTGACCATAGACTACAAAAGAATGGAGATTTGGCAGATGATTCACTCACATGGTTGTTGTACAAGAATTTGACCCACAGCAAGAGAATTTGGACCAGTCACTGTGGTGGACATTGATGAAGTGCCGTAGGAAGTTGGTCAGAATCTGATCAACCTGTTTTACCTGGCCAGAGTGAAGAGAAGAGAAATCCAGAGTGATATTAAGTAATTTGCAGATGGCCCTCTAGAAGTGAGAAGTAAACTTGATGCTACAATCCAAGACTATATGGAGCAGAACACCATGGAGGCGGAAAATATGTAGAATTTCTCTGCCAGCACTGGAGCAGATGGAGACTTGACAGTAGAGGGAAATGGACCATCTTGGAGAAACAATCCATAACCAAGCCAATAACGGTTCACTGGGCTTATACTGGAAGATCGGTGATGAAATACAATGCAATATGCTGCCAGGGAGCAGATGATTTGGGCAAAGGAAGTAACCGACCAGTTGGAAGCTGTTTCGGGGTTTTATTCTGGGCACAAGAGGGACAGGCAGAGACAAAATCTGCAATATCCTTGTGGAAGGATGGCCACCAATAGTGTCAAGAGATGAATAGAGCCGTCTTCTTTTGACCGGTATGACCAGCCACCTTAGACGAATGACCCCAGAGAAGGACCCGCTTCCTATCAGGTTCAGCAACAAAAGTCTTTCTGGAGGGGAGACAAGACAAATTCAGCAAAGCAACCGTAAATTTTTTGAGGGTTCAGTGATGTGTTGAGGCTCCTCCTCCTGGTCGGAAGACTGAAAGGGTCTGTCTTGTAGAGTGAAGTTGAAGCGGGCGAAGAATAGCGACCACCTGGTTTGTCATGGGTTAAGTCTCTGTGCGGATTGCAGATACGCAAGACTCTTGTTGTCCGTGTGTATAATCACCGGATACATAGCTCCTTCCAGCAAGAAGCGTCACTCCTCTAGAGCCAGATTAATCTCCAATAATTCTCAATCTCCTATGGAGTAATTGCGTTCTAGAGCAGAGATCTTGGAAAAGAAGCCCAGGTCACCATGCGACCAAAAGAAAACTTTTGAGCAAGAACGGCTCCGGCCTCTGAAGAGGAAGCATCCTCCTCCAGAAATAACTGCTTGTTATTGTCCAGATGATGCAGCACAGGAGCGGAGGACAAGGCCTGTTTTAAAGATACAAAGGCATTCTCTGCCTCTGCAGTTCATATCTTAGAATTGGCCCCCTTGAGGGTCAGGGAGAAATAGCAGCAGTCTGAGAAGAGAAATTTGGAAAAAACTGGCGGTAATAGTTTGCAAATCCGAGAAACCGCTGGATGGCTTTCAGACAGTCTGGGCCACTTTAAACGACGGAAACCTTCTTGGGATCCATTTTCAAGTTGGTCTCAGAGAAGATGTACCCAAAAAACGGAAGGGAGGTCTGCTCGGAGAAGCACTTTTCATATTTGGCGTACAGACAGTTCTTTAACTTCTGCAGGACCTGGCGCACATACCTTCGGTGTGAAGGCAGTCGGGAGAGAATACCAAGATGTCGTCTAGGTATACTACCACAAATGAGTAGAGAAGGTCCAGGAAGATTTAATTTGCCAGCTCTTGACAGATGGCAGGGCATTAAAGAGTTTGAAGGGCATTACCCCATACACATAATGGCCATCTCGGGTATTAAAGGCTGTCTTCCCTTCATCTCCTTGATGCATACAGATCAGGTTGTATGCCTCGCAAAAGTCGAGCTTCGTGAAAACTAGAGAACCCTTAAGTAAATCAAATAACTCAGAGATGAGAGACAGAGGGTACTTATTCTTGATATCATATCAGGTAAGAGAGTCTTGGCATCCTTTATATCAAAGATTTCATCGTATGTCCAGTATGTAGGAGGCAAGCCAAGTAAATTAAATGGAGAAACTGGGAGTCGAGCAGCATGAAAGAGAACTAAACATCTCTCGTGGCACTTCTCGCCCCAACGGAGTATTTCTCTGGATCTCCAATCCAAGACTGGTTCATGTTTTCGCAGTCATGGCAGACCTAGAAGCAGAGTGTGAGACAGGTCTCACAGCACATAGATATTAACCTTCTCCAAGTGTAGTTTTTCTACTCTGAGTTCTACAGGCTTGGTCACAAATAGGATTGTTTCAGAAAAGGATTTTCTGTCCACTGAAGAAGCCACCAACAGATCGGGAAGACATTGGATCAGAATCTGATATCATTCCACTATGGCCTGTTGAATGATGTTTCCGGCGGAACTGGAGTCGAGGTAGGCCGACTGGATAAGATGGATGCTGCCACAGGACATGGATACTAATAGTCAGTGATGGAGAGGAGGGATTTTTGTCCAGGGTGACCTTTCCAACAAACTCTAGGCTCAGGCATTTCCCAGTCTCTCCGGGCAGGAGTGGATTACATGCTCAGGACTGCCACAACAGAAGCACCTTCCTTCAGACCGGCAGACCTCCTGACGATGCTTGGTTGAGTTTTGTTGCATAACCGGCGTTTGAAAAGTAGGAACCAGGCGTACAGGTCTTCTCTCATGGGTTCATCTCCCTGGAAGGCTCCTGAAATCTGAAGTCTCTCCATGTTGCTAGAGATACTAGGTCATCTAGTGAGGTGGAAATATCACGACAGGCCAGCTCATACTTGATTCGCCAACAGTCCTTCCCAGAAGGTGGCTACCAGACCCTTATTACTCCTGGCAAGTTCTGACGAAAGGGTGTGGAAACGTACAGTTTACTGGTCCACTGAGAGGTTTCATGGCGCAGTTGGAGGAGAGAAGATGCTGCTGAGGACGCTTGACCAGGTTCGCCAAAGACCTTACGGAAGGCCTCAAGAAAGGACTGAAGGTTTGACACTAAAGGCAAGGCTTTGCATGGCTTAGCCACCTATGGGTGAGAGGGGATCTCTCTCCCATAGGTGGCTAAGCCACGCAAAGCCTTGCCAGTGAGGTGGGACATAATGAAGGCTGAAGGCCACGTTGGCCTGATCTGAGACGAACTGATGAGCCAAGAGTTTGAAGTATAGCATGCACTGACCAATGAACCCCCGAGATGGAGCAGACAGACTGGGTCCGAAGATGCGTAGCTGGCACTGTTGAGTCACATTCAACACTGTTGCAACTTGGGTAGATGCAGATGCGGAAAGTTATCAGCATGTCTAGACAGGTGCTAACTGTCCACAGGTAGGATAGGATCTTGTCCTGTTGGTCTTTCTGGCTGGATACCTCCACGTACAAGTCAGAAATGAAGGAAGCCTGAGAGCCAGCGGATTCCGTGGTTTGTGCAAACTGTAATGGACTAGGTGGTGGAACCACTGTACCGTGATCCAAGGAAAGCCTGGAGGGGCATGACTAGGTGGCTCACTAAGTCCGACCTCGAGTGCACGGTGGAATACAATACCATGATCGAAGGAGGGACGAGGGAGGGGGACCAGGTGCTATACCAGGACTGACCTCGAGTGAATAGCAGCTGACCTCCAAGGGACAAGATGCAGGAATGGCCCAGAATGGTAGACAGGCAGGCAGTTGGGCACAGCTGATAGACAAATAAGTAGTTGGGCATGGATGCAAGACAGGCAGGCAGGTGAGGACAGCTGATTGGCAGGTGGGCACGTCTGATAGGCAAACGGGGACGGTTGATAGGCAGGCAGGTAGTCAGGAATACAAGTAATGAGACCTGAAAAGTAGCTTGTCTCTCAACCATTGGCTGGGGACACTTTAGGATGGTGCATGCGGCCCCTTTATGAAGGGGGGGGACACAAACGCCTTAAGCACAGTACCCGGGGATATGTGCCCAGTGTGTCTACCACAGACATCAGCAGCAGGAAAAGAGGGAAGTACAAAATCACAGAGGTCAGTGAGTTGGCATATCTCCTGGAAAATGGTGGCAGAGGGCAGAGACGACTCTAGTGATGAGTAAACCCGTAGATGTTTGGGTTCGGCCAGACTTCAAAAATTCATGTTCGGGTCCCGAACTTGACCCTGGACCCCAAACCCTATATAAGTAAATGGGAACTCAAACTTCAGTGCTGTAAAATGGTCAGAGTAAGGGCTAGGGGCTGCAAAAGAAAATAAAAATGGGGGTAAGTGCAGGAAAAAGGCCTTGCAAACAAAGGTAGATAGGGAAATGACTTAAAGGGGTTCTGTCACCATAGTAATCATGGTAAAAAGGAAGAAAATGAATAACAAACAATATAACAGTGTCCTCACAGAGACTGAGGCTTGCAACCCCAAGTCCAGTAAAAAATTTCACCAACAGAGCATGGGGCACAGTACTCCCTTTAGCTTCCAAAATGTCAGCTCCAGTAATGTACGTTACAAATGCTGCCAATGAAAAGCTGGTAGTATGAACTTGGATCGAGCTGGTGGTCCATAACGAGGCTTGCTACCGGCAGTCCAGTTAAAAATTTCACCCACCGAGCATATGTTTACATTTTCCCTAAAGACACTGTTAATAAATTTCACCCACAGAGCATGTTCTCACATTTACCCTAGAGAAGCTAATTAAAAATTTCACACCAAGACAATGAAGCAGAGTACCCCCCACAGGCAGGGTTGCAGAGTACACACAGCAGCTTAAAAGCACAGTACTCCCACAAATATGGGTTAAAGAATACACACAGCTGCTTTTGGCACAGTACCTCCACAGAAGCGGATAACAAATTTCACCCACAGACCATGTTTTCACATTTTCCCCACAGAAGCTGATTAAAAAATTAATCCCCAGAACATGGGGCACAGTACCGCCCACAGGCGGGGTTGTAGAGCACACATGGGTAATAGAAAATCGGGGTTCTATTCCGGAGAGGCAGCCTGAGAAAGAGGTACCACATCCAAGGAAGGCAGCAAGCAGTCAAGCGAATTAAAGTGCACCTGTCATCTGTTTTGTCCGCTATAAGATGCGGCCACCGCCTTTCAGTGCTTATCTACAGCATTCTATAATGCTGTAGATAAGCCCCTGATCCAACCTGCAAGATAATAAAAATAAGTTTTATTATGCTCACCCGAGGGGGCGGTACGGTGCGGCTCAGTCAGATGGGTACGCAGGTCCGGGTCCGGCGCCTCCCATCTTCTTGCGACGCCGCCCTCCTACTTGCTTCATTGCTTTCCGGCATCGCACTTCTGCGCAGGCGTACTTCTCTGCCCTGTTGAGGGCAGAGCAAAGTACTGCAGTCTGCAGATGCTGGGTCTCTCTGACCTTTCCCGGCGCCTGCGCACTTCACAAAATAGATGGCATCATGAGAAAAGAAGATTATGTGGCAATACAGAAGCAACATCTCAAAACATCAGCCAGGAGTTAAAGCTTGGGAGGAAATGGGTCTTCCAAATGGACAATGACTCGAAGCATAGTGCCGAAATTGTGACAAAGTGGCTTAAGGATAACAAAGTCAATGTTTTGCAGTGGCCATCACAAAGCCCTTATCTCAATCCTATTGAAAATGTATGGGCACAACTGAAAAGGCAGGTGTGAGCAAGGCTACCTACAAATCTAGATCAGTTACACCAGTTTTGTCAGGAGGAATGGGCTCAAATTCTGACCAACTATTGTGAAAACTTGTGGAAGGATATCCCAAACGTTTGACTCAAGTCATTTAGTGTAAGGGCAATGGTGCCAAATACTAATGAAATGTATGTAAACTTTAGACTTTGCAGTAAGTAATAAAAATGCCTTAAAACATTCTCTCTCTCGTTATTCTGGCATTTGGCAAATATTAATAATTATGGTAATCCTAATTGAACTAAAAAGGGAAAGGTTTAAATGTCCAGGAAGGATGGGGCATCTTGAAAAATGAGATTCTCAAAGCACAATTGTCAACAATTCCAAAAAGAGGGAAGAATGGGAAGCATTTAAGGAAACCAGGATGGATGAACACAGAACTTAAACACATGCTAAAAAGGAAGAAAGAAATGTTTATCAAATGGAAAGAGGGAGGCATATCTAAAGAAGAATATAATGCCATCTGCAGAACCTGCAGGGCACAAATCAGATTATCTAAAGCTGACAATGAATTAAGGCTTGCAAGAGATGTCAAAAGCAACAAAAAAGGATTTTGGGGATACATCAAAAGTAAAAGAAAAGTCAAAGATGCTATAGGATTTTTACAGGATGAAAATGATGAAATGGTAAGAAAGGATGTTGAGAAGGCTGAACTTTTAAATTCATATTTTGCATCTGTTTTCTCTCAGAAAGGAAATGTAACATCAACTGATCTTCACTGTCCTATTAAAGGAATAGAAGAATCCAGGATATCTATAAACAGAAAGACAGTGAGGAAACACTTAGCTAACCTAAATGAATTCAAGTCTCCAGGCCCAGATGAATTACACCCCAGAATACTGAAGGAGATAGCAGAAGAAATTCTTGAACCACTGTCCATAATCTTTGAAAATTCTTGGAGAACAGGTGAAGTCCCAGAAGACTGGAGAAGAGCAAATGTTGTTCCTATCTTCAAAAAGGGAAGAAGGTGGACCCAGGGAACTACAGGCCGGTGAGTCTGACTTCTATACCAGGAAAGATCTTTGAACAAATTATTAAAGAACATGT
This sequence comes from Oophaga sylvatica, assembly GCA_033576555.1. NCBI lineage: Eukaryota > Metazoa > Chordata > Amphibia > Anura > Dendrobatidae > Oophaga > Oophaga sylvatica. The sequence continues at coordinate 176,073,084 of JARQOD010000005.1, forward strand.
ATGTAAGTACCTGCATAAGAATGAAGTGATTAAACAGAGTCAGCATGGGTTTGTAACTAATAAGTCATGTCAGACTAACTTAATTTCCTTCTATGACAGAATCACTGACTGGGTGGATCAGGGAAATGCTGTAGATATAGTATATCTTGACTTCAGCAAAGCATTTGACAAAGTATCTCACACAATCCTTATTGAAAAAATGACTAAGTATGGAATGGACAAGGCAACTGTTAGGTGGATTCATAACTGGCTTAGTGATCGGACTCAAAGAGTGGTCGTAAATGGCTGCACATCCAGTTGGAAGAATGTCTCAAGTGGGGTACCACAAGGCTCTGTTTTGGCCCTGTATTGTTCAACATCTTTATCAATGATTTAGATGAAGGAATTGAGGGTAAACTGATCAAATTTGCTGATGACACAAAGCTAGGAGGGGTAGCTAATACTAGAGAAGAGAGAGAGAGGATTCAAAAAGATATAAATAAACTGGAGCAGTGGGCAGCAACTAACAGAATGGTTTTTAACAGGGAAAAATGCAAAGTACTACATCTGGGCAATAAAAATGAAAAAAGCATATACAAAATGGGAGGAATAGGGCTAAGTAACAGCACATGTGAAAAAGACTTGGGTATACTAATTGATCACAGACTGAACATGAGTCAACAGTGTGATGCAGCAGCAAAAAAGGCAAATACAATTCTAGGATGTATCAACAGAAGCATACAGTCTAGATCACGTGAGGTCATTATTGCCCTCTACTCCTCTTTGGTCAGACCTCATCTGGAATACTGTGTCCAGTTTTGGGCACCACATTTTAAAAAAGACATCAACAAACTGGAGCAAGTTCAGAGAAGAGCCACCAGAATGGTGACCGGTCTGCAAACCATGTCCTATGAGGAACGGTTGCAGGATTTGGGAATGTTTAGCTTGCAAAAAAGAAGACTGAGAGGAGACTTAATAGCTGTCTACAAATATCTCAAGGGCTGTCACATTGTAGAAGGATCATCTTTATTCTCATTTGCACAAGGAAAGACTAGAAGCAATGGGATGAAACTGAATGGGAGGAGACACAGATTAGATATTAGAAAAAACTTTTTGACAGTTAGGGTGATCAAGGAGTGGAACAGGCTGCCACGAGAGGTGGTGAGTTCTCCTTCAATGGAAGTCTTCAAACAGAGGCTGGACAGACATCTGTCTGGGATGATTTAGAGAATCCTGCTTTGAGCAGGGGGTTGGACCAGATGGCCCAGGAGGTCCCTTCCAACTCTACCATTCTATGATTCTATGATTTCATGTCCGATATTCAGAAAAACATGCAGATGTGTCTTTTTATATAGTGTATGTAAACTTCTGGTTTCAACTGTATCTATTATACTATAGATTCTATTTATACCCAGCATCAAGGGTTAAAAGATCACAGTCAGAAGACATGCAAAGGTGACAGTTCCCCAAGGCATTGGGGGCCAGCATAGAAGCAGGCAGTGCTTACCTCTCTGTGTACAGCTCTGACTACTTTTTCAGCTCCGTGCCAGTCACCCCTGTGTGTGTGTCGGCTGCCAGCATCTCCACCCCAGAGACTGAGTGTGATGTAGCTGGCCTTTTATACTAAAGTTTTATATATTTCTTTCTTTTTTTGTGCAGAGTAATGAGCAGAACTGCGGTTGGGAAGGGATGTAAATGTTAAGGAACTAATGGGTAGAGGAGACGTTGGCAATAAGTTGTACTGCAGAAAAACAAGCAGGGGCCCAGTCAAAAAGTTTTCTAACTAACTAAAACAAAGAAACTAACTATTCCTAATTTGCAAAAATAAAAGAGGATTTTTTACTGTCAAAGTAGTGAGACTATCAAACAATCCAATTTTTGAAGACAAGGAATTGTTTTTTACCTAAAATAATGATTTTATCTTTTTCCTCATTGAGATTTTACCTTCCATTGGATTAAAGCTGCAGGATAATGTGCTCTAAAGTAAAGCCCGGGTCTCACATAGCGATACACCAGCGATCCCGACAATGATCAGGATCGCTGGTGTATCGCTACATTATCGCTGCTGAGCTGCCAAACAGGCAGCTCAGGCAGCGATCAGTACAAGCGACACTGCGGGTAACATCGCTTAGTTACCCGCAGTGTACCTTGGATACCAGCGCCCTGATGCAGGGAGCTGGTATCCAAGGTACACAGCGGGTTTCTAGGCACAGCCCCGCGCCTGGAAACCCGCTGTGTACCTTGGTTACCAGCGGATCGCTGGTCTCCCGCCTGTCACACGCAGCGATGCGTGCCTGTCAGCAGGAGACCAGCGATCAAAAAAATCTCCAGGACATTCAGCGACGATCAGCGATACCCGGCACGGGGGCTGATCGTCGCTGAATGTCACACAGCGATATCGCTGGTGAGCTCGCTGCTGCGTCACAAAACTAGTGACTCAGCAGCGATCTCGCTAGCGATATCGCTGTGTGAGACGGGGCTTAACTGGGCATATGATTAATAAGCTGTTTACAACCAAGAGAAGACTTTATGAATGTAAATCCTCTAGGATTAGATCAAGATAAAAACCACTAGTAATAATAAGTTTATTAATACAGCACCAATATACAGCACTTAGCTACTGGTAACAGTAAAGAACAGAAAGGACAGATTACACTTTGCTGAAAAACACAACTCCTACACACATTAATAATCTCCTTACACAGGCCCATATTTGCTTTGTGTTACTCTACTTGATACTTGTCATGGTCTGCTGAGTTTCTGGGATTAGGTGGTTTTAGGGTTAACCGGGATGGCCTCACTCTGGGATTCTGGGAGGCTTTTTATAGCCTCATTGTGGGGCCATCCTCTGTCGCTTATACTCTGACCCTTGGCCGAGTGTGTGTGACCCTGTTGTGCTTGTGCCAGTGCTTTGTGCCTGTGCTACGTTCTGTTTGTCTGGTTCTGATTTGGCTGTGTCCCTGTTTTGAGTTTTGCCTGTCCCTTTTGTACTCTGCTGCCCTCTACGTGTATGACCCTTGGCTACGTTCTGATTATCCGTTCGGTATATGCCTCTTGGTAACTGTGTCCCGTAGTTACCCTTCTAGGAGTTTTCCTTCACCTCATAGCTCTCTGGAGCTTAGGCCACGCCCACTAGCAGTCACGTGCCTGCAGGTCCTTTGGTCTGAAGCATTCTCTATCTGCTACTGCTGACTCTGAGAGACGTGTGGCCGGCTCCGCCCACTAGCAGTCACATGTGGAAGGTCCTGTTACTGAGAAACACACGTCATCTCTGCTGCGGCTCTGCTACAGGTATCTTTGGGCATAGTTTGTTCACTAAGGACACACGCACTGGCTCAGTGAGCAAGTGCAGTGCAGTTTCCCTGACATTACTGTGGATATGGAATATCATAATATACAGTGGGTTCGGAAAGTATTCAGACCCATTTAGATTTTTCAATCTTTGCTCGTTGCAGCCATTTGGTAAATGCAAAAGGTTATTTTTGTTCTCATCCAGACTGATAAAAAACAGAAATGTAGAAATTTTTTCAAATTTATTAAAAAAGAAAAACTGAAATATCACATGGTCATAAGTATTCAGACCCTTTGCTCAGACACGCATATTTAAGTCACATGCTGTCCATTTCCTTGCAAAACTCCTTGAGATGGTTCTACTCCTTCAAAAACAGAAATGTAGAAATGTTTGCAGTCATCCACTACATGAATGGGTATGTGGTGAGTGGCTGTCTATTTAGTATTTTGCACCTGTGTTTTACAACATCTTTACTACATGGGCTGGCTGTATTCTGTAGTGAATTTTTTCAAAGACCCCTTTTTCAGCTGTATTTTTGAATTTTTGGAGGATTTTCAGTCCTCTTTTGTGGCTTTGCTATTAGTTTTTTTTTCCTACAAAGCGCAGCCTGTGACTGGGCTTCGAAGGGCTATCAAGATGACAACCATGGTGGCCTTCAGTAGACCTCCAGATGCCTTGCCAACCTATCAATACTGTGTACTGTGTCTAAAGCAGCGAGCCACCTGGATCAAAGGCAGCTGTTAGAGATTGACAGAAACATTAAAAAAGTTAAATAACAGGAATTAAAAAGCCAGCTACCAACAGGTGTGGAATGGGCTCCACTCCAAACACCCATACCCGAATTATGTCACACGTTGGATATCGCAAATGCTGGAAATAATCATTGCTACACGAGGTGGAAAAAATATGTTGTCCAAATTCAATATTTTTAGATTTATATTTTAATAGTGAATTACGATTTCTATTATTCGCAATTAGTTTGGCTCTATTTATGGAACATTGTGATCAATTCCTCATGGACGAGAGTGAAGAGCATGACTAGCATGTCTTTCCCTGGAATAGTCAGACAAACTAGAGCAATTGCGCTTTATGTGAATAAGTTCCCCTACAAGGGATGTCATTTGTAACATGGCTGGGATGACAAGATGAAGGGTGGTATTTCCCACTGTGGATTTACGAAAAGTAGTAGTGTGAATTGATTTATTTGATTAACTACCATATAAACATAAATCCAGAAAATTAATTGTGTCAGCATAGTGGGAAAAAGTAAAAGATAAATTTAAATAATTTGAGTTAAAGTAACAATTGAGGTCAGGTACGGATTCCACATCGCCTGACCAAACAATGCCTGCCATGCCACGACTAAGGATACCATGTGTATCTGAAACGCGTCAGACTGGAATCACTCCTGTCCATGTGTGTTCTGTATATGCTTTTAATGGAAGAGAAAAGCTCATTTTTTTACTCACCTGAATGATGGACACCCCCTCCTTTGCTGCAGCTATTGAATATACCGTAATTACATTTCTCAACAATGAAATTACACCAAGGAGGAAAAGTCAAGAAATTAGGGACATTACAGGATGGATATACATGTTAATGGTATGCAAATGATCAAAAAATGGAAACATAATTTTCAAAACCTCTCTATTTTAATCAGTATTGTGTATGAGCACCACATGCAGAAACACATGATTAGATGCCTCAACTGATATCAATGAGACATTAATGGTTGTCTGAGGATTGTTTTGCCACACTGAATGCACCTGAGCATGCAAGTCAAATTCAAAGGGATCTGCCAGCAGCGGATCTTGATAATTTGTGCACCCAAGTGCATTCAGCGTGGCAGAACATTTCTCAGACAACCATTGATAAGCTTCACTGATAGAAGCCAAATCATAAAAGGGGCACATTTCTGTGTGTGACACTCAGTCTCAAAACTCAATAAATTGAAATGTTTTGCTATTTTTATTTTCATATTTTTCATCTTTGGCATAACAATAACATGTCTATCCACCATGTGATTTCCATAATTCCATGACTTTTCCTTTTCGGTGTTTCAATTTCAATGTTGAGGAGTGTAATTACATTTATAATTATGTCATCGTATTTAATTAATTTTGAGGGTGTGAAAATAGAATGAATTTGTAGAAAATTGCTCTAATTCCTAAATGTTTTTTGCAAAACCCCTTGAATTTAAACTGTACATGCTTCAATTATATTTTGAGTCCTTTTTTCGCAATTCCATTGTACTGATGTATAGAGGGTAAATTATACAGGTGCGTCTCGCAAAATTAGAATATCATCAAAAAGTTAATTTATTTCAGTTCTTCAACACAAAAAGTGAAACTCATATATTATATAGAGTCCTTACAATCACAGTGATCTATTTCAAGTGTTTATTTCTGTTAATGTTGATGATTATGGCTTACAGCCAATGAAAACCCAAAAGTCATTATCTCAGTAAATTAGAATACTTTATAACAACAGCTAGAAAATTATTTTAAAATCCAAAATGTTGGTCTACTAAAATGTATGTTCAGTAAATGCACTCAATACTTGGTCGGGGCTTCTTTTGCATCAACTACTGCATCAATGCGGCGTGGCATGGAGGTGATCAGCCTGTGGCACTGCTGAGGTGTTATGGAAGCCCAAGATGCTTTCATAGCAGCCTTCAGCTCGTCTGTATTGTTGGGTCTGGTGTCTCTCATCTTCCTCTTGACAATACCCCATAGATTCTCTATGGGATTAAGGTCAGGCGAGTTTGCTGGCCAATCAAGCACAGTTATACTGTTGTTTTTAAACCAGGTATTGGTACTTTTGGCAGTGTGGACAGGTGCCAAGTTCTGCTGGAAAATGAAATTTCCATCTCCAGAAAGCTTGTCGGCAGAGGGAAGCACAAAGTGCTCTAAATGTCCTGGTAGACTGCTGCGCTGACTTTGGTCTTGATAAAACACAGTGGACCTACACCAGTAGATGACATGGCTCCCCAAACCATTACTGATTGTGGAAACTTAACACTAGACCTCAAGCAGCTTGGATTGTGTGCCTCTCCACTCTTCCTCCAGACTCCGGGACCTTGATTTCCAAATGAAATGCAAAATTTACTTTCATCTGAAAACAACACCTTGGACCACTGAGCAGCAGTCCAGTTCTCTTTCTCCTTGGTCCAGGTAAGACGCTTTTGGCATTATCTATTGGTCATGAGTGTCTTGACACAAGGAATGCAACACTTGTAGCCCATGTCCTGGATACGTCTGTGTGTGGTGGCTCTTGAAGCAATGACTCCAGCTGCAGTCCACTCCTTGTGAATCTCCCCAAAATTTTTGAATGGCCTTTTCTTAAAGGGAATCTGTCACCCCAATATTGCCATATCAGATAAAGATATGGCTGAATAGTGCGTCCCATAATAAAGCTAACGGTAGGTATCATATATCCTGATACCCCCGTTTTCATATCAAAATACCTTTGTAAACTTCGGTTTTTGCGCTGTGAATCACGATGGTCAGGTTAGGAGGGCGGCGTTTTCTCTCTCTCCTCCCCCCAGCTCCTCGGCATCAGTTGTGTATCGCCGTCTGTGAATCCCACTGATGGCGTTCGGCTTCCCGCAATTGCGCAATTCAAATTCGGGCCGGCGCATGCGCAGTGTGCTTTGCCCGACAGTGGCAAACGGGGGTATCAGGATATATGATACCTACCGTTAGCTTTGTTATGGGACGCACTATTCAGCCATATCTTTATTTGATATGGCAATATTGGGGTGACAGATTCCCTTTAACAATCCTGTCAAGGCTGCGGTTATCCCGGTTGCTTGTGCACCTTTTTCTAACACACTTTCCTTCCAATTAACTTTCCATTAATATGCTTGGATACAGCACTCTGTGAACAACCAGCTTCTTTAGCAATGACCTTTTGTGGCTTACCCTTCTTGTTGAGTGTGTCAAAGACTGCTTTCTGGACATCTGTCAAGTCAGCAGTCTTCCGCATGATTGTGGAGCCTACCAAAACAGACTAAAGGACCTTTTTAAATGCTTAAGAAGCCTTTGCAGGTGTTTTTTGTTAAATAATCTAATTTACTGAGATAATGACTTTTGGGTTTTCATTGGCTGTAAGCCATAATCATAAACATTAACAGAAATAACACTTTAAATAGATCACTCTGTCTGTAATGACTCTATTTAATATATGAGTTTCACTTTTTGTATTGAAGAACTGAAATAGATTGACTTTTTGATGATATTCTAATTTAGTGAGAAGCACTTGTATATACAGTGGGGGGAATAAATATCTGATCCCTTGCTGATTTTGTAAGTTTGCCCACTGACAAAGACATAAACAGTCTATAATTTTAAGGGTAGGTTAATTTTAACATTGAGAGATAGAATATCAAAAATAAAATCCAGAAAATCACATTGTATAAATTTATATAAATTGATTTGCATTTTGCAGTGAGAAATAAGTATTCGATCCCCTACCAACCATTAAGAGTTCTGGCTCCTACAGACAAGTTAGACGCTCCTAATCAACTCATTACCTGCTTTAAAGACAATTGTCTTACATAGTCACCTAAGACTCCTGTCCACAGACTCCATTAATAAGTCAGGCTCTAACCTCTACAACATGGGCAAAACCAAAGAGTTTTATAAGGATGTCAGGGACAAGATAATAGACCTGCACAAAGCTGGAATGGGTTACAAAACCATAAGTAAGACGCTGGGTGAGAAGGAGACAACTGTTGGTGCAATAGTAAGAAAATGAAATACAAAATGACTGTCAATCAACATCGATTTGGGGAAACATGCAAAATCTCACCACGTGAGGTATCCTTGATCATGAGGAAGGTGAGAGATCAGCCTAAAACTACACGGGGGGAACTTGTTAATGATCTCAAGGCAGCTGAGACCACAGTCACCAAGAAAACCATAGTTAACACATTATGTCGTAAAAGTTTAAAATCCTGCAGTGCCCGCAAGGTCCCCTGCTCAAGAAGGCACATGTGCAGGCCCATCTGAAGTTTCCCAATGAACACCTGGACGATTCTGTGAGTGATTGGGAGAAGGTGCTGTGGTCAGATGAGACAAATTTGAGCTCTTTGGCATTAACTCAACTCACCGTGTTTGGAGGAAGATAATTGCGGCCTATGACCCAAAGAACATCGTCCCCACTGTCAAGCATGGAGGTGTAAATATTAAGTTTTGGCGGTGTTTCTCTGCTAAGGGCACAGGACTACTTCACCACATCAATGGGAGAATGGATGGAGCCATGTACCGTAAAATCCTGAGTGACAACCTCATTCCCATCGCCAGGACATTAAAAATGGGGTTGTGGCCGGGTCTTCCAGCAAGACAATGACCCAAAACATACAGCCAAGGCAACAAAAGAGTGGCTCCATAAGAAGCACATTAAGGTGATGGAGTGGCCTAGCCAGTCTCCAGACCTTAATCCCATAGAAAACTTATGGAGGGAGTTGAAGATCCGAGTTGCTAAGTGTCAGCCTCAAAATCTAAATGATTTAGAGATGATTTGCAAAGAGGAGTGGACCAAAATTCCTCCTGACATGTGCGCAAACCTCATCATCAACTACAAAAAACGTCTGACTGCTGTGCTTGCCAGCAAGGGTTTTGACACCAAGCATTAAGTCTTGTTTGCCAGAGGGATCAAATACTTATTTCTCACAGCAAAATGCAAAAAAAATTATAAAATTTATACAATGTGATTTACTGGATTTTATTTTTGATATTCTACCTCTCAATGTTAAAATTAACCCACCCTTAAAATCATAGACTGTTCATGTCTTTGTCTTTACAAAATCAGCAAGGGATCAAATACTTATTTGCCCCAGTGTAGCTATGGTCATATATATGTCTATGTGTGTCTGTATAACTATCTATCTATCTATCGATATACACACATACATGAATACTAAATGAGACGTTAATTACTGTAATCCAACTAATATACTGTTCTGAATCGTGATTTCTGACCCTTTGTTATCCTTCAGATGCTTGGTTATATTCTTGCAAAGCTTTTTCCTGGCTGTCTTTCTATATTTGAAAATATTTCAATTACAATACAATGTCCAGCATGTGGTTAGCTATTCTTAATCACAGCAATGGTATTTAAGGGATTTAATGGTTGAAAACCAGCATGCATTTGTACCTGATTGTAAATGATCCCCTGTTGCTTTAAAGCATGCAGGTCAAGTTTTTGCAGTTGACTATTAAGGTTTCTCAGCGAGGCTTGGCTTCCATTAATTTCTGATATCATGTGCTTTTCTTTTGTCTTGTGCTCATGCAGCTCCTGTGATTTCTTGAAATGTTGCTCTCTTATCTGTTGTAGCTGGACTTCAAGATCCTGGGGAGATAAATGACAATATTATGATGGTAGTTCCACACAGTATCTGAAAAAGACATTTCAGTCTTAAGGTACTGCCACACTAAACAATCCCGCTAGCGATCACGATAACGACGCATACTAATGTGATCGCTAGCGGGATTGTTTCTATATCGCTAGTAGCAGCCTATTTTAGCGATGTCGTTAAGGACGCTATCGCGGTTAGCGATCTCCTTAACGACTTTAGCGGTACAAAAGTACCGCTAAATCGCTAACAAAAGGTGCCACACTAGCGATATATACTTACCAGGGGAGCCGACGATAAAAATAGGGTCCGGATTATTCATATAAGGTCTGCCTTAAGGAGGAAGTGTCATTTAATTGATCACATTTTAAATTTATAATTTAATGTATAAATGTCGTCTGCCTCACTGTTATGTCACGATCGGATGCAAACCAAAAGATCAGTATAAGTAACTAATTGCAATATAACAGGCACCAAAAATGACATTACACATTATTGTGAGCCAATCACTGAGCTCAGCAGTTGTGTGACAGCCGGAATCTCTTAATCCCACTCCATATACCAGCATCCAGCAATGCGACATAATAGTATGTTACAAGCTGGGAAAGAGTTAATTTTGCACTCACTCAACTACTTCTGTAAATTGACATTCTTTTAACATCCAACACTAAGTGCAGGTGCACGCAGGCGTCAATTCTCTCATCTGAGAGAATCAGGCTAATTATGCCAAGGACACTCTGATCAAACTCTGACCAGAGTGTCAGCATATAGTGATCCGATTCTCGAGGATGAGAAAATAGGAGCGCACTGTGAGTAGAGGATGGAGAACAAAATGTCTCCATCTTCTCCACTGTGTTAGTGCACGGAAATTGTCTGCACTCATATGTCATCTGAGTGCAGTCCGATGGTTTAGATTGCACTTTTTGACTTGCATGACTGAGTGTGATGCCAAAATCGAATCAAACTCTGACTTGTGTGCGTCCCTATAAAATAACATTGGTCCAAGTGCAATCTGATGTTTTGTTGGATCACACTCAGACATAAAATACAGTGGTGTGAGCGAGCCCTAAAGGGAACCTTCTCCATTGTCAACCATCTGTATAAAGGGAAATGGGAGTATTATAGCAATGTGCTAACATTCTCCATGCACCCCTCCATTATGCTGCTGAATGATTAGGATCTATCTTGAAAAACTACTGGACTGTAAATACCACCTGTAATATGTTGCTGGTGCCACACAAACCAGATGTACAAGAGACAGGGGTGGTGCTAACTGTTGTACATGCTTACAGACCCTTGTCTTATTAACATATTGGGACAGATATTTCAGAAGCTATCATTCTTACCTTCTGTGGAAGGGCATTCCATAGTCAGGTCTACTCTAACTGAAAAGAATCCTTTTTCATACTGATATATAAAATGTATTTTTTCCACAAGTCACAAATATTACCTGGTCCTTTGTATAGTCATTCGGAAAAAAAAAACGTGCCAGTTTTGTGTTGACCATACATAACAAGATCACCTCCAATGTATATATTTTCCATGTATTTATTTTCTAACAAGTCTGATTTTTGTAGCCACCCATCATAAGACAGACCTTCTGTCCTACTTAACAATCTAGTCACCACTTTTAAATCATTATCACAACCTACAATCTTGATTGCTTTTGCAGCTGCTGCTTGACATTGAGTGCTGCTGCTTATCCTGCTTGTAACCATAATCCTCAAGCCCTTCTCCTGTTCTATAATCTCCAGTATATTTCCATTTGATGTATATGCAGCAATAGGATTACTCCGTCCTAGGTCTACACTTATCAACATGAAATTTTGTCTGCCATGTTTCTCTCGATTATGTTTGTCATTTTTTTCTTTTGCCCTAGCATTGTAAAGCTGGCCATGCTCATTTGATGTATATATATTCGATACCTGTCAATTTGGTGAGTCTGGCCAACCATCTAATGTGTATAGGGAGCCTGCCAACTTTTCCTTGACGAAGATTAAGATACAAGGATTCAAGATACCCAACTGCCCGCTCCTTTTGTCACCGATGCATACTCCAAACAAGCATGAGCATAGAGGGTGAGGGTGGCATCATGTTTGATGTCATCCTAAATATTCTGTTAGTTCCTACCAATGCTAAGTGAATATAGAAGTATACGGTTAAAACTTGTTACTACTTGTAATTGGGTCCATGTCAGTACAACACTCTAAGGTACAGTTAGTGGAAACTCACCTTTATTGTTTTCTCCTGTTCCTTTAGCATGTCTTCTACACGTTGGGCTCTTTCCTCCATACTCAGAGCCGAGTCTGTCACAAGCTTCAACTTTTCAGACAAACCTTCATTATATTCTTTAGCCTGACTTAATCTAAAAATATAATTCCAATTACGCAATAAATTCTGAGCCCCATACATTACATATTATAATTGGACTACGATTCATATGTGACATGTCACAAAAGTCTGAGCGGTAAGGGCAGTCACCTCTAAAACCCCAACATGAAATGAGAAGTAGTAACTAGCTGCCTTTTAGTGCTTAGGTTCAATTTTTTTTTTTACAAAGTCCCAGATAACCCCGTTAATGAAAAGTAATTATGATCACTCATTATTATATTATAATTATTTACTTAAAACTACACGTTAAATATTGTTACACGCTTCGCATTTCTACAACGTAACTGGCGTATGTAGTACCTTTCATCCTTTTTCCGAACCTCTTTTTTCAGGTTGTTAACTTGAACCCGCATAACTTCTAATTCAGTCGCTGTCCTATCAACCGTCCCTTTAAGTGTGTCCAGCTATATATAAAGATACAGATCATAAATACACCAGGGTAGATAACAGTTACTCCAGTAATAAACATACTACAATATATGTCAGTGTTCTTAATGGACCTTGCTTTTAAAATGCTACATTTTTGAGCTTATGTTTTTTCCTACCCTTCTTCCAAGAGCCATAACTTTATTATATCACTGTCAACATACCGTAGCGATATGATAGGGTTTGTTATTTGCAGGATTGGCTGTAGCTGTATATGACACCATTAATTTTACCACTCTACGTGTTGCAAACTTGAAAAAAAAAAATCAAAGTGTGGTAAAATTGCGATCTTACAACTCGTCTCTCCAAGTATCATTTGGGAGAGACCAAATATCTAAAGTTGTACTTTTTTTTTTACTTAAGTGATTAAAAAAATATGGACTTTTGTGACTCCTGTTAATTTATGATTTTTCCATCGATGGAGCTGTGTCATGACTGTTTTTTGCGTGGCATGCTGACGTTTTCATTGTTACCTTTTTTGGGTAGACAAGATGTTTTACTGCATTTTTAGAGGTGTGGCGACCAAAAAGAATGCAATTCTGGTATTTCATTTTTTTTCTAATTACGGCTCATTAATGTTTATTTGATGTATTGGACTTTTACAGGTCAGACTTATTTCCTTTATGATTAATGGGGAAGAGAGGGTGATTCAATTTTCATATTTTTTTAAGCTTTTTTTACTTGAACCTACGATTGTCTAATCCTTATACCAAACACTGTAATACAATTATATAGCATATACAAACTAAATAACATTCTTCCAATAGACAAAGATGAGAGCCGAAGAAGCCTTCAGCATGCTCCGAAATGCCATCACGGTCCATCAGCCCCCATAACTGCATCATAGGGAAGCAATGGAAGTAGTGCATGTAAGCACTGGTAATCGCACAGTTTAAATACCAGTCAGTGATTGACAGCAACATTAAATGGCTAAACAGTAGCAATCGGCGCTTGCTCCAGTCACAAATGTTACAGCAAATGCCTGCTGTGTATTACAGCTAGCATCAACTGTTTATGGTGTGGGCTTACCTCCTGAGCCCACTCCATACACCGGCAGCCAACATATGAAGCAGTTGATATGATGTGAAAGGTTAAGTAAGTATTTTGGCAATTTTATTTTAAATTGTTCTCTAAATAGTACTATCTATGGATGACTTATTTTCCCAATATCCTCCTGCAGCCCCAATTTCAGTCACATGACTTTACGTAGACAAAATATGAGCTTATTGGTATATCGGAGGTCAGTGAATTGTGAATATACAAACAATTGAATACATCAGCCTCTGTAAGTGCTAAGATGTACAGTACAGACCAAAGTTGGACACACTTCTCATTCATGATTTTTCTGTATTTTCATGACTGTGAAAATTGTAGAATCACACTGAAGCATCAAAACTATGAATTAACACATGTGGAATTATACATTACACTTTACAAAAAAGTGTGAAACTGAAAATATGTCTTATATTCTAGGTTCTTCAGAGTAGCCACCTTTTGCTTTGATTACTGCTTTGCACGCAGAAAAGGTGAACGGATGGACTCTACATGCCTGGTTTCCACCGTGAAGCATGGAGAGGTGGTGTGATGATGTGGGGGTGCTTTACTGGACACTGTTGGGGATTTATTCAAAATTGAAGGCATGCTGAACCAGCATGGCTACTACAGCATCTTGCAGCAGCATGCTATTCCATCCGGTTTGCGTTAGTAGGACCATCATTTATTTTTCAACAGGACAATGACCCCAAACACACCTCCAGGCTGTGTAAGGGCTATTTGACCAAGAAGGAGAGTGTTGGGGTGCTACGCCAGATGACCTGGCCTCACAGTCACCAGACCTGAACACAAATCGAGATGGTTTGGGGTGAGCTGGACCGCTCACCACTTTAATTTTGAATAAATCCCCAACAGTGTCACCAGCAAAGCACCCATATCATCACACCACCTCCTCCATGCTTCACGTGGAACTAGGCATGTAGCGTCCATCCGTTCACCTTTTCTGCGACAAAGCAGTAATCAAAGCAAAAGGTGGCTACTTTGAGAACCTAGAATATAAACATATTTCAGTGTTTCACACTTTTTGTAAAGTGTAATGTCAAATTCCACATGTGTTAATTCATAGTTTTGATGCCTTCAGTGTGATTCTACAATTTTCATAGCCATGAAAATACAGAAAAATCTTTGAATGAGAAGGTGTGTCCAAACTTTTGGTCGTACTGTATGCAGACATTGAATATATGGAATTTGCATTACTAATATATAGAATAATCTAGATGAAGGTACTTAGGGAACATGTTGGCCAATTCACGTGAGCCCACCATCCACAACAAGACATACCATTCTTCAATGGGATCCTAAACCTAATTTTAGGCAGCACAGAGCTCAGTGTTAGCAACTGTTGCTTGGGACCTGGATTCAAATCTTACCACGGGCAACATCTGCAAGGAGTTTGTATGTCTCCCCGTGTTGTGTGGGTTTCCTCCGGGCACTCTCGGTTTCCTCCCACATTCCAAAGACATCCTGATAGGGGATCTAGATTGTGAGCCCCATCGGGGACAATGATTGTGTCTGTAAAGCGCTGTGTAATTAATGTCACCATATCAATGAGTGAAATAAATAAATAAAATGGATCAAAAATGACTCTCCAAGGCTTATCGCTTATAAATTTAAAGGGCCAATAGAATCCAGCACTAATTAATGGAAGGAGTATCTGTCAGAAAAAGAAGCAGTCACCACCTCCAATAGTAACCTACAAAAAACTGACAAGCACCTTCTAACAGAATCAAGAACTGTCCAAATTGTGTGCTAAGTACCTTTACTTTCTAGGTATATTCTATATAGCAGTAATACAGTCCAGATTTCATATATTCTATGGTTTGCATACATTTTAGCGCTTACCGAGGCTGCTGTGTTCTTTTGTTTATATATTATGCAGTCATCGCAGCTTGCACGTGTTCACACTTGCTTTGCTCTGTCCACGTGACGTGAATGACTTCTGCTCAGCCAAAATGTGACATCACTTCACTGTTAGAACCTCCATAGTCCTTGCAGCGCACAGACACATCATGCGACTTCGCCCCGTAAAATCACAACTTAGAAGAAAGGCATGTCAGGAAATGACACAGTGTGAGGCTACATAATTACTACACTCCTGCTGCTTTATTCAAGATTGAAATAGAAGTCAAATATGGTGGGCTGAAGATAAAGAAGCTCTTGAAGAATAACATTAGGCAATTAAGTCTTATTTTTTTACCTTTTTAAATGGCTATTACTAATGGCATTATGTTGCTATTAAAAGACGGATTTTGGTAAGAACTTACCTGTAAAATCCTTTTCAGCGAAGAAGGAAGGGAGACACACTAGACATTACTAGTGGGTAGGCGGAGCCCAGATGAGATAGACACCTCAGATTAAAAAGAGTGTTGACCGGCCCCTCCAGCTCGGGCTCCTCCTACTCAGCTCTCCAGTTGTACCAAGCTTAAGGAAGAGCAATATCACCAGCAGAGCAACATAACCCCTTCTGAAGGACTTCAGAGAATAAAACACAAAAATACAGGTTATGCATGCATGTAGGCAAAAACCACACAGTTCCAGGTACTACTCACTGGACCTGACCACTGCGATGAGCTGGCGATGCTGGAACAGAGCCTTAGCGCGTCGACCTCAGCCCAGATAATCGCTATCAGAGAAGGGTCACGCCGCATCTGAAAAACAACAACACACTTCTGCCATGGGAGGGATGTGTGTCTCCCTTCCTTCTTCGCTGAAAAGGATTTTACAGGTAAGTTCTTACCAAAATCCGTCTTTCAGCTGCAGATGAAGGAAGGGAGACACACTAGACATTACTAGTGGGACGTCCCAAAGCAGTCCAAAAATTAAGGGTGGGAAAAAACCAAAAGAGGCAGAATCCCAACAACCTTGATAAATGCGCAACAGGCGCCAAATACAAGTTAACTAGAACTTTAAACTACAGCCGCCTGCAGGACGCTACGTCCTAAGGCTGCATCAGCGGAAGCACTAACGTCCACCTTATAAAATCTTGTAAAGGTGTGGACGGAGCGCCAGGTCGCCGCCCAGCAAAGCTAAGTTGCCGAGGCCCCTTGATGGAAAGCCCACGATGAGCCCACAGCTCTCGTGGAATGAGCTCGAACCTTAATCGGGCAAGGTTCGCCTTTAAATCGGTAAGCCTCCAAAATGGCCGACCGGATCCAACGAGCTATAGAATCCTTGGAAGCCCGTTGACCACGTCGACGACCTGCTGGAATCACAAACAGGGAGTCCGACTTCCGAAAACTTTGGGTAACAGACAAATAGAACTTCAAAGCCCGCACCAAATCCAATGTGTGCAAGGCCCGTTCCTTCGCATTACTCGGCCCCGGTCAAAGAAAGGGCAACACAATATCCTGGTTAAGATGAAATTGCGACACCACCTTAGGTAGAAAGTCGCCCCGTGTGCGAAGCACTACACGATCCGGGTGAAACTCCAGAAAAGGAGGCAAGTAAGAAAAGAGCCGCCAACTCAGAAATCCTTCTCAAAGAGGTGACCGCCACTAGGAAGGCAACCTTCCAAGAGAGCAAAGAAAGACTAACAGAGTCCATAGGCTCAAAAGGCCCGTGTTGAAGAGCCTCCAAAAACAAGATTGAGGCGCCAAGGAGACACAGGCGCCTTCTGCGGCGGAAACTGGCGGGTTACTCCGCGAAAAAAGCAACGTACGTCCCTACGTGAGGCGATAGCCTTTCGGAACAGCAAGGACAGAGCAGAAACCTGACCCCTCAGGGTGCTCACTGCCAAACCCTTTGTCCAACCCGAATTGCAGGAAAACCAACAAATTGGGAATGGAAAAAATCCTCGGGTTCCTTAAAAAACCCGAACACCACGAAAAGAAGGCTTCCCAAGTGGTAAATCCTAGTAGTAGCCGGACCTCTGGCAGCTCGCAAAGTGGCAATGACTTCGGCTGAAAAACCTTGATGGATCAATATTTCGGTCTCAAGAACCACGCCGTCAAACGCAGAGACTTCAGGTCCGGATGACCAACGGGCCCTTGGGTTAACAGGTCCGAGCGGAAAGGAAGTAGAAATGGTGGCGCTGCCAGGAGCGACCCCAGTGTCGAGAACCACGTCCTCCTTGGCCAATCTGGGGCTATCAACATAGCCGGGATTCTCTCTAGTCTGATCCGACGTAACACCAGGAGGAGTAAGGAAATCGGTGGAAAACATAAATTAGCTAGAATTGGTCCCACGGAACCACTAGAGCAACCACCGCCACAGCCTTCGGATCCTTGTACCTGGACATGAAAGTCGGTAACTTGGCATTGAACCTGGATGCCATCAGATCCACTTGGGGAGTTCCCCAACGGGAGCACAGCAGTGCAAAAATTTCCGGATGAAGACTCCATTCTCCGGGATCCATCTTCTCGCGACTGAGAAAGTCCGCCGTGGTATTCTGAACTCCCGGAATGTGGATCACAGAGATAGCTGGCACTCTGGTCTCTGCCCATACTAGGATATGAGATACCTCCACCATGAGCTTGGAACTCCCAGTCCCGCCTTGGTGGTTGATATATGCGACCGTCGTCGCATTGTCCGTCTGCACTCGGACTGGCAGACTGCTTAAAGGGACCGTCCAGTGTTGGAGGCAAAGAAAAAAAATCGCCCTCAATTCCAGGATGTTGATCGGCAAGACAGACTCTTCCGACGACCATACTCCCTGAGTCCAAAGATCGTTCCAGACACCCCCCCCCCCAGCCCGTCAGGCTGGCATCAGTGGTTATGACCGACCACTTCGGAGGGAGGAAGGACTTTCCCAGGGATAACTCTTTCGGACGTATCCACCATCCTAGGGACTCTCGTACCCTGTGGGGGATGATGACACTGCAATCCAGTGAAAACCTGCGATCGATCCCAACGGCTCAGAATGAACCTTTGGAGAGCCCTGGAATGAAACCGGGCAAACGGAAGTGCTTCCATGGACGCCACCATCAACCCCAGAAGACGCATACAGCTTCGCAGGGACATTGCTGTCGAAGGCTTCATAACCCGTGCATGTCGAAGGAGACATGCTTGCTTGTCTGGAGGCAGGGACACCACTGCTCGCACCGTGTCGAAATGCATCCCCAAAAACAGGATTGACTACGACCGTTCCAGAGACGACTTCTCCCAATTGACCAGCCACCCGAAATCCTCCAGGAGCTGAAGGGATAGATTGCGAGCAGTTACCGCCTCCTCCTTCGAAGACGCCACAATCAGAAGGTCGTCCAGGTAGGGAAGTATCGTAACCCCCTGCCTTCGAAGAATCGCCATGAGAGGCGCCAGAATTTTTGTAAAAACTCTGGGCGCTGAGGCCAACCCGAATGGCAGAGCCACAAACTGCTAATGGTCCTGACCTGTCACGCGGTCTTATGATATGTGTACGATGTCAGTAAACTATTCTTAAAAGAACAACACTCTATACAACATATAGATTAGCAACATCAGCATGTAAATATAGAATAGATTTACCTGACACGATATCCGTTGAACTCAGGGTTAATCTTGAGGACTTGATACACTGTCACAGGAAAGAGGAGGACCGGGGTCTAACCTGACCCTAAACTGGGGTCCTAACTAATCCCTCACCTTGGAGGTACTGATAATGGTTCAGAGGTCCAAGTCTCCAGCCTAACCCTGTCTCCTATCAGTCCCTGAACCCTGTAATCAGTCCTAAGAAGGATTCTGATTACCACCAAAGGGATATGGGCTGATCTCTGCTAAATACACAGATTAGACATATAAGACAGACTGGAGAAAACACAGACTTGCATACACACTCAAACACAGAAGGAACATAAATGATCTGGGATATTAAACTCTAAGCAAGGTGAGCTTAAAACAACTAAGGAGCTCTTTAACTTAAGTCTATACAGATACAATCCTATCTGTGGTCTGCATGAAGAATTTCACTGGCAACTCCCAACACAGACAACCAGAGACTTAAAGGAAACCAATCAACAAATAATTAATTGCAGCCGGAAGAAACTGCACCCAGTCCCAGAACTGAGCACAG
Organism: Oophaga sylvatica; assembly: GCA_033576555.1. Taxonomy (NCBI): domain Eukaryota; kingdom Metazoa; phylum Chordata; class Amphibia; order Anura; family Dendrobatidae; genus Oophaga; species Oophaga sylvatica. Next base: position 176,092,569 of record JARQOD010000005.1, read on the forward strand.
ACAGAATTAACTCCCTAACTGCCAAACACAAAGAAACAGCAACTCAGCTGTGAGAAGTCAGAATGTGCAACCGCGACGATCTTCGTGGCGATGCACACATGACATGACCTATGGCAAAATGAAGGAAGCGTTGGTGGGCCCTTCCGATTAGGAAGTGCAAATAAGCGTCGCGAATGTCGATTGACACCAAAAAAGCGTTCTGCGACAGGGCCGCCAAAACGGAGCGAAGCGACTCCATGCGGAATTTCCTGGCGTGGACATGCCGATTCAATCTTGTGAGATCCAGAATGGGCCGAAATTTGTCCTCTTTTTTGGGGAACACAAAGAGGTTAGAATAAAACCCTCTTCCCCGGCCCTCCGGCGGAACCGGTACCACCACACCTTTCTGCAGAAGGGAATCTACCTCCCACAGCAGAGCGGCAAAAAGCTCGGGCTCTGAAGGAAAGCGAGGTTGACAAAAAAACTGTCTGGGGGTCGAAAAAGAGACTCTATGAAGTAGCCTGCCAACACAACCCGTGTCACCCAGGCGTCCGACATGCGGAAAGCCCAAGTCGGTTTGAATAGGAATAGACGACCCCCCACTCGAGAGCGCTCGAATGAGACCCAGGCGTCAGTCCGCCTTAGCGGGCTTTTTGCCAGCTTCCCGCTTGTCTTAAAGGAAGTTCTGTTTCCAGGGTATGCGGAATTTCTGAGAATTCCCCCTTTTTTTTTTTTTTTTTAAAAAGAGAGAGACGACCCGAACCCCAGAGGGCTGACTGAATCATCCCCTGGACCGAAAGGACCGCCGACAACTACCGGCACTAGTCCTGCCAGACACAGAGGTCACAGCTCTGCGCTGCGGTAAAGCTGTTGCTTTTGCCTTTACCTTGGCAATCAGCTCCGTGAGGTCAGGTCCAAATAGCTGACCACCTTGCAAGCTAGCAAACCCTGTTTGGAAACTGCGTCCACTGTCTAAGGCACAGTGCTCTTCTGACTGTGACTGCCGAGGATTGCGCCCTGGATAGCAGCGATGCAGTATCCTCCAAAAACTGGAAAAGCCCATCTACCTCTATAGAGGAGATCCACCCTGCCACGCCGTCCGTAGACGGTCCAACCGGCTCAGGGAAACTTTACAAGCACACATGGATTCTTAATACCGAATCCATGATCCTCGGCCTCGCAGATGGATTTTTCTGCCATCTACGTTTTTTTTTTTCTTTGTCCAGCAGACTCGCCTTCCCCTTAACAAGGAGGATTTTGCTAAGCTGGGATAAAGGGACATCCACTTCAGGAGAAGGATCCAATTATCATCAACTCCGTAGAACACGGATATGGTGTCTCAATTCTCTGGACACAGGCGTTCCTTCTCCACTGCCCCATTAAGCTCATCCAGTGATGGTAAAGCTTGATCGAGATTGAAAACATCCGGGCCGACTTACCAGGACGTCCAGATACCTCCTTCGGTAACTGTAACGCCTCCAATAAAAACCTCTTTACGGCCCAAAAGGGGGGCAGAGTGTCCCTGCCGATCCTCCTTGGCCGAATCGGACATTTTCGTTATGCGGGAAGGAAGGCACCGGCTTGTGTCGCTTCCTGAGATGAGAGGATCTAGCTGACACCCAATAATAGAAAATCAGACAGGCCATCAATAGAAACTAGCGAGGGCCTCCATTCTGACACCACTGGAAACCTCCGACCGCTGCGCTTGACGCCGTCCAGGTCTGCGCATCAGATACGCGAGACTGATCCTGTAGCGGATCTGGGAGACGGTTGCACAGTATATGGCAGGTTAAACCTGTCAGTAATTAGAAAGTGTGGTTTCTTAAAGAAAAAACGAAACGCTGAAGGGTTAAAGCTCTTAAGGAGAGAGCTACCCCAGCTGTCCCCCATTAAGAGTTAACCGCCTAAGAAGGGGTTAAAGTCGCAGACTCCCCACAACCTTAATAATGAAAAGGGTGTGCGAGCCCCAAGTGCCTCTTATAAGGCAGCAGCTACAGGACAGCTATGCCACACTTAACAAGAAGAAACGTTCACAATACCGCTAAAAAATTGCGCTGTTTGTAAATCGCAATGACCGCCAAAGTCATTAAGGGGATCGCTAACCGCCTATGCGTTGTTAATGAGATCGCCCAGATTGGCAGCTACTAGTGACATTAAAAATGATCACACAAACGATCGCATAGTATGCGTCGTCGTTAGCAAGAACGTATAGTGGCAGTATTACTGTCGCAGACTCCCCACAACCTCTTATATTGAAAAGGTGTGCGAGCTTTGAGATAACAGCTGCAGGCAGCGCAGTCTGCCACCCATTTGTGCCTCAGAAAGGCGCCCGCGCTGTGGGGGTGAAGGGGTTAAGCTTCTGCCCTAGACGGGTAGAAGCGACTCACCCAGCTGGTCGCGGTGCAGCGCTGTCGAGAGGGGAGGAGAGCGATGTCTGAGGGAGCTTTCAGCCTGTCAGCATTACTCGGCTAATGGCCGCCGCGCTGTGCCTCCGTGTGCTTCATGAGGGAAGCCGGAAAAGGAGACTGCCGTAAAGCGCACGCTCAGAGCGGCGCGAAATTCAAATAAAAAAGGCGCGCAGCTTCTCTCTCCCCCGTTCCTATGTCCTGCAGGCATCCACCTGCGGACAAAAAACACACAGTCACCGCATGTATATTGTAACAGCGACTGCCGCAGCAGTCGCTGAAAACACTCAAACACATATTAAATGCGGAGTACTCACCAGCCGAAAGCGCCACAGGGACCCCCAGGGGTTTCTGGCACGTGCCCATGCTTCCCCCCAGGGCGGGGATCGCAGTGACCCCTGCAGCGCGGTTTGCGTCCCCGCCAGGGAAGCCATCCTCATCCCCCCGGGCCGGCAGGGTTCTGCAGGGACCACCATATAGGGTAATACAGATCCGCCAAGGGAGAGGTTGGGGTCCAGCAGCGCTGAGACCCCTGAGACCTCTAGACCACATTTGGTGATCCAAGTCTCTTGTCCGATAAAAAATAATAAAATCTTCTGAGGAGCTGCTTCCAGCAGCGACTATCCTCTGAGACCTCAAATTGAAAACTGGAGAGCTGAGTAGGAGGAGCCCGAGCTGGAGGGGCCGGTCAACACTCTTTTTAATCTGAGGTGTCAATCCTATCTGGGCTCCGCCTACCCACTAGTAATGTCTAGTGTGTCTCCCTTCCTTCATCTGCAGCTGAAAAAAGGTTTGGTCACAGCCCCATTCAATGTGTAGTGGCTATTACCAAGTAAATGCAAGAGAATAGGAGCTGATCTGCAGTATCAAGCAGCGGCCACTACACATTACATGGAGTTGTGCAATGCAGATTTGTTAAATGTGTACAATAAGCTGCTGTCAAAGCTAAAACCATCTGAATAATGGGGGTACCAGGAGTTGGACCCCCAATGATTTGATATAGATGACCTAATCAACATCATATGTTAATGTTTTGTATTTCTTTAACATTAGCAACTTATTAAACAGTCTGCAACCTACAAACTATGTGGAGGGATATTAAAACTTTAATGATTTTGACAACTACCCCAACACCGCTAAAGAAAATCATTTAAGCAGGTATCATATTATCGTTCTGCCAGATTCGGTTGCTTAATTCCTACATGCTTTTTTCAACCATATGATCTGCAGACATTTCAGAGTTTATGCGTGTCAGAGGGTTTCACTGATCTGTCATGTTTCCTGGCAGATCCAGGGCCATGAGTTTACATGTTACCAACTCATCACTCATGTGCTTGATAATGATGAACATTTCTTTTCCACCATACCTCATCTTGTAGTTGACTTTGACTATTCTCCTGCTCCTGATAGTCCTGCCTCAGTTTGGCAGCTTTTCTTTCTGCACTTGAAATCTTCTTTTCATATTCCTTATTATTCTCTATTTCGCTGTTCAAAAACAGGATTTTCTCTTTTATAATATTTTCTCTTTCTCGTAATTCTTGTTTCACCTGGGCCAATTGCTAAAATAAAAATAACAGAATATCTCACGTATCACATCAACTGCTGTGTTGTTCATAATCCTTAGTAAAAAGAAAGAAGTTTAAGGCTGAACATTTGTAGTCTAATGTTCACATAATTACAATTCTGGACAAAATTTAATAAATAAGATTACTGTCATGATTCCGCCTATCGGTGTGTAAATTTCTGTTCTGCAGTACAATATAGGGCAGGGGCATGCTGAGCTGTCAGTATGGTGATGGACAGTTCAGCTGTCTAGTCGGGAGCTGGGGCGTGCTGAGATGTTAATGTCTTGAGTGACCGTTTAGCTGTGTAATCAGGGCCAGGGTGTCCTGGGGATCCTTCATGTGTCTCCTGTTCGGAGTAATTACCTGGCTATTTAGCCGGCTCTCTGCCTTAGATTTCTGCCAATTGTAGCTTTGCTCAAGTGGTGTGTGTTAGCTCTGTGCTCCTAGTCTTGTATTCTGATCTTTGCTTCTCGATCTTAGATTTGCCTTAGGCCATTCGTTTGCCTAGCCCATTTGTCTTGATCCGCTAATTTCTTGGAATTCTGACCTCGGACTGTTTCCTGACTAAGCCTTTGTCTCACTGCTCTGTCTATAACGTACCTCCTGGGTTTTGACCTCGGACCTCTTGACTACCCAGACTCACGGCTTGTCTGTGAGTAGTGACTAGCGTCACTATTACGTTCTAGATAAGCACGTTTGTGAAGCTTATATTTAAAGAGAGAGTACAAAATAATGGCATGTATGTAAAGGTGATGTGATGCTAAGTAAATCCTTACCTTGCTTGTAGAAATTTATTTTGCTGTTTTAGACAAATCCTAATTAAAATTGTATGGTAACGAGTTGCAAGAGCAGTGGGATGGGCCCTGTACTTACAGCTCTCCTGCTTTTCTCCCTATAACTCACAAGCTGCTCAGGTTCAGTCACTACTCTGAGAAAGCAGAGTGGTGGCTGTAATCGCTCCTGACAGCCGGCCCTAATGCAAAGTCAGTGTGAATCAGGGCCAGGGGCACGGTCACAGTCGCCACTCTGTATACTCAGCAGTGACTGAAACCTTAACGCTGTCAGGGGGATAAAGTTAATTTACTATCCGCAGCATTTTGCTACATGCAGGCAACAGGCAGGTTAGTGACTAATATCTGCAGGCTAAAAGCGTTTTTTTCAGGTGACGGGTTCCCTTTAAACAAGAAAACTAACCACTTATTAGGTGTATCATGTACTTTTTCTCAACAGTGATTTTTATTGATTTTAAAAATCTTAAGTCACAAATACAAAACTATGTTTACAATTTTCTAACGGGACTTAGCAAAACGTAGCCTGTTCAACAGTCATACAATAAATTTGGTGTAATGTACAGCAAAAATCTGGAATAAATTGTAGCTGGCATAGATCTAATTTTCTGGCTTGCAGGAATCCTAAAGATGTGCCTCTTGAAGAAATTTAGAGCACCTTACTCCAATAATCTATACTGCAAGAGTGGCATATAAAACATCAGACTAAATAAAGTCTCCCCATGGAGTTCATATATGAATGTGGAAGCTGCTCGATAAAATGAAATCATATCAGCACTTCGATTAGGCATTTTGTCTTACTTAACAGAGAACTGTACTTTCAAGCAACTTTTCAAAATATGCTTTCTTTATTTGAGGAATAACATTATTTCTGGCCACAATATTACTTACATCATGCATTGTCCCCTCTGCAGACTCTTAACTTGCAATTGAGCTTGTGAAAGAAGAGACTACCTGCCATGATGTCTCCCATGCACAGCTCAAAAGATAGATATGGATACTTGCATTCATTCCTTACTTGGCTCACAGACAGAAGCAGAATAATGAAACTTATTATAGTACTAAACAAGCTAGCTGTGAATCCAGCTCTGGAAGTGAGGTAAATGACTTGTTAGAAAGCTCAGCATGATCTTTCTTGTCTATCCCTGCTTTTTTTCCCACTCTGTTCCTCACTCTTCTTCTCTCCTTCCCTCTTCATATAGTATAATATGAGGTGTAACCTGGCAGCTCACTGTGCTGGCAGTGTTTTTGTCTTGGGAAAGACAGTGTAAGGTTATTTTACCAAAGTGGAAAGTGAGTTCAGGAAGCAGACGGGTGGAGAAGAAGTGGCTCATAAATGGAGAAAAAAAATGTGTCTAATAAGATATATTACAAAGTTCCTTATATGTGCTTATACTCGTGATTTATGCAAATTTTGCTGAAGGTACAGTTCACATTTATGCAGATAAAATATACTCAGGAGTGACCTTGCACCCTTAATCAATTAAAATCAACTGTTTCTTTGCCTATCTTATAATGGCTTATATTCCAAAATACCTGGCACATAATTCTGTGATCGGTTTAATTAGAATAACAGTTACTACGGGAGAGAAATGACTCGCTTACCAGTGCACACTGGTCAATTTCTCTATCTCTTTTCTGCATCTGATCAATCGTGTTTTCCCACTGTTGAATCAGCTGTTGTCTCTCATAGTGGGCCTTGCGGAAATCCTCAGCTGCTTTGTCCAGTTCAATCTGTAAGACACATCTATCTGTGCAGTGTCTCATATTTACCGTGATATTACTTGCATAACCATATTAAGAGATACAGCAATACTAATTTATAGACAAAAAAAAGTATTTCTAATCTTATAAGAATTGTTAAGCTATCTGGTGCTGGTCACGTTTATGTTATTAAATTCCATCTTTATGATTTTAATTCCACTCTTAGAACAGAAAGAAGGAATATATATGGTTGACTAACAGATGCATTGTCTATTTCCAAGTAAAATCAGCACTGTATAGATGTAGAAGACAGAAAATAACTTCAAATCAGTGCAATAATTGTACGTACAGTCTCCTTATTAATAATGGGATGGGATATTGGGAGATTATTGTGTAAATACAAACCTGTGTGGTGATAGTCTCTGTCAGCTCATTGTCCAAAAGTTTGCGTTTGTGGTTGGACTCCACGGTCAGTCTTTCAACATGCAGTGACAAATCCTATGGCAAGAAATAAGAGTTACATTATAGATACATATAGAATATATGCATGGGGTTCCCATCAAAGTGAATAGTGCAGTTCTGCAATTCCCTGCACAGCCAGTTATGGGGGTAAATCTGTGAAGGAGCCGCAGCCCTAAACCAGAATAGGAGGGCCGACTGTCCGGTCTCCCACCAGTCACTTAGTGATGGCATATCAGAGTGATGTCACACTACTTTATACAACAGGAAAAGTTATATAAAATGACTTACTTTAATTTTTCCCTCATCCTTCTGCGCATACTTCTGAATGGCAACACTATCTTCATCTTTACGAGCAGATTCTTCAAGCCAGGCCTCCAGAGCTTGCTGGTCCCAATTAAGTTGACACTTCAAGTTCTCTAGTTTTTGTGAAGCCTTGAATATGTTATTCTAAATAAAATAAAAGATGCAAAGAATAGATCGGTATCTGTTAACAATACTGAATTGTGATTCTTTACTGTCAGGGTTAATCTAGATTTAACTATCGTAATTAACTCTTCAACCCCTTCGGAAGACCATTTTTAATTTTTTTCATTTTCATTTAAACAAAATAGTGTCATCAATTTTGGAGACTCGTAACATTTTTACTATTTTGTTGATTGACTAACGGTTCCAAGGCTTATTTTTGTGTGCTGATCTGACATTTTTAGTGACACTATAAGTCACTTTTTATTGCATTTTTTTGTATTTTCAGTGACTGGAAAAATGCAAATGTCTTAAATTACATTCTGCATTGATAGAGACTGGACTTTCATAGACCAGGTGATACCAATTACAGTTGATATAAAAAGTTTACACACTCCTGTTAAAATTCCAGGTTTTGTCATGGGAAAATATCACACCAAGAAGAATCATTTCAAAACTTTACTGTCACCTATAACCTGTACAATTCAATTGAAAAACAAACTGAAATCTTTTTGGGTGGAAAAAGAAAAATAAAGAACTAAAATAAAGTGGTTGCATAAATATGCACACCATTAAACTAATACTTTGTTGACGAACCTTTTGAATTTATGACAGCATTCATTCTTTTTTGTTAGGAGTCTATCGCATGGCACATCTAGAATTGGCCATCTTTGCCGACTCTTCCTTGCAGTAGTGCTCCAAATCTGTCAGATTGCAAGTTGATTTCCTTTGTAAAGCGCCCTCTACCGATCAACACACAGATTTTCAATTGGATACAGGTCTGAGCTTTGGATGGGCCATTAAAAACTCTGATCTTCTGTGAAAGCCATTCTGTTGTTGATTTGCAGACAGGCTTAGGATGGTTGTGGTGCTGAAAGGTGAAATTCTTCATTTTAGAAGAGCCTGAAGGTTTTGATTAGAGATGGGCAAATCCGAACAGTAAAGTTCGGCGTCCGTACTGAACACCTAATGTTTGGGCACGGACTTCACCAGGAAGCCCATGTTACTGTTCGGGTTCGGCCCCCCGAACACCAAGTGTTTATTGTGCTGTCATATTCATGACAGCACAGCAAACGCTGCTTCTGATTGGCGGTAAAATCATTACCGCCTGTCAGACAGCAGCGGTTCCCACGCTGTCAAATGACAGCGTGAGTCCACAGCTGTGATTGAAGGTATAAGGTTTAACCCCAGTCACTGGCGTTGGCTATTGGGACTACTGCTCCCCTCAGGCTAATAACAGAGAAAGCAGGAGCGGCTGATGGGAGTATTTATCAGCCGGCGCCTGCGATCTAAATAATTATTTTTTTTAAAAACAGCGTGGGTTCCCCTGTATTTTTGACAACCAACCATTGAAGCCACTGTCTCCTTTAATAAAACAAAAATAAAAAACAACCATATCCCTCACCTGTCCATCATTCTGTCCCATGCCGTAATCCATGTCTGGGGATAAACAGTTTCCAACCTGGAAGGTCCCAAGATGTGACCGTCCAGGTTGAGAATCACCGAGAATAGATGCACCTTTTCTGGGCGGCTGTGGGCTGCTGTTTTTAGGCTTGGGGGCCAATATCAATGGCCCATACCAGCTTGAAAATACCATCCCCCAGCTGTCTGCTTTAGCAAGGCTGGTTGTCAAAAATGGGGAGGGACCCCATGTAGTTTTTTTTTATTATCTATTTAGAAAGCAGGCGCCAGCTGATGAATACTCCCATCAGCCCCTCCTGTTCTTGCTGTTATTAGCGGCAGCAGGCGTAGGGTAATGGGAGAAGTAATCCCATCAGCCGACGCCAGTGCCTGGAGGTAATCTTTTATACCTCCCATCACAGCTGCGGGGTCACTCTGTCATTTGACAGCGAGGGAACCGCAGCTGTCTGGCACTAATGATTTTACCGCCGATCAGAAGCAGTGTTCCCACCCCCCCATTCAAGTTAATGGGGTCTGGGTTGGGTCCGGGTACTGTTTAGGTACTCAAACTTTTTTTTTTTTAACTGTTCGGCCGAATCCGCCAGACCTGAACATCCAGGGGTCTGCACATCTCTAGTTCATAACTGTTCATGATTCCTTCAACCTTGGCAAACATAGCCACGCATGAATATTTTTCATTGTAAGAAAAGGCTTTCATCTTGCTACCCTACCCCACAGTCCAGACTTATGAATAATACCAGACACTGTTGTCACAGGCAGTAGACAACTGGTACTTGCCAGAAATTCCTGCAGCATTTTTAGGCCTCTTTCACATATCCGTTTTTTTGTATCAGGTATGATTCGTCGAACACCTGAAGGGACGGATCCGGCACTGAAATAAAAAACTGATGCAACGGATCCGTTTTTTTTGCTGCATCCGACCTGAACTTTTGAACCCAGAAAAAGAGGGTTTTGGATGCCCGGAGACACTGGAAAATGTATTAGTAGTAGTAGTAGTAGTAGTAGTAGTAGTAGTAGTAGACCTTGGTTTCCAGAATCCGGATCAGACTTTTGACGGATTGCACAAAAATCTGATCCTGTTCCATTGACTTCTATTGTTTCCGGCCGCCTGATGCGCCACTTCAGGCACTATCAGGCGGCTCCGGCAAACAAAAAAAACGTTACATGCACCGTTTTGTCCTGCCGCCGGAATGTACATTTCCGCCGGATCCGGACAAAAACGGATACAACGCAATGACATCAGGCACGATCCGGCGTCAATGGTAAAAAAACACATCTGGTACCGGATCCGTTTTTTTACCAACACGCCGGATCATGCCTGATACAAAAAAACGGATGTGTGAAAGAGGCCTTAATGTTGCTGTAGGTCTCTTGGCAGCTTGATCTGACAAATTTTTTGTCTTTTCATCAATTTTTGAGGAACATTTAGTTCAAGGTAATGCCCCACTTGTACCAAATTTAAGCCACTTCTTGACAACTGTTTTCACAGTGTTGCATTGTATATCTAATACTTTTTAATTTTTTTTAGTGCCCTTCTAACTGATAACTTTAAAAAACGAGATCGCTTTTCTGTGTTGCAAGCTGTTTTCCGAACATTGTTTTTTGCTGCAAGATGCAATCAAAAAAAGTCAGGAAAAGTCTACTAGAACAGCTAAACCTTATATGCAGTTGGTAGCTGTGTACTGACTACTATTTTTAACATAAGTTTAAATGTGATAGGCTAATTCTAAACACAACCATATCCCCAATTATAAGAAGGTGTTCACACTTATGCAACCACATTATTTTAGTTATAATAATTATATTTATACAGCGCCAAAATATTCTGCCGCACTTTACAATTGTTGTGTTATTTTGAATTTCCCTCTTTCAATGACTTCAGTTTGTATCTCAATGGATTTGTACAAATTATGGGTGACATTAAATGTGGAAAAAGTTTTGAAATTATATTTTTACATGATAAAAATCTGGCAATTTAACAGATATGTCGATTTTTTAATATCAACTGTATGCTTATAATATTTTTTTGATCTCTTTATTTTTAAAACTGAGAAAAGGATGGTGATTTAATTTTATTTTTAATACTTTTTAAAACATTTATTTTTCACTGTACTTTTTAGTATCCCCCGTAGGGACTTTAATCTGCAATCACTTGATTGGTGTTACTATATGCTGCAATATAGTAAAAATCGCGGTCTCTTTTGAGCTTCAGAGTAGTAGCAACTGCCATGATAGCATCGGTGCACCATAGTCCAGTCGCAGAGAGTCCAACAGGAGCTGATAAACACTCAAACCTACGATTGAGCTTTTTCATTACCGCTGTCAGTTATTGACAGCAATGTTTGAACTGCTAAACAGCAGCAGTCGGAGTAGCACCAGCTATGTATTAGCTTGCGTTCATATTTCATTTTACACTGTCAGTGGCTCTATTGGGCCTTACATCTGAAGCCCTGTAAAATGGGAATCTGGGGTATGTGCTGACAGGGCCATTGACTGTAATGATGCAAACAGAGTCACTGAGTACTCTGTTGGACATAATTTTAGCTGCATCTGCCTACTTGAGGTGGGCTCCAAGATGCAGTCAACCATATCTGGGTGCCTGTCTTCAGTAGAGAGATACAGCCAAAAAATGCATGTCTCCTAGCCTTTGGGTTCATGTCTCTGCATCAGGCACAATTCTGTTAACCTTTTCATCTTGTTGAATTGGAATAGATTTTTTGGTAGCAAAGTGGACCAGGTTGTTACGATCATCTACAGATCTTTGGAAAGATTGCCTGCATGTCCTTTGAGAATGGTGGTTTCAAGGAAATTCACTGAGTGGATCAAAATGAAGTGTAACTCGAAGTTCTGGCCACATACGAGGTACAGTTATATGAAAAACTTTGGGCACCCCTATTAATCTTAAGCTTAATGTTTTATAAAAATTGGTGTTTTTGCAACAGCTATTTCAGTTTGATATATCTAATAACTATTGGACACAGTAATGTTTCTGCCTTGAAATGAGGTTTATTGTACTAACAGAAAATGTGCAATCTGCATCCAAACAAAATTTGACAGGTGCATAAGTATGGGCACCTCACCAGAAAAGTGACATTAATATTTAGTAGATCCTCCTTTTGCAAAAATAACATCCTCTAGTCGCTTCCTGTAGCTTTTAATGAGTTCCTGGATCCTGGATGAAAGTATTTTTGACCATTCCTCTTTACAAAACAATTCCAGTTCAGTTAAGTTTGATGGTCGCCGAGCATGGACAGCCCTCTTCAAATGATCCCACAGATGTTCCATGATATTCAGGTCTGGGGACTGGGATGGCCATTCCAGAACATTGTAATTGTTCCTCTGCATGAATGCCTGAGTAGATTTGGAGCGGTGTTTTGGATCATTGTCTTGCTGAAAGATCCATCCCCTGCGTAACTTCAACTTTGTCACTGATTCTTGAACATTATTGTCAAGAATTTGCTGATACTGAGTGGAATCCATGCGTCCCTCAACTTTAACCCCTTCACCCCCAAGGGTGGTTTGCACGTTAATGACCGGGCCAATTTTTACAATTCTGACCACTGTCTCTTTATGAGGTTATAACTCTGGAACGCTTCAACGGATCTTCGCGATTCTGAGATTGTTTTCTCGTGACATATTGTACTTCACGTTAGTGGTAAAATTTCTTCGATATACCTTGCGTTTATTTTTGAAAAAAACGCAAATATGGCGAAAATTTTGAAAATTTTGCAATTTTCAAACTTTGAATTTTTTTTCCCTTAAAACAGAGAGATATGTCACACAAAATAGTTAATAAATAACATTTCCCACATGTCTACTTTACATCAGCACAATTTTGGAACCAAAATTTTTTTTTGTTAGGAAATTATAAGGGTTAAAAGTTGACCAGTGATTTCTCATTTTTACAACAAAATTTACAAAGCCATTTTTTTAGAGACCACCTCACATTTGAAGTCACTTTGAGGGGTCTATATGGCAGAAAATACCCAAAAGTGACACCATTCTAAAAACTGCACCCCTCAAGGTACTCAAAACCACATTCAAGAAGTTTAATAACCCTTCAGGTACTTCACAGGAGCTGAAGCAATGTGGAAGGAAAAAATTAATATTTAACTTTTTAGCCACAAAAATGATCTTTTACAAACGTTTTTTTATTTTCACAAGGGTAAAAGGAGAAAATGGGCAGATAAAGTTGTTGTGCAATTTCTCCTGAGTACGCCAATACCCAATATGTGGGGGAAAACCACTGTTTGGGCACACGGCAGAGCTTGTAAGGGAAGGAGCGCCGTTTGACTTTTTCAAACTAAAATTGGCTGGAATTGAGATTAGACGCCATGTCGCGTTTGGAGAGCCCCTGATATGCCTAAACAGTGGAAACCCCCACAAGTGACACCATTTTGGAAACTAGACCCCCTAAGGAACTTATCTACATCTGTTTTGAGCACTTTGAACCCAAAGTGTTTCACAAAAGTTTATAATGCCTGGGTGTGAAAAAAAAAAAAAACAATTTTCCACAAAAATGATTTTTTAGTCCCAAATTTTTGATTTTTCCCAAGGAAATTGGACCCCAAAAGTTGTTTTCCAATTTGTCCTGAGTACGCTGATACCCCATATGTGGGGGGGGGAAACTGTTTGGGCGCACGGCAGGGCTTGGAAAGGAAGCAGTAACGTTTTGGAATGCAAACATTGATGGGGGTCATGTTACATTTGTAGTGCCCCAGATGAGCCTAAACAGTGGAAACCCCCCACAAGTGACCCCATTTTGGAAGCTAGACCCCTAAGGAACTTATCTAGATCTTTGGTGAGCACTTTGAACCCCCAAGTGCTTCACACAAGTTTATAATGCCCGAGCATGAAAATAAAAAATCCTATTTTTTTCCCACAAAAATTATCTCTTAGTCACAAATTTTTTATTTTCCCAAGGGTAACAGGAGAAATTGGACCACAAAATTTGTTGTCCAATTTGTCCTGAGTACGCTGATACCCCATATGTGGGGGGGAACCACTGTTTGGGCGCATGGCAGAGCTCGGAATGGAAGTGTAAGGTTCTTTGTATATGTTCTTGAAACTCAGTTTTTCCGTCAGCCATTTTGCTTTCTGTCTTGCTGCAGCTATTTGCCCTCAGTCAATATGGAGTTTTCAGCTTTCATGTTCCCGCCCTGATTCTCTCCCTCTTGCTTCTTAAGCAGCCACAGCTGAGCAATCAGTGCTTCTGAATCTAGCCTGCAGTGAACCTGTGACCTGACTCCTGGAAGCCTTGGACTATGTACTCCAGCTATTCCTACTGAGGAACTCTGAACACTTGTGGACTCTGGAACCCTGCTCTTTGAAAGATCCACGTTTGCATGGACTTACGGTAACAGAGAAGAAGATCCTGAACCTGTTGTGGAGAGTGATTGCTGAGCTTAAGTTACTCTGGCCTGCTGTGTCTCCTGCTTCTGTATCTGCAAACTGTGTGACTATTTTTGCCACTTGTATGAAGTAATACAAGACCTTCTATATCAAACCTGTGTCTCATGTATTTTCATCGCACCCAAGCACAAGACGCTATATGAACTGTACTACATACATTACAGGAAGGACCACCATTTGACTTTTTCCAACCACAATTGGCTGGAATTGAGATTGGACGCCATGTTGCATTTGGAGAGCCCCTGCTGTGCCTAAACAGTGGAAACCCCCCACAAGTGCCCCCATTTGGGAAACTAGACCCCCTAAGGAACTTATCTAGATCTTTGGTGAGCAATTTGAACCCCCAAGTGCTTCACACAAGTTTATAACGTAGAGCCGTAAAATTAAAAAATCATATTTTTTCCACAAAATTGATTTTTTCACCCCAATTTTTATTTTCCCAAGGGTAACAAGACTCCAAAAGTTATTGTGCAATTTGTCCTGAGTGCGCTGATACCCCATATGTGGGAGTAAACCACTGTTTGGGTGCATGGCAGAGTTTGGAAGGGAAGGAGCGCCGTTTGACTTTTTCAACGCAGAATTGGCTGGATGCAATGTCGTGTTTGGAGAGCTCCTGATATGCCTAAACAGTGGAAACCCCCACAAATGACACCATTTTGGAAACTAGACCCCTCAAGGAACTTATCTAGATGTGTGGTGAGCACTTTGAACCCCAAAGTGCTTCACAGAAGTTTATAACGTACAGCCGTAAAATAAAAAATCCTTTTTTTTTTTTACAAAAATGATTTTTTCGCCCTCAATATTATATTTTCACAAGGGTAACAGGAGAAATTGGACCCCAAAAGTTGTTGTCCAATTTGTCCTGAGTACGCTGATACCCAATATGTGGGAGTAAACTACTATATGGGCGCACGTCGGGGCTCGGAAGGGAAGTAGTGACGTTTTGGATTGCAGACTTTGATGGAATGGTCTGGGGGAGTCATGTCGCATTTGGAGAGCCCCTTATGCGTCTAAACAGTGGAAACCCCCCACAAGTGACCCCATTTTGGAAAATAGACCCCACAAGGAACTTATCTAGATGTGTGGTGAGCACTTTGAACCCCGAAGTGCTTCACAGAAGTTTATAATGTACAGCCGTAAAAATAAAAAATCCTTTTTTTTTTTTTTACAAAAATGATTTTTTCGCCCCCAATATTTTATTTTCACAAGGGTAACAGGAGAAATTGGACCCCAAAAGTTGTTGTCCAATTTGTCCTGAGTACGCTGATACCCAATATGTGGGAGTAAACTACTATATGGGCGCACGTCGGGGCTCGGAAGGGAAGTAGTGACGTTTTGGATTGCAGACTTTGATGGAATGGTCTGGGGGCGTCATGTCGCATTTGGAGAGCCCCTGATGCGCCTAAACAGTGGAAACCCCCCACAAGTGACCCCATTTTGGAAAATAGACCCCACAAGGAACTTATCTAGAAGTGTGATGAGCGCTATGAAGCTCCAAGTGCTTCACAGAAGTTTTATAACATACAGCCGTAAAAACAAAAAAATCATTTTTTTTTTTTACAAAAATGATTTTGTCGCCCCCAGTTTTTTATTTTCCCAAGGGTAACAGTAGAAATAGGACAAATTGCACAATAACTCTTGTGGTCCAGAGTACGCTGATACCCCATATGCGGGAGTAAACTACTGTTTGGGCGCATGGCAGAGCTCAGAAGTGAAGGAGCACCGTTTGACTTTTTCAACGCAGAATTGGCTGGAATTGAGATCAGAATCCATGTCACATTTGGAGAGCCCCTCATGTGCCTAAACAGCGGAAACCCCCCAATTCTAACTCCAACCCTAACCCCAACACACCCCTAACCCTAGTCCCAACCCTAACCACAAACCTAACCCTAACACACCCCTAACCGTAATCCCAACCCTAATCCTAATCCTAACGTTAGCGCCAACCCTAACCCTAACTTTAGCCGCAACCCTAACCCTAACGGGAAAATGGAAATAAATACATTTTTTTAATTTTATTATTTTTCCCTAACTAAGGGGGTGATAAAGGGGGGTTTGATTTACTATTTATAGCGGGTTTTTGTGATTGGCAGCTGTCACGCTAAAAGACGCTTTTTATTGCAAAAAATAGTTTTTTGCATCACCACATTTTGAGAGCTATAATTTTTGCATATTTTGGCCCACAGAGTCATGTGAGGTCTTATTTTTTGCGGGACAAGGTGACGTTTTTATTGGTACCATTTTTGAGCACGTGACATTTTTTGATCGCTTTTTATTTCGATTTTTGGGAGGTTAGAATGAACAAAAATCAGCAATTCATGAATTTCTTTTGGGGGAGGCGTTTGTACCGTTCCGCGTGTGGTAAAATTGATAAAGCAGTTTTATTCTTCGGGTCAGTACGATTACGGCGATACCTCATTTATATCATTTTTTTTATGTTTTGGCGCTTTTATAGAATGAAAACAATTTTATATAAAAACAACAAGATGACGTTTTCAGCGGTACCATGTTTATTTATATCCGTCTTTTTGATCGCGTGTTATTCCACTTTTTGTTCAGCGGTATGATGATAAAGCATTGATTTTTTTGCTTCGTTTTCTTTTTTTTTTTTTTTTTAAGGGGTTCATTAAAGGGGTTAACTAGTGGGACAGTTTTATAGGGGGGGTCGTTACGGATGCGGCGATACCAAATATGTGTACTTTTATTGTTTTGTTTTTTTTATTTACAGGAAAGAATGAATTTATTGGGGAATATTTTTTTTTTTTTTTATGATTTTTTTTTTACTTTTTATTTTTATTTTTTTTACTTTTATACTTTGTCCCAGGGTGGGACATCACTGTATTTTAGCAGATCGCTGGTGTGACAGTGTGCACAGCACTCTGTCACACCAGCGATCGCTCTGGCACTGCTGCAGGCTTCCCCAGCGCCTGCTCTCAGCAGGCACTGAGGAAGCCGCCTCCCTGCAGGACCCCGGCGCCATCTTGGATCCGGGGACCTGGAGGGAGGACGGACCCTCGGAACAGCGCGACACATCGCGCTGCTCTGAGGGTCTCAGGGGAGCGCGCAGGGAGCCCCCTGCCTGCGCGATCCTCCCCTGTGCCCCGGGTACACCGCGATCATGTTTGATCGCGGTGTGCCAGGGGTTAATGTGCCGGGAGCGGTCCGTGACCGCTCCTGACACACAGTCACGGGTGTCAGCTGTGATAATCAGCTGACACCTGGCGGCGATCAGCTGCGCTCCCCCCGGGAGCGCAGCTGATCGCCCATGACGTACTATTCCGTCCATGGGAATAAGGTCCAGGGTCACATGGACGGAATAGTACGTCTGATGGCAGAGAGGGGTTAACAAGATTCCCGGTGCCGGCATTGGCCACACAGCCCCAAAGCATGATGGAACCTCCACCAAATTTTACTGAGGGTAGCAAGTGTTTTTCTTGGAATGCTGTGTTTTTTTGATGCCATGCATAACGCCTTTTTGTATGACCAAACAATTCAATCTTGGTTTCATCAGTCCACAGGACCTTCTTCCAAAAAGAAATTGGCTTCTCTAAATGTGCTTTTGCATACCTCAGCCGACTCTGTTTGTGGCGTGCTTGCAGAAACGGCTTCTTTCGCATCACTCTCCCATACAGCTTCTCCTTGTGCAAAGTGCGTTGTATAGTTGACCGATGCACAGTGACACGATCTGCAGCAAGTTGATGCTGCAGCTCTCTGGAGGTGGTCTGAGGATTGTCCTTGACTGATCTCACCATTCTTCTTCTCTGCCTTTCTGATGTTTTTCTTGGCCTGCCACTTCTGGCCTTAACAAGAACTGTCCCTGTGTTCTTCCATTTCCTTACTATGTTCCTCACAGTGGAAACTGACAGGTTAAATCTCTGAGACAGCTTTTTGTATCCTTCCCCTGAACAACTATGTTGAATAATCTTTGTTTTCAGATCATTTGACAGTTGTTAGGAGGAGCCCATGATGCCACTCTTCAGAGGAGATTCAAACAGGAGAACAACTTGCAAGTGTCCACTTTAAGTAGCTTTTCTCATGATTGCATACACCTGGCTATGAAGTTCAAAGCTCAATGAGGTTACAAAACCAAAAAAGGGCTTTAGTAAGTCAGTAAAAAGTAGGTAGGAGTATTTAAAACAAGAAAATGATAAGGGTGGCCATACTTATGCACCTGTCAAATTTTGTTTGAATGCAGATTGCACATGTTCTGCTAGTACAATAAACCTCATTTCAAGGCAGAAACATTACTGTGTCCAATAGTTATTAGATATATCAAACTGAAATAGCTGTTGCAAAAACACCAATTTTTATAAAACATTAAGCTTAAGATTAATAGGGGTGCCCAAACTTTTTCATATAACTGTACTAATGGAAGTCTGTTGGTCTCCTTAAGGTCTGTTTGTCTTTTAAAGAGACCAACAGACCCACCATATGGAAAGAAAGTTGTTAATAGGTCACGTTATACCATGTATTACAATTTTGTTAGGGCTAAATGGACTGTTGAACATCAATTATTAACCCGGTTAGCTTGAAATATGGTGCATATTTGATTGTTATTCTGTATCAGTCAATTTTCTTTTGATGAATTTACAGGGGTTACATTCCGATTACACTGATATACGATTATATTTCCAGTTTGTCTGACTAAGGTCTTAAAGGGGTTGTCCACTACCTGGGCAACCTATTTTTAAATGAAGTCACCCCACATTTTTAAATAAAAATAACAGAAACACACCTCGAGCACGGCGCCATTCCAGCAATTTTGGCTCTGGGTCTCCCAGACCTCATGTGAAATGATTATGCCACGTGAGCTATGCAGCCAGTAAACTGCAGCTATTTGTCAGCTGTGTGTCACGGGTGTGTCGCGGCGGAGATCGTCGCGATTGCACACCCTGACTTCGCACAGCTGAGTTTTTGGTGCTGGGTGTTTTTCAGCACTGAGGGAGTTAATTCTTTCTCTCTCGGTGCTGGACTGACCAGCCTCGCCCAGCTGCGATTGATGTTTTGTTAATTAGCTTCCTTCATATACCTGCTGGTCTGCTGGGGAAGTTGCCGGTGAAAGCATTCATTCAGACCAGCAGAGCGGATCGTTTCTGAGAAGACTTAAGCTAAGAGTGCCTGTTGTGGTTTTTCCTCTCCTCGCTTATTGTTTATCTCCTTTACCTTTTGTGTTCCTCTGTAGTGGAAGTTTTGTATGCAAGACAGTGTTTTCTTTACCCCTTGTCTGTTTCGTGTGTCTTAGACTGTGTGTAAGCTGTGACCTGCCCATTCCCTGTGGTGGTAATCAGGGTCCTTCTCAGAACTAGATTACAGTGGTCAGGGATCTACAGGAGACAGGGTTACACTGGCGGCCTGGACCTCTGTACCATTAACAGTACCTCCAGGTAGAGGGACTAGTCAGGACCCCAGTTCAGGGTCAGCATAGACCCCGGTCCACCTCTATCCTGAGACAGCGTGACACGTACACAGTATAGACCCACAATTCATAGGATATTATGTCAGGTAAGACATTGCTGGCAGATACTATGTATACATGTTGATATTTTCTATTGTATGGAATATAGAATGTTGTCACATTAGATATAGGTTACTATCATAGAATATATCTGTTATACGTCGTGACATTTTCACCGGCCACTCTAAAAGATTCTCCCCAGCTACCATGGATCCAGTAGCCCAGTTAGCTCAGCAGTTACAGAGTTTGTCCATGGAGCTGACGGACGTTAAGTCCAAGGTTTTGTACCCCCGGGAGCAAACCAGATCTGAACCTAAAGTAGCTCTCCCGGACAGGTTCACTGGTGGGCAGGACAAATTTTTTACCTTCCGGGAGGCATGTAAATTATATTTTCGGCTACGGCCTCGGTCTTCGGGGAGTGAAGATCAGAGGGTGGGAATTGTCATCTCGCTCTTACAAGGGGACCCTCAATCCTGGGCGTTCTCTCTTCCTCCGGACTCCCCGGCTCTCCAGTCAGTAGATCGATTTTTTACAGCACTGGGTATGATATATGATGATCTGGATCGGGTCTCCCTTGCTGAAATGAAGTTACGTAAGATACAGCAGGGAGATCGTCCGGCGGAGGAATTTTCTTCTGAGTTCCGTAGATGGGCCACAGATACTCAGTGGAATGACCCAGCTCTTAGGAGCCAGTTTTGTCAAGGATTATCTGACAAATTAAAAGATGTGTTGGCTCAGTATGATTCTCCCCCGTCACTGGAGGCCGCTATGGCCCTTGCTATTCGCATTGATAGACGGCTTCGGGAGAGGTGCGAGGTAACTCCGCCCCCTGTGATGACTCCACCTCCTTCTAAAGTCCCTAATATTGAGGTTCCCCTGGTTTGTTCTGAGGAGCCTATGCAGTTAGGAGGGACATCGTTTCGAGGGAGGGGATCGGCGGTGCGCCGCAAGACAGGAAAGTGTTACTTCTGCGGGAGAAAGGGACATTTTGTTGGGGGGTGTCCATCCCGTACTTTGCTGAGCAAGGAGTCGCCGGAAAACTGTTGATCCCAGGTTGTGTGGTGGACGACAATCTGGGAGTATGTATTTCGTCCCCAAGTCGTCTCAGTTTCTCGTACCAGCGGAGGTGGTGGTAGGTACGAGAACTGAGAGGATTTCTGTTCTTCTGGATAGTGGGGCCGCGGCTAATCTGGTGGACGCTCGGTTTGCCCAGGTGCAAGGTATGCAACTGAGTGTATTGGCCAAACCTATCCCTATATTCTCTATTGACGCCAGGCCTCTCGGTCAAGGTAGCTTTGTTCAAGCCGTGCATAACATAGACCTTCGAGTGGGGGCAATACATAAAGAACTATTGTCTTGTTATGTGTTGGAGGGCCTTCCCACTCCTATTGTGTTGGGACTTCCTTGGTTAACTAAACATAACCCAGTTATTAATTGGCAATCCAGAGAGATAAGCCAGTGGGGTGAATTTTGCAATAGTAACTGCATGAACACGGTCATCGGTGCGGTCGTGCCTAGAACCTTACCTCCTTTTCTGGAGGACTTTGAGGATGTGTTTTCAGAGGAAGGGTGTCAAGAATTACCTCTTATCGCGCATATGACTGTGCTATAAAATTGCTTCCTGATGCTAAGTTACCAAAATCTAGGTTATATAACCTTTCTGGTCCTGAGAGGCAAGCTATGAAGGATTATATTTCGGAAAGTCTGGCCAAGGGGCATATAGACCTTCATCTTCTCCAGTGGCCGCGGGGTTCTTCTTTGTGAAGAAAAAAGATGGAGGCCTACGCCCTTGCCTGGATTTCCGTGAGCTTAATCGGATTACGGTCCGAGATCCGTATCCGCTCCCACTTATTCCTGATCTCTTCAATCAGATTGTGGGCGCCAATTGGTTCTCTAAGTTGGATCTCAGGGGGGCGTATAATCTGATTAGGTATAAGGAGGGGGATGAGTGGAAGACGGCGTTTAACACTCCGGAGGGACATTATGAGAACCTTGTCATGCCTTTCGGTCTGACTACTGCCCCGGCGGTGTTTCAACATTTTGTTAATGACATCTTTCGCCACCTAGTGGGACAGTTTGTTGTCATTTATCTAGATGACATCTTAATTTACTCGCCGGATCTTGTGTCTCATCAGGAGCATGTGAGACAAGTGTTGCAGATCTTGCGAGACAATAAACTGTACGCCAAATGGGAGAAGTGTGTATTCGCCGTACAAGAACTTCAGTTTTTAGGATTCCTGGTGTCAGCTTCCGGTTTCCGTATGGACCCTGGGAAAGTGAAGGCTGTGCTTGAATGGGATCGGCCAGAGAATCTTAAAGCACTGCAGCGTTTCCTGGGGTTTGCTAACTACTACCGGAAATTTATTCGTAATTTCTCATCCGTTGTCAAACCTCTCACTGACATGACAAAAAAAGGGACGGATTTTTCTAGGTGGTTGACAAAGCTTGTCAAGCATTTTCCTCCTTGAAAAAATGTTTTGCTTCAGCACCCATACTCATCCAACCTGATGCATCACAACGTTCATTGTGGAGGTAGACGCATCTGACGTAGGAGTGGGTGCGGTATTATCCAAGGTCCGTCCCTGGTAAATGGCATCCGTGCGCTTTCTTCTCTAAAAAATTGTCGTCCGCCGAGAGGAATTATGATGTCGGCAAGTAGGGAACTCTTGGCCATTAAGTTGGCTTTTGAAGAGTGGCGTCACTTTTTGGAGGGGGCAGTCCACCCGGTCACCGTCATTACTGATCACAAGAACTTGCTGTATTTAGAGTCTGCAAAACGTCTGAATTCCAGACAAGCTAGATGGTCGTTGTTTTTTACCAGGTTTAATTTTGTCGTCACATATCGTCCTGGGTCAAAAAATGTAAAGGCTGATGCCTTATCTCGTAGTTTCCGGGGGCGGGAAGACGGATGACCCGGTTCCTATTCTTCAGGAGGGAGTTGTGGTGTCGGCGGTTTGCTCTGAGCTTGAGGAGGAGGTATTGGAGGCTCAGGGGGACGCCCCTGTAGGACCTCCAGGGAGACTGTTTGTTCCAGATCAATTAAGACAAAAGGTTATCGAGGCACATCATAATTCTGCTTTGGCAGGACACCCAGGGAGTAAAGCAACTGTAGATCTCGTTTCTCGCCGGTTTTGGTGGCCTAACTTAAATAAAGAGGTGGTAACTTTTGTCGCATCCTGTGGGGTATGTGCGCGCTCTAAGACCCCACATACCCGTCCGTCTGGGGCCCTTTTACCGTTGAAAATCCCGGAGCGTCCATGGACCCATCTGTCTATGGACTTCATTACGGACCTCCCTCCGTCTTCAGGTAAAACTGTCATACTAGTTGTAGTTGACAGGTTCAGCAAAATGGCACATTTTATTGCTCTTCCTGCTCTTCCTAATGCTAAAACTCTGGCGCAGGTGTTCATTGGGGAGATTGTGAGACTTCACGGGTTGCCTTCCGATGTGGTGTCGGATCGGGGTCTCAGTTTGTGTCCAAATTCTGGAAGGCATTTTGTTCTCGTCGGGGGATGCAGTTGTCATTTTCTTCGGCTTTTCATCCGCAGACCAATGGTCAGACAGAGCGTCTGAATCAGAGCTTAGAGACATATCTCCGGTGTTTTGTCTCAGAGAACCAAGAGGACTGGTCTTCTTTCTTGCCTCTGGCAGAGTTCGCTCTTAACAATAGGCGGAGCGAGTCCACTGGTAAGTCCCCGTTTTTTGGGGCATATGGTTTTCACCCCAGTTTTGTACTTTCAATGGGGGGGCTCTTCTGGGGTTCCTGAGGAGGAACGATTTTCGTCGTCACTTGCTTCAGTGTGGAGAGGAGTGCTTAATAATCTGAGCACTATGGGGAACCATACAAACGTATGGCTGATAGGAGGAGAGTGTCTGGTCCGGACCTAAGTGTGAACGATCTGGTATGGTTGTCTACCAAGAATATAAAACTTAAGGTTCCCTCCTGGAAACTCGGTCCCAGATTCATCGGGCCATACAGGATCAGTTCAATTATTAATCCGGTGGCTTTCCGTCTTGACCTCCCTCCTACGTTTAAAATCCACAATGTGTTCCACAAATCGTTGCTTAAGAGGTACGTGGCACCAGTTATACAGTCACCTCTACCTCCTCCTCCAGTGGTGGTCAATGGTAATTTGGAGTTTCAGGTATCGAAGATCATTGACTCACGTCGGAATCGCCGGTCCCTTCAGTACCTTGTTCATTGGAGGGGGTATGGTCCTGAGGAGAGGATGTGGGTTTCTGCGTCGGATATTAACGCAGACCGATTGGTTCGGGCCTTCCACACTACTCACCCAGATAGACCAGGCCCTGAGAGTCCAGAGGCCCCTCGTAGAAGGGGGGGTACTGTCACGGGTGTGTCGCGGCGGAGATCGTCGCGATTGCACACCCTGACTTCGCACAGCTGAGTTTTTGGTGCTGGGTGTTTTTCAGCACTGAGGGAGTTAATTCTTTCTCTCTCGGTGCTGGACTGACCAGCCTCGCCCAGCTGCGATTGATGTTTTGTTAATTAGCTTCCTTCATATACCTGCTGGTCTGCTGGGGAAGTTGCCGGTGAAAGCATTCATTCAGACCAGCAGAGCGGATCGTTTCTGAGAAGACTTAAGCTAAGAGTGCCTGTTGTGGTTTTTCCTCTCCTCGCTTATTGTTTATCTCCTTTACCTTTTGTGTTCCTCTGTAGTGGAAGTTTTGTATGCAAGACAGTGTTTTCTTTACCCCTTGTCTGTTTCGTGTGTCTTAGACTGTGTGTAAGCTGTGACCTGCCCATTCCCTGTGGTGGTAATCAGGGTCCTTCTCAGGACTAGATTACAGTGGTCAGGGATCTACAGGAGACAGGGTTACACTGGCGGCCTGGACCTCTGTACCATTAACAGTACCTCCAGGTAGAGGGACTAGTCAGGACCCCAGTTCAGGGTCAGCATAGACCCCGGTCCACCTCTATCCTGAGACAGCGTGACACGTACACAGTATAGACCCACAATTCATAGGATATTATGTCAGGTAAGACATTGCTGGCAGATACTATGTATACATGTTGATATTTTCTATTATATGTAATATAGAATGTTGTCACATTAGATATAGGTTACTATCATAGAATATATCTGTTATACGTCGTGACACTGTGCTCTTCTTCCATTTGTGCAAGGTTCTCCTGAATTAAGTGAGGGCTCAGCAGGGTTCACATGGTATAATAATGTGGCACAAGACCCAGTGCCGATATCGCTGGAATGGCACGGATGCAGAAGGTGAGCATATGTTATTTTTATTTTACAAAGGGGGACTACCTCATTTAAAAAGCGGTTAGCCAGATAGCGGACAACCCTTTTAAGAACCGAAATGTCACATGCTTACAAAATTACCGTAGATAGCTTACACATCAAAATTACATATTAATACAAAACCTACCACTGTTATTTTTTAACGTTTCTGGTCTTCCAGTTCATCCCAAATTTACCAGAAATACAAGTTTATTGGATTCTTCATAAAAAGAAATTCATTGTATATGTAACGCATTAATACATATAGACAGTATACATATATGGTGCTTTTTATTATTTTGAACTTTTCATTTTCTAATAGAAATATGATTATTCCGTTACTGAAAGCTATGAAATCCAAATGTAACAAATTCAAATATCCATTATGTTCCATTGTTAGAATGCCTTCATTTATATATTTACATATAATGTATATTTACATATACACTGTGCATATACACTGTGCATACTAAAAACAATGTCCACTTCCAAGGAAAACCTCTGTAGTTACAATGAATGCATAACCCTGTGGAAAGAAAAATATACAAAAATGGCCCTTACTTCTTGACTATTTTTCTTTTCTCTCAAGGATATCAGCTCATTTTCAAGACGATGTATTTCTTGCATAAGACGCCCAATCTCCCTTTCTGATAGAGTCTTAAAATGATCTTCACTTTCAATTTCTTTTTCTCTAGCCCTACAAAGAGACTGGAAGAAGAGTTATAATAAAGACCCCCTGTCTGTGTTATTGGCCAAATAACATACATTTTGCAAAAAAAACACGCTGAAAGAAAAGAAGCATTTTGTATCAATGTTTTGTCAATGTGGCACGGCTTCCCGCATCTCACAAAGCAGCGCTGCCATAACTGCTCACGTAAGGCTTCACGGTTTCTTCTGCAAAACAAAAACTTGCTCTCATTTTGGGCATTTACTGCAGTAGAAAAAACTGCAGTAAATGCCCAAAATGAAGAATTAAAGTATCAATGGGATAGCAAAATCTGTATATGAGTTAGATGATGGCTTAAAGTGAGATGCCCCAGATTCATTTAGGTGGATATCAAGTTTATAGAAAAATTGTGGAAAATGCAATATCTGTAACATATTTATATTAGAAGAAATGTTTCTATAATAATGTGACATCTAGAAGATATTTTCAAGTTAAATGCTGACCACATGTTGCAACATTACCTGAATAAGAGTAGATGACTGTGCAGGCAGTGTTACTTTTCTTTTGTTTTTTTTTAAAGCATCATGCGTATTACCACTCATGAGACTTCTCCTGCACACAGGCTCATGTAGGTATTTAAATCGGGTTGGCTAATGTCCTTTCTGAAACACATCCACAAAAGGAAAGACTTTCCACTGCTGCATGACCTAGCACTTAACTCACCCAAGCCCTCTCCTCACTCTCCTGCTTTCCACTTCACACAATTGTCCCCTCCTCCGGTCTCTTACTCTCCTCTTCAACCACTTCGGCCTGCTCAGTTCTCCGCTTCCCCGGTCTCTTCTCCACTCTCCTGCTCTTCGCTTCAGTCACCCCGGTCCCTCCTCCACTTTCCTGCTCTTCGCTTCAACCACCCCGGTCCCTCCTCCACTTTCATGTTATTTGCTTCAGTCACCCATCTTGTCGTTTACGAGATAAATTCTGTTACTTAACTAGGTTATAGCTCATGACTGTTATAAAGCCAAATTGTTCTTCTGTAACTAGAATAAAGGTCACGGTTGTAATAAAACCAGGATGTTCTAGTTTGGACAAGATATGAGACATTGGGGTGTATCATTGTATAATACTATGATGAATGAATATGCTATTGTTCCTTTCTATGTCACATGGATACAGCCATATATGTAGTTTCCGGTCTTTCTGTATTTTCATAGGTTAAGTGCTACAAGTGTGTTTTTATACTATTGGTTGAAGTACAACTTGCTAAATAATATAAAAGAGATGACGTAATAAATGGGGTAGGAATCTACCTTGATCCTCTCAAACAGAGACACGTCGTCTCCGTCTGGTCATTTTCAGCTGCTAGCAACGTCCTGTGGATTAATTTGGAAATCACTTGGTCAACCGTGAAGGGTCACTTTAGATCCTCCCCCAACACCTCCTCCATTCTCATGCTCTTCGCTTCAGTCACCCTGGTCCCTCCTCCACTCTCCTGCTCTTCGCTTTAGTCACCCCGGTGCCTCCTCCACTCTCCTGTTTGCCGCTTCCCCGGTCTCTTATCCACTCTCCTGCTCTTCGCTTCAGTCACCCCGGTCCCTCCTCCACTCGCCTGCTCTTTGCTTCAGTCACCCCAGTCCCTCCTCCACTCTCCTGCTCTTTGCTTCAGTCACCCAGGTCCCTCCTCCACTCTCATGCTCTTCGCTTTAGTCACCCAGGTCACTCCTCCACTCTCCTGCTCTTTGCTTCAGTCACCAAGGTCCCTCCTCCACTCTCCTGCTCTTCCTTCAGTCACCCCGGTCCCTCCACTCTCCTGCTCTTCGCTTCAGTCACCCCAGTCCCTCCTCCACTCTAATGCTCTTTGCTTCAGTCACCCAGGTCCCTCCTCCACTCTCCTGCTCTTTGCTTCAGTCACCCAGGTCCCTCCTCCACTCTCCTGCTCTTTGCTTCACCGGCCTCCTATCTCTCCTTCGTGTCCCCGTCCCTCCTCCACTCTCCTGCTCTTCGCTTCAGTCACCCCGGTCCCTCCTCCACTCCCTGCTCTTCGCTTCAGTCACCCCGGTCCCTCCTCCACTCGCCTGCTCTTTGCTTCAGTCACCCAGTCCCTCCTCCACTTTCCTCTTCGCTTCAGTCACCCCGGTCCCTCCTCCATTCTCATGCTCTTCGCTTCAGTCACCCCAGTCCCTCCTCCACTCTCCTGCTCTTCGCTTCAGTCACCCTGGTCCCTCCTCCACTCTCCTGCTCTTCGCTTCAGTCACCCCGGTCCCTCCTCCACTCTCCTGCTCTTCGCTTCAGTCACCCCGGTCCCTCCTCCACTCGCCTGCTCTTTGCTTCAGTCACCCCAATCCTTTCCCCCACTTTCCTCTTCGCTTCAGTCACCCCGGTCCCTCCTCCACTCGCCTGCTCTTTGCTTCAGTCACCCCAGTCCCTCCTCCACTTTCCTCTTCGCTTCAGTCACCCAGGTCCCTCCTCCACTCTCCTGCTCTTTGCTTCAGTCACCCAGGTCCTCCTCCACTCTCATGCTCTTTGCTTCAGTCACCCAGATCCACTCCTCCACTCTCTGCTCTTTGCTTCAGTCACCCCGATCCCTCCTCCACTCTCCTGCTCTTTGCTTCAGTCACCCTGGTCCCTCCTCCACTCTCCTACTCTTCGCTTCAGTCACCCTGGTCCCTCCTCCACTCTCCTGCTTCTCGCTTTCCCCGGTCCTCTTCTCCACTCTCCTGCTCTTCGCTTCAGTCACCCGGTCCCTCCTCCTCTGCCTGCTCTTGCTTCAGTCACCCGAGTCCCTCCTCCACTCTCCTGCTCTTCGCTTCAGTCACCCAGGTCCCTCCTTCACTCTCATGCTCTTCGCTTCAGTCACCCAGGTTCTCCTCCACTCTCCTGCTCTTCGCTTCAGTCACCCAGGTCCCTCCTCACTCTCCTGCTCTTCGCTTCAGTCACCCCGGTCCCTCCTCCACTCTAATGCTCTTCGTTTCAGTCACCCCGGTCCCTCCTCCACTCTCCTGCTCTTCGCTTCAGTCACCCCAGTCCCTCCTCCACTCTCCTGTTCTCCGCTTCTCCCGGTCCCTCCTCCACTCTCATGCTCTTCGCTTCAGTCACCCAGGTCCCTCCTCCACTCTCCTGCTCTTTGCTTCAGTCACCCGGTCCCTCCTCCACTCTCATGCTCTTCGCTTCAGTCACCCGGTCCCTCCTCACTCTCCTGCTCTTCGCTTCAGTCACCCCGGTCCCTCCTCCACTCTCCTGCTCTTCATTCAGTCACCCCGGTTCCTCCTCCACTTTCCTGCTCTTCGCTTCAACCACCCCGGTCCTTCACTCCCTCTCTTGCTTCAGTCACCCGGCACTCTCCATTCCTGCTCTTCGCTTCAGTCACCCCAGCCCTTCCTCCACTTTCCTGCTCTCTGCTACACAACCAATGCACTTCTTCACTCATGTATAAGGAACTTCAAAAGGCATTTTCCCTGCTACAACAGGACTTTAGGGCTGCAGCATTCAGTACACTGTAGTCATGATGTCGCCACTGCTACCTGTCAACATAGACCAGGGACATCAGTTTAGAAGCTGCACTTGACCTGCAGTGTATGAGTTTATTTTTTAAGCTACTTATTGATTAAAAAAAAAAACTTACTCTTGGAAAACCCTTTTAAATCTACATTTAACATATGTGCATGAGGTCTTGAAGCCACCAGTGGACCCTAAAAGGTTTTAATAGGCAAAAACACTTTAGGAAAAAGCCGGCTATGTTTTTCCTACAGCTGTTTAGCTGGAGGTTTTGTGGACCTTTTTTGTGCCAGCTCCTAACGTAAAAACAAATGAACATGCTACTTCTTTTAACAGATTCCCGGTTTCCTAACTCTTAAGTGGTTAAAATACATCAGAACATGTGCGCAGCAATGTCGTTTTTATATCGCTGTGCATTATGTTAATTTTTTTGCAGCGCTTTCACATGCGGGATTGGGCCTTAAGAAGACATTGTGTGCACATACCCTTTGACAGATAGACCGGGGCCATTATATTATCATTGATTGTCTACATGCAAACTGATCAGTGATTGCTTTATAGCTTAATATAGAGGTCCAATGCCATTCAATGAGCACAGAATGATTGTTAATATGCTTGTTCTGTGCACACAGGACATCCTGTTTTCGGCAGCACATGTCATGTCTGCACACAATGATTTGCTACCAAGAACCAAGCTTTTTAAACTGGCTTAAAAATGATTTCACCAGTCGAAAGATGGTTTTATACGTTTGTCAGGTGATAGCCAGCCTGTCTAACACTTGTACCCAATATCAGCCTGTCTATATGGGCTCTAAAACTTCATTAAAAACATATGTTACATCTTGGTCCACAAGATACACAATTCTTTCCATCTACTTGTTTCAAACTTGACAATCTTTAACCCCTTACCGACATGTGATGTACTGTCATATATATGCTGGCTCCCTGACTTTTATAAAATTATCTCAACACAAGAAAAAAAAATGTAACACATCCAAATGTGGAACTTATCATTCCAAGATCTAATAATTATAGTGTGCTTTGTGTGAAATCCCCTTTAAAGTATGTAAACTTTATTTTTTTTGTGAATAATTTTGCCTAGCATGGGAAATTTAGATACTTTTCAAAACATGTTATCGGGGAATTTTTCTTCATTCCTGTAAAAAAAATGCATACAATTGACTTCCAAACGCCTGCTTTTCTCCAGTCTATTTTTCTGTCTTTAGCTCCATCAAAACGTACCCATTTGGAGTACAGATGCTGAGTCTAACTGAGGGCATGCGCACACATTAAAGGGGAGGTCGAGAGCGTTTGGCCTCTGCTTTTACTGTACTGACAGTGCGCTCTCTTGCCAGCTCCTTATTCTGATCAGAGATGGCGAACGCACTGTCACTATATATATTGCGCAGTGATAAGAATCTACTGAGCATTGCTGAATTGCTTCAGGAGATTGTTCTGATAAGTACAATATTCGGAGTAGGGGACAGGGGCTGACCCTTTCACTGCCAACATCTGTACTCCAACTAAGTATGCTCTGATATCAATGCAGCTGAAGGCAGGCAAATAAGTTGGGAAACGCAGGGGTTTCAAAGCCAATTATATGCATTTTTTACAGGAATAAAACTAATTCCCTAATAAAGTGATTTTCACAGTTTCGTAACTTTCCATGGTGGGCAAAATTATTTAAAAAAAGATTAAAGTTTTCTGCCTCATTACTCATAACTATACATACCAAACTCATTATTTTTTTATCCCAGCAAAGATGCGATCAAGAACTATCAAGTTAAAACTTTTAATGCACCAGAATGACAAAATAAAGCAAAAAAATGAAGCTTTATTATTATTACAAACAGTTTAAGACACCTATGAGGCCACGTGCACACGTTCAGTATTAGTCAAAGTCAGGAGTGGAACAATCAGAGGAAAAGTATAATAGAAACACGTCACCACTTCTGTATTTATCACCCACTCCTGGTTCTGGCTGACAAATACTGATGTAAAATACTGACCTAATACTGACGTGTGAATGTGGTCTTAAGAAGTACGGTATACAGTTAGGTCCATAAATATTTGGACAGAGACAACATTTATCTAATTTTGGTTCTAGACATTACCACAATGAATTTGAAACAAAACAAATCAGATGCAGTTGAAGTTCAGACTTTCAGCTTTCATTTGAGGGTATCCACATTAAAATTGGATGAAGGGTTTAGGAGTTTCAGCTCCTTAACATGTGCCACCCTGTTTTTAAAGGGACCAAAAGTAATTGGACAAATGACTCCAAGGCTATTTCATGGACAGGTGTGGGCAATCCCTTTGTTATGTCATTCTCAATTAAGCAGATGAAAGGGCCGGAGTTGATTTGAGGTGTGGTGTTTGCATTTGGAAGGTTTTGCTGTGAAGGAAACATGTGGTCACAGGAGCTCTCCATGCAGGTGAAACAAGCCATCCTTAAGCTGCAAGAACAGAAAAAACCCATCCAAGAAATTGCTACAACATTAGAAGTGGCAAAATCTACAATTTGGTACATCCTGAGAAAGAAAGAAAGCACTGGTGAACTCATCAATCCAAAAAGACCTGGGAGCCCATGGAAGACAACAGTGGTGGATGATCGCCGCATACTTTCTTTGGTGAAGAAGAACCCGTTCACAACATCAACTGAAGTCCAGAACACTCTCAGTGAAGTAGGTGTATCTGTCTCTAAGTCAACAGTAAAGAGAAGACTCCATGAAAGTAAATACAAAGGGTTCACATCTAGATGCAAACCATTCATCAATTCCAAAAATAGACAGGCCAGAGTTAAATTTGCTGAAAAACACCTCCAGAAGCCAGCTCAGTTCTGGAAAAGTATTCTATGGACAGATGAGACAAAGATCAACCTGTACCAGAATGATGGGAAGCCAAAAGTTTGGAGAAGAAAGGGAACGGCACATGATCCAAGGCACACCACATCCTCTGTAAAACATGGTGGAGGCAACGTGATGGCATGGCCATGCATGGCTTTCAATGGCACTGGGTCACTTGTGTTTATTGATGACATAACAGCAGACAAGAGCAGCCGGATGAATTCTGAAGTGTATCGGGATATACTTTCAGCCCAGATTCAGCCAAATGCTGCAAACTTGATTGGACGGCGCTTCATAGTACAGATGGATAATGACCCCAAGCATACAGCCAAAGCTACACAGGAGTTCATGAGTGCAAAAAAGTGGAACATTCTTCAATGGCCAAGTCAATCACCAGATCTTAACCCAATTGAGCATGCATTTCACTTGCTCAAATCCAGACTTAAGAGGGAAAGACCCACAAACAAGCAAGACCTGAAGGCTGCGGCTGTAAAGGCCTGGCAAAGCATTAAGAAGGAGGAAACCCAGCGTTTGGTGATGTCCATGGGTTCCAGACTTAAGGCAGTGATTGCCTCCAAAGGATTCGCCACAAAATTTTGAAAATAAAAATATTTTGTTTGGGTTATGTTTATTTGTCCAATTACTTTTGACCTCCTAAAATGTGGAGTGTTTGTAAAGAAATGTGTACAATTCCTACATTTTCTAACACATATTTTTGTTCAACCCTTCAAATTAAACGTTACACTCTGCACTTGAATTCTGTTGTAGAGGTTTCATTTCAAATCCAATGTGGTGGCATGCAGAGCCCAACTCGCGAAAATTGTGTCACTGTCCAAATATTTCTGGCCCTGACTGTATGTCATTGTATCAAAATAAAAACAGACTTTGCAGCAAACGAGCCCCCTCATCACACATCCCATTGTGTACTACAGTCACACATCTAAGGGTCCTTCCTACCACAACGCTGGGGTCACACGAGTGTATCAAAACATCTTTCCCATTCTCATCCAGAAAAGTGGGCCGATTTTTTCTTAATCATTATCTGTGTGCAGTCTGTTTTTTTTTATTCAGCACTGCAGCTATTAATCTTTTACACCATTTATATTCCCTTATCTTACGGAATTGCAATGTAGCCGTAAAAATCAGAGTTTTTTTCTACCATTGAACCGATTTCGGAGTCAATCGAAGCGTACTGCAAATTTTTCTTCACGCCAACAACAGCTGAAAATAAAAGGTAGAACTGCGCTGCCTCACTGAATGACATTGGTCCAAATACAATACTTTTTTTTATCGGATTGCACTTGTCCTATTTCTACACTCGTGTGAGCGAGCCCTTCAAGTGATGGCATATCACAGGTGTATTGAGGAATTCTTCCTGCCGGG
Source organism: Oophaga sylvatica (assembly GCA_033576555.1). Taxonomy (NCBI): domain Eukaryota; kingdom Metazoa; phylum Chordata; class Amphibia; order Anura; family Dendrobatidae; genus Oophaga; species Oophaga sylvatica. The sequence goes on from JARQOD010000005.1 coordinate 176,125,869, forward strand.
CCCACCCATTCTTAGAATGTAGAAGCGGTCTCTTCATTCTCAGGACCCACTAATCATAATGATGCGGATTATCATGGCAACATTTTATCATACTACAATATGGGAATATGCTTAAAAACCATTTACTTGCTGAATGTGCCATGCGCCATTACCTGTGTGTAGTTCAGCTCTTGTCTGACGTTCTTAAGGTGGTCAGCCATTGCTTGAATTCGATCTTCCATTTCTTTTATCAGGTTTGACAAATTCATCTTCTCCTTTTGTTTTCTTTGTAACTATAAGAAATATGACATTATTGTATCTGCAGGGAGGAGAAGGGGGACACTGCTGTGTGTTAGTATGGTGGTTGGGAACCCCAGGCCTGGCTCACATATTCTGCGCAAAGTGTTGGACATTTTTCTTTTTTCGCTTTGCAATATTCACATAGACTCTTACAGGTAAGAAAGAGAAAGAATTTCTTTACTCCCCTCTTCCCTTATCAATCTGAAAAATAAGCCCCACAATATCTTAATATAACTTTTTGGACTCAATAGACTACCGCAATGTAAAAATAACAAAATGATCTTAACTGTACCCCTCCGCTGCTGCCCGGGTCTTTGCTAACAAGCTACAGCGGAGACATCACAACTGCAATACGTGACCACTGCAGCCAATCACTAGGCTCAGCAGTGATGCCGATGTAGCTGGCACGAGACTGCTGAGTCCAGTATTGCCTGCAGCGGTCACTTGCACTGTATGATGTAATCGCTTCAGCCTGTAAAGGAAACCTTCGACCAGTTTTAGCATATTAAACCGAACCTGACACCTTGGAAAATGTTATTTACCTGCAGACAAATGGTTAATCTATGGGTAAATAGCATTTAAAGGGCGACTACAGAGAGAGAATTCACTTACTTCCTTGTGGGAGCTGCCAGCGTTCAGTCATGGGGCAGTGTCACCACTGACTATACTGTGAGCAGCGACTGTAAGCCCGCCCTGCTAGTTTGAATGACAGCTGTCTCTGCACAGATGTTCTTCAGAGCCGGCTATCAATCAAAGTGCCGTGGTGTGCTTCCAGTCGCTGATCACAGTGCAGTCAGCGGTGCTCTGACTGCAGACGCTCCATGCACGCTCCTAGGACTGAAAGTCGGCATCTCCCAATAAATAAGCTCATTTTCACCCAGCAGCCGCACTTTCAGTAAGGAAACCCGAGCAGCATTGTAATGCTATTTACCTGTAGATTAACCCTATATCTGCAGGTAAATGGCATTTTCTATGGTAACAGGTTCCTTTTAAATTGGCCACCTTAAAAAAAAAAGAGAAGGTCAGAACCGGCTTTCTAGTGTGATATGATCAGACATGTAACGACCCACAGCTCTGCTCTCCTCCGCAGATCACACAGATCTCACTGCTGACACCTACTGTGATAGCAAGCGGGGAAGAGATTTCATGTCACGCTGTGTTCTGGCACCCATTAGGTCAAGACAGCAAAGAATGAGGCAGAGAGACTCATTGGCAGAGAAAGTAAAAATAATCCAAAAATATTCTTTAACTACATAAATAGCAAGAAACTAAAAAATGATAGTGTTGGTCCCCTTAAAAATAGTCTGGGTGAAATGGTGGATGAGGATGAGGAAAAAGCCAATATGCTAAATGACTTTTTTTCAACTGTATTTACACAAGAAAATCCCATGACAGATAACATGATCAGAGATAAAAAAATTTCTCCATTAAATGTCACATGCTTAACCCAGCAGGGAGTACGGCGGCGTCTAAAAATCACTAAAGTTGACAAATCCCCGGGTCCGGATGGGATACACCCCCGAGTACTGCAGGAATTAAGTACAGTTATAGATAGACCATTATTTTTAATCTTTAAAGATTCCATAATAACTGGGTCTGTACCACAGGACTGGCGTATAGCAAATGTGGTGCCAATATTCAAAAAGGGGGCAAAAACTGAACCTGGAAATTATAGGCCAGTGAGCTTAACATCTACTGTGGGTAAAATCCTGGAGGGTTTTTTAAGGGATACTATTTTGGAGTATCTGAAGCTGAATAACCTCATGACACAGTATCAGCATGGGTTTACGAGGGACCGTTCTTGTCAGACTAATCTGATAAGCTTTTATGAAGGGGTAAGTTCAGGACTGGACCAAGGGAATGCAGTGGACGTGGTGTTCATGGACTTCTCAAAAGCTTTTGATACAGTGCCACACAAAAGGTTGATACATAAAATGAGAACAATGGGGATAGGGGAAAATATGTGTAAGTGGGTTAAGAACTGGCTCATGGATAGGAAACAAAGGGTGGTTATTAATGGAGCACACTCGGACTGGGTCACGGTTAGCAGTGTTGTACCACAGGGGTCAGTATTTGGGCCGCTTCTCTTTAACATATTTATTAATGACCTTGTAGGGGGCATACAGAGTAGTATTTCAATATTTGCAGATGACACTAAACTCTGCAGGGTAATAAATACAGAGGAGGATAATTTTATATTACAGGAGGATTTATGTAAACTAGAAGCTTGGGCTGATAAATGGCAAATGAGCTTTAATGGGGATAAATGTAAGGTCATGCACTTGGGTAGAACAAATAAGATGTATAATTATGTGCTTAATTGTAAAACACTGGGCAAAACTGTCACTGAAAAAGACTTGGGTGTATGGGTGGACGACAAACTCAAATTTAGTGGCCAATGTCAGGCAGCTGCTGCCAAGGCAAATAAAATAATGGGATGCATTAGATGAGGCATAGATGCTCATGAGGAGAACATAATTTTACCTCTATACAAGTCACTGGTGCGACCACACTTAGAATACTGTGTGCAGTTCTGGTCTCCGGTGTATAAGAAAGACATAGCTGAACTGGAGCGGGTGCAGAGAAGAGCGACCAAGGTTATTAGAGAACTGGGGGGTCTGCAATACCAAGACAGGTTATTACACTTGGGGTTATTTAGTTTGGAAAAACGAAGGCTTAGGGGTGATCTTATTACAATGTATAAATATATGAGGGGACAGTACAAAGACCTTTCTAATGATCTTTTTACTCTTAGACCTGTGACGGGGACGAGGGGGCATCCTCTACGTCTGGAGGAAAGAAGGTTTAGCCATAATCACAGACGCAGATTCTTTACTGTAAGAGCAGTGAGACTATGGAACTCTCTGCCGTATGATGTTGTAATGAGTGATTCCTTACTAAAATTTAAGAGGGGACTGGTTGCCTTTCTTGAAAAGTATAATATTACAGGGTATATTCACTAGTTTCCTAGATACAGCGTTGATCCAGGGAGCTAGTCTGATTGCCGTATGTGGAGTCGGGAAGGAATTTTTTTCCCCAATGTGTAGCTTACTGTTTGCCACTTGGGGTTTTTTTGCCTTCCTCTGGATCAACATGTTAGGGCAGGTTAGGATAGGATATGGGTTGAACTAGATGGACTTAAAGTCTTCCTTCAACCTTAATAACTATGTATGTACATAGTAGACTGAGTCTAGGTGTCCGTCTCCAATAGGCGTACACGCACGACCATGCAGCCCATTTTTCTTCAAGTGCCTCCTTATTGTGAATCTTGAAACAGCCACACCACTAATTTTCAGAGAGTCCAGTATTTCAGCTGATGTTATTAGTGGGTTTTTCTTTGCATCCTGAACAATTTTCCTGGCACTTGTCACAGGTCACAGGTGAGGATGTTACCTTTAGTAGCCATTCAAACTCATGTGTCAACTTCTGTGCATGTTATCAGGCCCAAATCACCAGGGTATGTGAACTTTTGATCAGAGTCATTATGATTTAAAAGAAAAAAACACAGTAGTTTGACAATAAATGGCTTCACCCAACCACTAACCATGAGTGGAGAAAAAGTTTTGGTGTTATCATTCATATTCATTCTCTGAAAAAAGGCCAAGAAAGCAAAAATTCTGCCGGGGTATGTAAACTTTTGAGCACCACTGTATACCAGGAAGGAACCCAAGATGGGGGACATATATAAGAAGAAGGGACCCAGGATGGGTGGCAGTTATAGCAGTAAGAGATCCAGGATGGGGAACATACATACCAAAAAGAAAAACATTGCTTTACTCACCCTCTCCGGTCCAGTGCTGAGTCTCTGTCACTGCTCCTGGTGTCTGTTATTGTCAAGTCAACAGCGCTGCAGCCAATCACTGAGCTCTGTTACTTCTGAATGTCTCCTAATGTCAACTCAGGCAGAGCCCCTAAGCTTAGTGATTGGCTGCAGTGTTGTTGACGTGACAATAAAGGACACCACAAGCAGCAGCAGAAAACTAGCAGATCATCAGCGCTGGACCCGGGGAAGGTGAGTAACGCAGAGTAGCTTTTTTTTTTTTTTAACAAGCTGAGTTTAAAAAAAAAAACAGAAAGCCTACCTAATAATGATTGTCTACAGGGAAGACCATGGCGCATGTATAAAGATGTCTGTCTAATATGATGTGTGTAATAAATATATATATATATACTGTATATCTGTCCATATATTTATATCTCTATGTCCATATATCTGCTGTGGTAGGGAGCACAGCCTGCACACAGCAATCATAGCACACACAGATGGCACGCAGCCATGGAACTCAGATATGGCACACACAGATGACACCCAGAGATGACACACACAGATGACACCCAGAGATGACACACACAGATGACACCCAGAGATGACACACACAGATGACACCCAGAGATGACACACACAGATGACACCCAGAGATGGCACACACAGATAACACACAGAGATGACACACAGATGGCACCCAAAGATGACACACACAGATAACACACACAGATGGCACCCAAAGATGACACACAGAGATGGCACCCAGCGATGGCACACACAGATAACACACACAGATAACACACAGAGATGACACCCAGAGATGGCACACATAGATAACACACGGAGATGACACACAGATGGCACCCAAAGATGACACACACAGATAACACACACAGATGGTACCCAAAGATGACACACAGAGATGGCACCCAGCGATGGCACACACAGATAACACACACAGATAACACACAGAGATGACACCCAGAGATGGCACACATAGATAACACACAGAGATGACACCCAGAGATGGCACACATAGATAACACACAGAGATAAGACACACAGATGGCACCCAAAGATGACACACACAGATAACACACACAGATGGCACCCAAAGATGACACACACAGATAACACACACAGATGGCACCCAAAGATGACACACAGAGATGGCACCCAGCGATGGCACACACAGATAACACACACAGATAACACACACAGATAACACACACAGATAACACACAGAGATGACACCCAGAGATGGCACACACAGATAACACACAGAGATGACACACAGATGGCACCCAAAGATGACACACACAGATAACACACACAGATGGCACCCAAAGATGACACACACAGATAACACACACAGATGGCACCCAAAAATGACACACAGAGATGGCACCCAGCGATGGCACCCAGAGATGGCACACACAGATAACACACACAGATGGCACCCAAAGATGACACACAGAGATGGCACACACAGATGACACACAGAGATGGCACCCAAAGATGACACACACAGATAACACAGATGGCACCCAGCGATGGCACACACAGATGACACCCAGAGATGACACCCAGCGATGGCACACAAAGATAACACACACAGATAACACACACAGATGGCACCCAAAGATAACACACACAGATAACACACACAGATGACACACAGAGATGGCACACACAGATAACACACACAGATGGCACTCAAAGATGACACACAGAGATGGCACCCAGCAATGGCACAACAGATAACACACACAGATGGCACCCAAAGATGACACACAGAGATGGCACACACAGATGACACACAGAGATGGCACCCAAATATGACACACACAGATAACACAGATGGCACCCAGCGATGGCACACACAGATGACACCCAGAGATGACACCCAGCGATGGCACACAAAGATAACACACACAGATAACACACACAGATGGCACCCAAAGATAACACACACAGATAACACACACAGATGACACACAGAGATGGCACCCAGCGATGGCACACACAGATAACACACACAGATGGCACTCAAAGATGACACACAGAGATGGCACCCAGCAATGGCACACACAGATAACACACACAGATGGCACCCAAAGATGACACACAGAGATGGCACACACAGATGACACACAGAGATGGCACCCAAAGATGACACACACAGATAACACAGATGGCACCCAGCGATGGCACACACAGATGACACCCAGAGATGACACCCAGCGATGGCACACAAAGATAACACACACAAATAACACACACAGATGGCACCCAAAGATAACACACACAGATAACACACACAGATGACACACAGAGATGGCACCCAGCGATGGCACACACAGATAACACACACAGATGGCACCCAAAGATGACACACACAGATGACACACAGAGATGGCACACAGAGATGGCACCCAGCAATGGCACACACAGATAACACACACAGATGGCACCCAAAGATGACACACAGAGATGGCACACAGCGATGGCACACACAGATGGCACACAGCGATGGCACACACAGATGACACATAGAGATGGCACACACAGTCCGTTCTCACCTCATCCTCCAGCGCTTTATTCTCGGTATTGGCCACTGGTATAGCGAAGCCGTCGGCCCAGCGCAGCTCAGCCAGCACCTCCCGGCTCATTCTCCCCAGCAGCAGACACCACAGCACGGAGAGAAGGATACAAGACGCGGCTGTGGCGATGGAGCTCAGGCCTCTCCCCCTGCTGCAGTGTGTTGTGCTCAGCGCCCCTAGCAACCGGCGCGGTCTCCAGGAAGCGGGAGGTTGTCAGCGCCGCCGGCACCTCTGCACCTGCCAGGCAGCGTGGCTCCGGTCACACCTGACATTCCCAGCAGGACACTGCCGTGTAGTGGTCGCAGGGGGACACTGCACTTCACTGGGTATAGTGTTATTAGTGATTGTTATTATTACATTATGGTTTATTAGTAATATTATCTTTCATAATTATCATTTTTGTTATTATCAGTATATTATAACATTATTTTTTACGTTATTAAAGTATTAATTTTATTTAAAAGTAATAATAATACTTTAACCCTTTCAAGATTTTAAAGGACCATAAATATAATGTCCAATGTAGAAAAAATACACTATGGCACTTCCTCATGAAACACACTCATAATTCCTTATTTCATAATAAAAAAAGGAAAATATAGAAGCAAATCTATAAAAATAATATACTTTATTAATCAATCTTTTAAAAAATACATATAACCTAAAATAAGCAAAAATTACCTCCAAAATGAGGACCTAAGGGTATCCACATGTATCTATTATATATCCACAATATCAAAATAACATCACATGAATAATGAATTTGGAATAGAAATGATCTCATATATAAACAATAATCCCCTGTGGGTGAATATCTATAAAGAAAATTCAGCTGCACTAAGAAAATACACAAGTACAAGAAATAATAAATAACCCTTGAGGGCTAAATAGCAAATAGAACACTGTGTTTAAATAAATAATATTCTCAACACTAATCGTTTGGACATTCAAAGTGCATAGTGCAAGAGTAGTGTTGAGCGATATTGCTCGATATCTAAAAATATCGTATCGGAATGGTATCGCCGATATCACTAAATATCGTCGATATCCGATTTCGATAGCGGAAGTCCCATGTAAGTCTATGGGAACAAAATATCGAAATTAAAAAAAAACTTTATTTCCTTGTAAACACTAAATATACACACATAGAATACATATATATATATATATATATATACATGTCATTGTGACATATATATATATATACATATATTTATAGTTTATACACTTCTACATAGTAAAATCGACTCTAATTCAATTGCCGGGTAAAGACGTGACATACCCCATAGAAGTCGACGGGCTCGGTGCCGAGTACCCCGAAAACCTCTGGCTCTGTGCGACTCAACTTGGACGTCACGAACAGGATTCTGTAGCTCGCTATAAGCGAGTCCTGTGTGCCTGAATTGAACTGGTTTTGTGCTTGAGAATTGCTAAAATCATCAGAGAATGTATTTGCCATTTTTCCGCCATATCTGCGTCACGACGAGGCACTGGTGAAGAAGAAGGGCGTGCTCTTCGTGGGTGTCACTCACTCAGTGGCGTGAAAACGATGGCCGACCACTCTAAATGGTACTGCAATGTAAGATCGTGCCCCACAGCTCTTCAGTTCCGCCTCCTCATTCTCCTCAGTGTGCGGAAACTAACACGAAGGTCCCGCCTCACTACAAAAGAGGGGCCCTCTCCAGATGCTAATGACACATGTGACTTGGCAGAGATGGCTAATGGACACGAGCAGAAGTGTGAAGGGATGGAGCAGTCAGAGCTCTCCCCCCCACGGAAGCGACCCGATCGCCACAGAATCACCGTTGGGCACCCGGCCTGGAAACCCTCCTACGCTGCGAGAAGCGGAGGATACCCTAAGAGGCCTGGCCCGGCACCGGGAGGAGGTCGCCAGGATGGAAGCCAGCTGGCGTGCCCTAAAACTAAACTTGGAGCGGCACCAATCCCTCTTACCTGAAGTGTCTGTACCGGAAGGTGAGGCACCCGTTCTAGTAGAGGAGTCCTTGCAATGTGATCCGGTTGACGTTGTCGCAGTGGAGGCACCCGTTCCTGCAAAAACCGCAGCACCGTCAGCAGCACCCCAGATCCCGCTGTCTGCCCCCGTCGCTGAGACAGAAGAAGCGACACCCGTCCTCATGGAGGAGGCCGCGCAGGCACCAGAGCACTACCTGCCTGTACCGGAGCCCCGACTGTCATCTGATTTAGAGCCGTCTGCTTCCTCCGCAGGGGAGCGCCGCCAGGACTGGGGGGCGACAGGAGAGCTGCCGCAAACCGGACACTGTAAGCTGCAGTGGAGTGGTGGAGACATGGAGCAGCTGGTGGAGGAGAATTACAACCGGCGTCAGGAGGAAGAGTGGAGACGTTGGGAGCGGGAAGCAGAGCGACAAAGGGAGCAGCGAGAAACCCTAAAACTTCGCCAACGTCAGCTGGAGAAGGACCGGGCAGATAAGGACCGGATGAGAAAAGATAAAGGAACCCTGAGGGAGCCGCGGCGTAAGGGTGCAGTACGGAACTTTAAATTGAAAGGTGGTTGGGGCTTCATCCAGGAGCCTGGACTTTATTTAGAAGTCTTTGTGACCCGGCGGGACGTGGAGGCTCACCTCCCAGAAGGACACCAGGGGAGGGACCTGTTGCCAGGAGACTTGGTGACTTACACCCGACACTGGGGTTACAATGGGTGGTACGCCCTAAATGTTACCAGGTGCGACCCCTACTCCCCAGTGTGTGAGGAACCTGTGAGACCCTCGAAGCCTTCAGCCTCCCACATCCAGGCCTCTGCAAAAGTGCCCACCCCACGCCGTAAATCTCCCCAGCCTCCCTCAGTGGTCTCCTCAGCAGACCCACCCATGGACATGATCCAGTTACGTGGCCCGTACCCGGCGCCTGTTAGGCCCCCTGGGGTTCGTTCAGTCCGTGACATAGGTCTCCAGACCCAGAGGGAGATGAAAGAGGTGGCCACACAGACCCAGATAGCGGGTCATGACGTCACTGTACAGGCCACACGACGTCATCAGGTCCTGGTGGTCCTTGGTGCCTCGGATGTTTGGCAATCTCAAGAAGAGTACCAGGTGGTACCTGGAAGAGGACAGCCAAAGAAGTCTAAATAACCCGGACAGGGTCCCTGTATGTAAATAGTTAAATTGTTTATGTACCCGGACGGGTGAATGTTCCTAAAAAAGTTTTTTAATTTAATAAAAAAAAACAAAACACAGTTTTCATTTCTTTTATTACTGTCTCATCCTGCGACGCCATCGATCTCCTGTAAAAAAATGAAAAAAAAAAGTATACCACCTGACCGACGCAGTCCATAGTAACGAGTGTCCCACGACGATCCAGCTCTGCTACATCAGAATGACAGGCAGAGCCTGTCATCCCGGCGCAGCACAGCTGATTACCTGCTTCCCCGGCAGTGGACGTCATCGGACTGACTGCTTTACGGCCGGGATTACCCAGCAGTCACTGCAGTTATCGCGAAAAACTGCATGTGACCGCCAGGGAGAAGATAATGGCGGCCATCAAGCAGTCCAGGACGTGACCGCCGGAGATCTTCTGCCAGGTAAGTGCCGCTGACTCCTGACAGACCCGACCGACGGACACTCACAGTGACAGTGACAAATCCGATTCCGGTATTCAATAAGACGAAAATATCGAAACGAATTATCGAAAGGCCGATAGAGCTAATATCGGCCGATAGCCGATATTTGCATTATCGTATCGCTCAACACTATGCAAGAGTATATTAAACAAAATGACATATAATAGCTGAAAATATATAGTGCTGTAGAAAGTAATACTGTCAAAAAATAATAATCACCTAACTATTAAAAGTGCATTGTGCAAAAATATATCAAGACTAAGAACTATATAACAGCTAAATAGCTGAGAATACACAGTGCTGGGAATAATAATATAATTATAATCACTAATCACATGAATGTTCAAAGGTGCTTTATGCAGAGGTAGTATATACAAAGTGCTTTTGTGCAAGAGACTGAATTGCCTAACACCTGGTGCATAGCAGCAAATAAGCTATGTTACCACTAGTGTTGAGCGATACGATACCGCAAGTATCGGGTATCGGCCGATATTAGCTCTATCGGCCTTTCGATACTTAGTTTCGATATTTTCCATATATCGTATACCGGAATCGGAAGTTCCCATAATTCTTTGAGAGGCAATGTGATTTTAGTCAGCCAATGAGGAATCCTAAGAAGTGTGGGCACATCCTGTACTGCTGCGGTCATGTTAACTAATGGCATGGCTGTGATTGGATGCTGAAATGATGTCAGAATGCACTATAAAAGGCGCCGCCGCCATTTTAGCGTCACTGTGCTGTGAATTCAGTAAGGGACAGAACGCTGCTGTGCTGACTCTGAGGGACAGTTAGAGATTGCGATTTAGTGTACTGTGCTGTAGGCAGGCTAGCACCAACCGCTGTGTAAAGCTTCCTTTTGCCTGCAGTGTTGTTTTAACAGCTCTGCAAGGTGTGTGTGAGTGCAGGTGACGCTGCAGTTTGCTCTGCATGCAACGCTGTCTGTAGGCATCTGCACGTGTCACTCACAGACTCTTTTTTTTTTCTTTAGTGTAATTCTTGCAGCTCCATGCAATTTAAGTATTAGTGTGACGCGCTTCCATCCGTATCCAATACATTGGTTGCAAACACTATTGAAGTAGACAAAGGAGTAGCCTTTCACAGATTGTGAACAGTTGTGTTTCAGTGTTCACTTCAGTCTGTGTTTTTTATTTTTTGAGTGCACATCACGCTCCAGTTACTTGTTCAAGCACTGCTGCTTGTACTCTGCTGAGCGTGTCTCAGTGCCTCATCCTTTTCATTTATCTCCAATTGGTTCTGCTCCATTCCATTTAAAATATAATCTATTAGTGTGACGCGCTTCCATCCGTATCCAATACATTGGTTGCAAACACTATAGAAGTAGACAAAGGAGTAGCCTTTCACAGATTGTGAACAGTTGTGTTTCAGTGTTCACTTCAGTCTGTGTTTTTTATTTTTTGAGTGCACATCACGCTCCAGTTACTTGTTCAAGCACTGCTGCTTGTACTCTGCTGAGCGTGTCTCAGTGCCTCATCCTTTTCATTTATCTCCAATTGGTTCTGCTCCATTCCATTTAAAATATAATCTATTAGTGTGACGCGCTTCCATCCGTATCCAATACATTGGTTGCAAACACTATAGAAGTAGACAAAGGAGTAGCCTTTCACAGATTGTGAACAGTTGTGTTTCAGTGTTCACTTCAGTCTGTGTTTTTTATTTTTTGAGTGCACATCACGCTCCAGTTACTTGTTCAAGCACTGCTGCTTGTACTCTGCTGAGCGTGTCTCAGTGCCTCATCCTTTTCATTTATCTCCAATTGGTTCTGCTCCATTCCATTTAAAATATAATCTATTAGTGTGACGCGCTTCCATCCGTATCCAATACATTGGTTGCAAACACTATAGAAGTAGACAAAGGAGTAGCCTTTCACAGATTGTGAACAGTTGTGTTTCAGTGTTCACTTCAGTCTCTGCGTAATAACCACACTTAGGCCTTATAACTTTTCTGACTTTCTTTATCAATCTACCAAGATGAAGAAGTCAGTGAGTAAGGCACGTGGTCGTGGCCGTGGAGTTTCAGCAGGGAGAGGACGTGGGGATTCTGTGGCTGCTGCCGCCCTCAGTGACACAGCATCCACCAGTTTTACCCATGAGAGTTCCTTTATGCGCACTTTGGTAGGAGCTCGGCGTGCCCCCCTGCTGCGGGAAGAACAAATTGAAGCCGTTGTTGGTTGGATGGCAGCCAATGCATCGACTTCAATTCCTTCCACCTCCTCTCAGGAACACAACACTGTTGAGCAACCATCTGTCTGATCACCGCCTGTCAAATTGCCCAGGCAGTCAGAGAGTTCTGTACAGGAGCCAGCTGAGTCTCTGCTTCTGTTCTCAGAATCTGTTGGCTCGCAAACACGGGCACAGGCAAGCAGCATTCTGCAATTTGAAGAAGAGGGAGTATGCAGTGATGCGCAACAGCTGTGTCTCTCTCAATCTGAAGAGGCGGGTGAGCCAGTGCCGATGGACAGCACACCGCAGAACGCATCTTATGTTGATGATGAGTCTCAGGTGCCAGGTTTTGTGGAGCATGGTGCTGCCCAGACCATCCAACAGCAGCAGGTGTTGGAAGAGGGTATTGGAGATGATGAAGTCCGAGACCCAACATGGCGTGAGCAACAGGAAGGTGGTGGGAGCAGCTCTGAGGAAGAGATTGTCCCAATGGTACAAAGAGGAGGGAGAGGTAGGCTGCAGACTCGCTTGCCTGTAGCCTCCAGTTTGGCACCTGTTGGGAGCAGTTCTCTTAGAAATGTCAAAATTGGCGCTCCCATGACTTGCACTGCGTGGTCCTTTTTTGACAGACTTGTAGATGATATTTGCTGTGTTCAATGCAAGCTGTGTAAGCAAAAAGTTAAAAGAGGTAAAAATATCAGTAACCTGAATACCACAAATATGTGGAAACATGTACGGACAAAGCACGTAGCTGAGTTACAAAGACACACTGTAGATGTAGGCCAACCTACAGCAGCACCTACATCTTCATGTCGTGTTCGAGCCTCTACCTCCAGCTCACACACACCTGGTTCGGCTTCCTCACAGGATCTCCATGGAAGAACCTCGGTCACTGTTGTCCATAGACAAACTGCTATTCCACCCACAGCAGCAAGTTCACAGTCATCGTCACACTCCCAGAACAAAAAACAGCCATCGGTACCACAGGCATGGGATAAAAGACGGCCATACTCGGCAAACCATCCATGAGCACAGGCTCTGAATGCTGGCATTGCAAAACTCCTGTCCCTTGAAATGCTGTCGTTCAGGCTGGTGGAGACTGACAGTTTCAGGAACTTTATGGCATTGGCAGTCCCACAATATAATGTGCCAAGCCGATTTTATTTCAGCAGGCAAGCTGTCCCTGCTCTGCAAAAACATGTAGAGGGAAACATTAAACATGCGCTACTAAACGCCGTCAGTAGCAGGGTCCACCTGACCACCGATGCGTGGACCAGTACCCATGGCCAGGGACGATACATTTCCCTCACTGCCCATTGGGTCAATGTTGTGGAGCCGGGTACAGATCTTGCCAGTGGCGCTGTACGTGTTCTGCCAACTCCAAGGATTGCAGGAATCCAGTCTGTACACATTGATTCCTCCTCCTACTCCAGTTACTCAGAATCATCGCTGCACGAGCCGTCACGGTATACCTCCACATGGACCCGTGAACGCTTACCTGTTGCGACCGATATGAGCACAGCCGTGGCCAAACGTCAACAGGCCGTCCTGAAATTAATTTCCATGGGGAATCGAAGCCACACAGCGCAGGAGCTCTGGGATGCCATCAAGCAGGAGAGCGACGTGTGGTTAAAGTCAGCTAATCTCCAGCCAGGCTTGGTAGTGTGTGACAATGGCCAAAATCTGGTGGCAGCTCTGGGCCTTGGCAACCTCACTCACATACCATGTCTGGCACATGTGCTCAACTTGGTCGTGCAGAGTTTTTTGAGGGACTATCCGGATCTTGATGCACTGCTGCACAAGGTCCGCCTAGAGTGCGCTCACTTGCGACGTTCCAGCATGGCCAGATCGCGCATTGCAGCTCTGCAAGTCAGATTTCGCCTTCCTGAACATCGCATCATATGTGACGTACCCACCAGGTGGAATTCCACGTTACATATGTTGGAGCGGTTGTGTGAGCAGCAGCCAGCAGTAATGGAGTATCAGCTGCAACAGGCGCAATCAACTCGCAATTTGCGCCGTTCACACTTCACCACTACTGAGTGGGCCTCTATGAAGGACATCTGCGACGTTTTGCGTGCGTTTGATGTCTCAATGCGGATGGCGAGTGCAGATGATGCACTAGTCAGCATGACTGTCCCCCTTATCTGCCTGCTTCAGAAATCACTGAAAGCACTAAAGGAAGAGGTTTTGGAAGAGGTGGAGGATGAGGAGTCACAAATTCAATTACCTTCAGGACAGTCAGTGCAACGTGGTTCCTCACAAAGGGCTGGGCAGGGCTCACTTTGTGAGGAGGATGAGGAGGAGGAGGAGTCAATGGAGGAGGAAGAAATCCCTACAGAGGGAGGTACACAACGCTCTAGTCAGTATGTAGAGCGAGGGTGGGTGATGCAGAGGAGGCAGAGATGACGCCTCTTCCAGAGGACAGCCTTTGTTGGCCAGTTGGGAGTCTGCAGCACATGGTTGATTTCATGCTTTAGTGCCTGAGAAACGACCGCCGCATCGCCCACATTCTCACCACGTCAGATTATTGGGTGTACACCCTCCTAGACCCTCGCTACCGGGACAACTTACAAACCCTCATCACACCGGTGAACCGGGACCGTAAAATGCAGGAGTACCAAGACACACTGGTGCAATCCATACTGTTGTACATTCCAGCCGAGAGAGCTGCTGCTGCTGCTACTGCTTTACAAAGCAGCTCTGTGCGTCGAGGCAGTGTAGACACCTCTACAACAAGAGGGAGCAGAAGCAGCGCCTCTGCACAGGGCAAGAGCTGTATGTTACAAATGTGGAAAAGTTTTGTGACAGCGCCAGCAACGTCTACACCATCCGAGACGGCTCCAGTCACCAGGAAGAAACGTTTCCGTAAGATGGTGACAGACTACTTGGCTTTCCCTCTAAGTGTACTCCCAGATGCCTCTTCCCCTTTCAAATTTTGGGTCTCTAAGTTGGATACATGGCCAGAGCTTAGCCAGTATGCATTGGAGGTGCTGGCTTGCCCTGCTGCCAGTGTATTATCTGAGCGCGTCTTTAGTGCTGCAGGTGGTGTAGTAACAGACCGTCGCATGTGACTATCCTCAGAGAATGTAGACCGGCTTACTTTTCTGAAAATGAACAAGGCATGGATCTCACCTGAATTTGCCTGTCCGTTTTCAGATTAAATAACTGTTTGGCAACGTTTTCCATGTCTCCTGTTATGCTCATCTTTCTACCACCTGAACTCTACTCCCTGGGCTACAACACCGCCATTTGTTGCTCGTAAGTAATTGGCAGGGGTACTGACTCATGGCCAGCCTGGTTACAGCACGACAGCTGTTTCCTGGCAGTGTGAACGTCAATTATCCTCCAATAAGTTGTGCTGTCGTGTTGCATTCGGGTTAGCCGACTCTATGGTGCCTGCAGTTTAGGTGATTCCTATGTGTGCTGTGGGATATGTAAATAAAGGCGGTTTCCATTGTGACAATAGGACAAGCACCCACTGTAGGACTGTGTGATTCGGTAACTGCGGACGGCTTGCGTCCTGTCAACTTACATTTTCATGGGTGCGTTCTTCTACCCGTCCGGGGTCCAGTACCATCAACTGGTTCTCCCCAGTGCCTTTGGCCTTGGTGCCTCCATCTCCGTATCCGAGTTCCACCAACGTCTGCTGGTCCTTGGTAGTGCTTTGGAGCACAGGTACCTCCTGCTTAGTAACCGTGTCACAGTAACGTCAGCTGGTACTCGGTTGTGACATTGCCTCTTTTCCTTCTGCTACCCGTCCGGGGTCCAGTACCGTCAACTGGTTCTCCCCAGTGCCTTTGGCCTAGGTGCCTCCATCTCCGTATCCGAGTTCCACCAACGTCTGCTGGTCCTTGGTAGTGCTTTGGAGCACAGGTACCTCCTGCTTAGTAACCGTGTCACAGTAACGTCAGCTGGTACTCGGTTGTGACATTGCCTCTTTTCCTTCTGCTACCCGTCCGGGGTCCAGTACCGTCAACTGGTTCTCCCCAGTGCCTTTGGCCTAGGTGCCTCCATCTTCGTATCCGAGTTCCACCAACGTCTGCTGGTCCTTGGTAGTGCTTTGGAGCACAGGTACCTCCTGCTTAGTAACCATGTCACAGTAACGTCAGCTGGTACTCGGTTGTGACATTGCCTCTTTTCCTTCTGCTACCCGTCCGGGTTCCAGCACAGTCAGCTGGTCCTCGTTACTTCCATTGTCTCTTGCTCCATCTGATACCCGTCAGGGTTCCAGTAACGTCAGCTGTTTCTCGGAAATTAGACGACCTTAAAGACCACCCAGAAGAAGATGACGACAACAAGGACGACGAGCATGAAGCCAACCAGCCTGAACACCATCACAAAGAAAAAATAAAAGATTACCCAGAAGAAGATCACCAACAGGACAAAGAAGGTTAAGACAAACTACAAGATACAGAACAAGAGACAGAAGAACAATAAGCAGAAGATCAAAAAGCAGAAGAACATGAAGTATAAGACCAAAATGAAGAGCAAAATATATGCTCTAAATTCTAAGCAGAAGAAGACTAAGCAGTGTATGGGGGTGAGTCCGTTCCTCCTCGTGGTGCCCCTGGAAAATGCCTGCTGCTGCAGGCTAAACTGAACACGGACAAATATTGTTGTAATTTAAATCTTTTGTGACAGCAAGAACGGAAGGATGAACAATTCATACTTTTACAGATTACAAGTACAGGAATCTCTGTCACAAATAAGAATATGATGAAAAAGATGAAGAGGAAGAAGATGAAGAATTTGAATATGAAGAAGATTAATTAGTTTAATAATAACAATATGAGTAATGTAAACAAAAACATGAATAGCAAGAAGTTTAAGAAGAAGATTAAGAAGGTGAAGATGAAGAATAATTTGATGAGAAAGATGATGGTGCTGCTGAAGATTATGAAGGAGAAAGTGTGGCACTGGCAAAAGTTAAAAAGGTGAAGAGCATGGAAGTTGTGAAACATACATATTTGCCAAAATAGAAAAAAGTTTAACAACATTGTCAATTTGTTAGTCAATCCAAACGTATTTCCAAAAAAATATATATTAATGCTATTCCAATGCATTGGGTTAAACATGTATGCCTTTATTGTCTCCTCAACCTCCCCCAATACATTCTACATTAGTCTTTGTTGTTTTCCTTCATGTACAATTAACCAACAAGGCAAGAATGGTTTTTTTTAATGTCGATATTTGGTTCCCATAGACTTACATTGGACTTCCGGTATCGGAATCGGATATCGACGATATTTAGTGATATCGGCGATACCATTCCGATCCGATATTTTTAGATATCGAGCAGTATCGCTCAACACTAGTTACCACCATAAAAACCATGGACGTATATAAAGAATCAGAAGTCAAGTGAAGATGAACGCCATATTAGGTAAAGTATACAGTGATGGCAAGTGCCCAATTTACAAATTAAAGTAGCGATTCACCTGATGTGGATAAGGGATAGCCCGTCCTGTAACCCCGACGCGCTTTTCACCGCTCGGCTTCTTCCAGGGGGTGTAAGAAGCCGAGCGGTGAAACGCGCGTCGGGGTTACAGGACGGGCTATCCCTTATCCACATCAGGTGAATCGCTACTTTAATTTGTAAATTGGACACTTGCCATCACTGTATACTTTACCTAATATGGCGTTCATCTTCACTTGACTTCTGATTCTTTATATACGTCCATGGTTTTTATGGTGGTAACATAGCTTATTTGCTGCTATGCACCAGGTGTTAGGCAATTCAGTCTCTTGCACAAAAGCACTTTGTATATACTACCTCTGCATAAAGCACCTTTGAACATTCATGTGATTAGTGATTATAATTATATTATTATTCCCAGCACTGTGTATTCTCAGCTATTTAGCTGTTATATAGTTCTTAGTCTTGATATATTTTTGCACAATGCACTTTTAATAGTTAGGTGATTATTATTTTTTGACAGTATTACTTTCTACAGCACTATATATTTTCAGCTATTATATGTCATTTTGTTTAATATACTCTTGCACTATGCACTTTGAATGTCCAAACGATTAGTGTTGAGAATATTATTTATTTAAACACAGTGTTCTATTTGCTATTTAGCCCTCAAGGGTTATTTATTATTTCTTGTACTTGTGTATTTTCTTAGTGCAGCTGAATTTTCTTTATATATATTCACCCACAGGGGATTATTGTTTATATATGAGATCATTTCTATTCCAAATTCATTATTCATGTGATGTTATTTTGATATTGTGGATATATAATAGATACATGTGGATACCCTTAGGTCCTCATTTTGGAGGTAATTTTTGCTTATTTTAGGTTATATGTATTTTTTAAAAGATTGATTAATAAAGTATATTATTTTTATGGATTTGCTTCTATATTTTCCTTTTTTTATTATGAAATAAGGAATTGTGAGTAAGGTTTTAAAGGAGCCAAAACGTATATATTTTTTTCGGCGACCGCTATATGAGGAGGTGTTTTATGTAAGACAAGTTGTAGTTTTTGTTGCCACCATTTATTTTACCATATTATGTACTAAATAACGGGGGAAAAATTTCCGAATGGGGTGAAATGATTTTTGGGGTATATACTATGTGTTATTCGCTTTTTACTGTACTTTTGGTATCAATGCTGTGACCAACAAAGGACAATTCTGGGGTTCCAATTTTTTTTTCTTTTCAGCGTTTAAATGTGAAGTTTAAATAATGTAATATTTCTCCAGTAGCCTTCCACGACAGCATAGGAGGTTGTCTCCTTTCCCTATTGGGGGACAGGAACACAGAGAGGTTAAAAACCCCTCCCACCTCCCATTCGTCAGTGTATTCCTGTCCCCCTTGGGGCACGGAGAGATACATCATATGCTGCGTGGCCGGCTTTTCTGCAGCAGTACCTTCTATGTGGTGTCTTCACCCTCTTGCCGGGCAGCGGTGGTCGGGGCCTCGCGCCTCCCTCCTCCGGTCCTGCTCCCGTCTCCCGGATTCGGGACCACAATGAGCCGGCTTCCCTGCGCCCCTTCATGGGGGTAAAGCGGGCCGGCTCCCCCGCCGGAGGCCTCCCGCAGCCCTCCGGCGTCTCCCCCTCCTCGCGCGTCGCTTGACCCGGAAGTGGAGGCAGAGGCTCCTGGTCACTTCCGGGTCATACACTCCATAATGGAGCGCTGGTGATTTCCGGCAGGGAACCACCGATGACGCAGGCACTCGCTTGACGGCCTGTGCTGGGACCGGAGGGGGAGGGGGATACTGAACGCTGGGCAGCCGCTATACCAAAGAGTATATAAAGCTGCCAGAAGACGTCAGCAGGTAAGCGCCTTTGGGCTGAAGCCTGCTATGGAGACGTCCAGCCCTGCAGCTGCAGAGCCCAGCGTTCCCCCAGCTACTGTAGGTATTGGGATGGGTCCCCCTTTAAGAGGCTCCTGGTACTTTAGTCCCTTATACCCCTCTCCCTCTATTTTAGGGAGAAGGTTCCATCCAGAGACCCTCAGTAAAAAGAAACAAGTGTATCATGTGTTCACTAAAATTGCCACTGAATTGGGACAAAAAGCTCTGCCAAAAGTGTACTGATAAAGTAGTCAGAGCAGAGCATCCCTCGCTACTAGAGGAAATGCGAGTCCTAATTAAACAAGAGGTACAGACCTCCATAGCTGCACTAATACCTCCACCGCCTAATCCACCCTCACCTGGTCCGCCTCCCTCAAAAAAGAGGAAATTCCAGCCAGAGCTTTCGGACTCAGATTCCGACATTTCCCAAGGATCATCTTCATCCAAATGGGGGAATCCCTTACTACAGGCGGAAATCAGAAAATTCCTGTTTTCCTCCGAGTATACTGAAGAGCTTGTAAGCGCTGTGCGGAGTACCATGGGGTTAGAGGACCAACCAATTTCTCACTCAATACAGGATGAATTCTTTGGTGGGTCCCAAGCGGAGAAATCGGTAGGATTTCCAGTGCATAAAAGCATATCGGACATGATTGAACGGGAGTGGGACCTTCCGGAAACACGTCTCACGACCCCTTCAGAATTAAAAAATCGTTTTCCCCTTGATAAAAATTTAATCAAATGGGATATTCCTAAGTAGACTCCCAAGTGGCAAGAGTGGCAAAGAAAACGGTACTCCCTTTTGAGGATTCGTCCCAGCTAAAGGATCCCATGGATAGAAAGATTGAAAGTCTCCTCAAAAAATCTTGGGAGACCTCCACTTCATCCCTAAAATGTAACATAGCGTCCACCTGCGTTGCCAGATCTCTCCATCGCTGGCTCCAGGAAATGGAAAACCACATTTCCCAGGGTACTCCGCGAGCTGATATGTTAGACTCCCTGCCTATTCTCCATAAGGCAGCGGGGTTCCTAGCTGATTCCTCGATGGAATCCATTCGTATTGCGGCAAGGAATTTGGTCCAAACAAACTCAGCGCGGAGAGCTCTCTGGCTTAAAATGTGGAGTGGAGATGTCACCTCCAAAATAAAATTATGCTCCATCCCCTTCAAAGGGGATTATGTATTTGGGCCGATCCTGGACGAAATCTTGGAGAAAGCCACTGATAGAAAGAAAGCTCTTCCAGAGCAAAGACCTCCGAAAAAGCGTGTTTTTCGACCTTCCCAATCTCAACCCCCTCAGTATAGGGGTAAGGGGAAGACAGGAAGGTGGAGTCATACCAAGGGGAAACCAAAAAATATCCTTGTGCCCAATCAGGGACAACAAGAAAAACAATGACTCCGAGCCGGTGGGGGGGAGACTCTCGACCTTTTGGCGCAGTTGGCAAAAAATTACCAACAGCCGCTGGGTACTAAATGTATTGAAGGAAGGTCTTCTGATAGATTTCGAGACTTCTCCCCCTCCATTGTTCAGGGTAACCTCCCTTCCATCGCAGGAGACTCAAACCCTAGTTGCTACGGAGATACGACAATTGATAGCCTCGGGTGCAATTTCACCAGTTCCGTCGAACGAACGAGGAAAAGGTCATTACTCCCGTATCTTCATTGTGAAGAAACCATCAGGGAAAGCAAGGGTTATAATAAACCTGAAAACCCTCAACCAATCAGTAACCTATCAGAGGTTCAAGATGGAATCCGTAAAATCAGCAATCCCCCTGATAACTCCTCACTCGTTCATGGCAACTATAGATCTCAAAGATGCCTATTTCCACATCCCAATTCATCCTCTTCATCAGAAGTATCTGAGATTTGCAGTCCGACTAGGTCTCGAAACAGTACATTACCAATTCAATGTGCTCCCCTTCGGGATCTCTTCAGCTCCAAGAGTATTTTCAAGAATTATGTCGGAAGCAGTGGCACATATCCGGGAGCAGGGTGTGCTATAGTTCCTTATCTGGACGATCTGTTAATCATCGGTCCCTCAGTCGAGACCCTCGATTTACGGGTAGCCAAAACTCTACACATCCTGCAGAACTTAGGGTGGATCGTAAACTTAAAGAAGTCTCAGCTCCAACCCTCAAAAGTAATAAGATTTCTTGGAATTCTTTTAGACTCAGAGAGTCAAAGATCTTATCTACCGGACGACCACTGCCAAACATTGATATCCAAAGCCTCGTCCTTCAGGAAGCAGAGGACCCCTACGCTACGATCAGCCATGTCCCTGTTGGGTTCCATGACGGCCTGCATACAATCGGTGGCTTGGGCTCAGGCCCACTCCAGAATCCTACAGGCACACATTCTAGTGAATTGGAATGGAAACCCTGCTTTGTTGAACAAGAAGATTCTGACACCAGGGAATGCAAAGCCTCCCTAGTCTGGTGGACAAAACCATCAAATCTGCGCAAAGGAATAGACTGGATTCAAACTCCATTGTTAACTGTAACTACAGACGCAAGCTCGAGAGGATGGGGCGCTGTAGTTCTACAAATTCCCTTCCAGGGTCTATGGAGTCAGCAAGACAGCCTCAGATCCTCCAACTACAGGGAGCTGAAGGCAGTGTACAAAGCCTTCCAGGCTGCAGGTTCTCTAATTTCTGGACATCACGTCAAAGTCCTCTCGGACAACATGACTACGGTGGCTCACCTCAAACATCAAGGAAGCCCCAAATTCAACTGTCTGAGGACTGTTTCGAACCTTATCCTCAACTGGGCAGAATCCTATCTTCTTTCACTATCAGCGATACATCTAAAAGGTTCGGAAAATTTCCAGGCAGACCTTCTGAGTCGCCAAGACATACAGCCAGGGGAATGGAGTCTGAAGAGGAAATCTTCACCTCGCTCACAGAAATGTGGGGTCTTCCCGAGTAGACCTGATGGCTTCGGGCCAAAACGCCCAGGTCAAAACATTTTTTTCCCTAAACCCAGGAGATGGGTGTCAAGGAGTGGATGCCTTCAATCATCCCTGGAAATTTCGGCTGGCCTATGTGTTTCCTCCGATACCTCTACTAGCAAGAACTCTGCGAAAAATTCTGGACGACCAGGTTCCGGTCATTTTAGTGGCTCCATGTGGCCAAAAAGAAGTTGGTTCCACCTCCTACTACAACTTCGGGTAGAAGGACCAATTCTTCTACAACCGGAAGGCGATCTCCTCCAACAGGGTCATCTCCATCATCCAGATCCTCGAAACTCAATCTAGCAGCTTGGTTGCTGAAACCCAGGTCCTCAGAGCAAAGGGTCTTTCGGATCAAGTAATTGATACTTTACAAAAATCCAGAAAACCAGTAACTAATGCTATTTACAGTAAAATATGGAAAAAGTTTTCCTCCTGGTATCATCCTGATACACCAGACCCACTTCGTCCCAACATTTCTAAAATTTTGGATTTTTTACAAAAAGGTTTAGACCTGGGTCTCAAGCCAAACACATTAAAAGTCCAGGTGTCTGCGCTAAGTTCGGTATTCGACCAGGACTTAGCATACCATAAATGGATTAAAAGATTCATGATCTCGGCTCTCAGACTGCTCCCCAAGAAACAGTATATTGTCCCACCATGGGACCTAAACATAGTACTCAAAGGACTCACAGGACCTCCCTTTGAACCTCTAACCTCATGTTCCCCCTACCTACTTTCATGTAAAACTGCCTTTCTGATTGCTATTTCTACAGCTCGAAGGGTAGGGGAGCTACAGGCTCTCTCAATCCGAGAACCCTATCTTTCTATAAGAGAAGACTCTATTATATTTCATCCTGATCCATCATTTTTGCCCAAAGTGGTATCAGACTTTCATCGCTCGCAGGACATAATTTTGCCTTCATTCTGCCAAAACCCAGCGAACCTTAGAGAACAAGAGTTCCACACGCTGGATGTCAGAAGAATTGTTCTTCACTACTTAGAACTCTCATCATCCTTTAGAGTTGACCAGAACCTCTTTGTACACTTATATGGTAAAAATAGAGGTAAAAAAGTGGCGAAAAATACGATTGCCGCCTGGATAAGGAAAGCCATAACAGAAGCATACCTAGTCCAGAATTTAGATCCGCCAGCGGCCCTAAAGGCCCACTCAACCCGATCCATGGCAGCGTCCTGGGCTGAAAGAGCTGGAGCTTCGTCCGAGCAGATTTGCAGGGCTGCAACATGGTCTTCCCTGCATACCTTCACGAAACACTACAGATTGGACTTCTGGTCCAATCGAGATTTAGTCTTTGGCTGGAAAGTCCTCCAGGCCGTAACCCCCCCTTAATATTGAATTGGTTGGTATACCTCCTATGCTGTCGTGGAAGGCTACTGGAGAAAAAAGAATTATTCTTACCGTTAATTCGGTTTCTAGTAGCATTCCACGACAGCACCAATTCCCTCCCGAAATTCTTGGATTAAGTTCTGAGAATACTAAAGGTAACCGTTCCTAAAATGTGGTGGTAAAACACTGACGAATGGGAGGTGGGAGAGGTTTTTAACCTCTCTGTGTTCCTGTCCCCCAATAGGGAAAGGAGACAACCTCCTATGCTGTCGTGGAATGCTACTAGAAACCGAATTAACGGTAAGAATAATTCTTTTTTTGATAGCTCAGGCTTTTACAGACACGGATATAACAAATACTTTTATTTTTTTTTTTAACCCCTTCATGACCCAGCCTATTTTGACCTTAAAGACCTTGCCATTTTTTGCAATTCTGACCAGTGTCCCTTTATGAGGTAATAACTCAGGAACGCTTCAACGGATCCTAGCGATTCTGAGATTGTTTTTTCGTGACATATTGGGCTTCATGTTAGTGGTAAATTTAGGTCGATAATTTTTGCGTTTATTTGTGAAAATAATGGAAAGTTGGCAACAATTTAGAAAATTTCGCAATTTTCAAATTTTGAATTTTTATTCTGTTAAACCAGAGAGTTATGTGGCACAAAATAGTTAATAAATAACATTTCCCACATGTCTACTTTACATCAGCACAATTTTGGAAACAAAATTTTTTTTGTTAGGAAGTTATAAGGGTTAAAAGTTGACCAGCGATTTCTCATTTTTACAGCAAAATTTACAAAACCATTTTTTAGGGACCACCTCACATTTGAAGTCACTTTGAGGGGTCTATATGGCATAAAATACCCAAAAGTGACACCATTATAAAAACTGCACCCCTCAAGCTACTCAAAACCACATTCAAGAAGATTATTAACCCTGCAGGTGCTTCACAGAAACTAAAGCAACGTGGAAGGAAAAAATGGACATTTTTATATTTTTTCCAACAAAAATTTTCTTTTAGCATCAATTTTTTCATTTTTACATGGGCAACAGGATAAAATGGATCCTAAAATTTGTTGAGCAATTTCTCCTGAGTACACAGATACCTCATATGTGGTCATAAACCACTGTTTGGGCGCACGGCAGGGCTCAGAAGGGAGGGAGCGCCATTTGACTTTTTGAATGGAAAATATGCTGGAATATTTAGCGGTTGCCATATTGCATCCCTGTGTGCCTAAACATTGGAGCTCCCCCACAAGTGACCCCATTTTGGAAACTAGATCCCCAAAGGTACTTTTCTAGATGCATAGTGAGCACTTTGAACCCCCAGGTGCTTCACAAATTGATCCGTAAAAAAAAGAAAGTACTTTTTTTTCACAAAAAATTTCTTTTAGCCTCAGCTTTTTCATTTTCACATGGGCAACAGGATAAAATGGATCCTAAAATTTGTTGGGCAATTTCTCCTGAGTACACAGATACCTCATATGTGGTCATAAACCACTGTTTGTGCGCACGGCAGGGCTCAGAAGGGAAGGAGCGCCATTTGACTTTTTGAATGGAAAATTAGCTCCAATCGTTAGCGGACACCATGACGCGTTTGGAGAGCCTCTGTGTGCCTAAATAGTGAAAAAAAAAAACACATGTGACACCATTTTGAAAACTAGACCCCTTATGGAACTTATCTAGATGTGCTGTGAGCACTCTGAACCCCCAAGTGCTTCACATAAGTTTATAATGCAGAGCAGTGAAAATGAAAAAATATTTTTTTTCCTCAAAAATGATTTTTTAGCCCGCTATTTTTATTTCAGCTGCAGATGAAGGAAGGGAGACACAGTCATTACTAGTGGGTAGGCGGAGCCCACATAGGATAACACACCTCAGATTAAAAAGTGTTGGCCGGCCCCTCCAGCTATATAGGGCTCCCTCCTCCTACTCCAGCTCTCCAGTCTAAAATTTGAGGTTCACAGAGGATAGTCGCTGCTGGAAGCAGCTCTTCAGAAGACTTTTTTTATTTTTAGTCGGACAGAGACTTGGATCACCAGAAGTGGTCTAAAGGTCTCAGGGGTCTCAGCGCTGCTGGACTCCCACCTCTCCCTTGGCGGATCTGTATTACCCTATAAGGTGGTCCCTGCAGAACCCTGCTGGCCCTGGGGGATGAGGATTGCTTCCCTGGCGGGGACGCAAACCGCGCTTCTGGGGTCACTGCGTTCCCCGCCCTGGGGGGAAGCTACGGGCAGCGCCACAAATCTCTGAGGGGTCCCTGTGGCGCTCAGCTGGGTGAGTACGCCACATGTTAATGTGTTTGAGTGCTTTAGCGGCCGCTGCGGCAGCCGCTGCTACATGTATTCATGTGTGGTGATTGTGTACTTTTGTCCGCAGGTGGATTGCCTGCAGGACATGGGAGCGGAGTGAGTCGCGCACTTTTTTTGAAACCGGCGGGGGGCGTGGCTTCGCGCTCTCCCATTTTTTCATAGGCAGGAAGCGCTCTGAGCGCGCGCCTTTTCCTGCCCTTTTTTCTTCCGGTTTAGATCTCTCTAGCGCGGCGGCCATTACTGACGGCCTCCTCGGGCTCCTCACTCTCCGCTCTCCCCGACCGACCGAAAGGAGACACTACACCACGGCCAGCTGGGTGAGGCGCCTCTACCTGTCAGGGCAGAAGCTTGACCCCCTCAGCGCAGGACAAGGTATAGTCACACAGTAATCTCCCGCTGCGATCACAATAACGACGCATAGTTTTGCGATCATTTTTTTGTGATCATTTTTTATGTCGCTAGTAGCTTCCACGGTGGGCGGTCTCATTGACGACGCATAAGTGGTTAGCGATCTCTTTAGCGACTTTGGTATTGCGATATACAATTCAGCGCAATATGTTAGCGATCTCGTTGGCGTTGTTTTATGTGGCATACTTTTGAACTCTGTCCTGCAGCTGTTACCTCATAAGAGGCACCTGCGGCTCGCACACCCTTTTCATTAAATAAGGGTTGTGGAGAGTCTGCAACATTAACCCATTCTTTGGTGGTTAACCCTTTTTGGGAGACAGCTGGGGTAGCTCTCTATTTAAGAAGCTTAACCTTCAGCGTTCATTTTTGCCTTTGAAATCCACACTGTTCTGGTGCTGTCAGGTTTTTACCTGTCATATACTGTGTGAGGGCATGTCGGATCAGGGTCCAGGAGCGGACCGTCTCCCAGATCCGTTACAGGATCAGCCTCGCGTATCTGACACGCAGACCTCGACGGCGTCAAGCGCAGCAGTCGGAGGTTACAGGGACGCCAAAATGGATGCCCTCGCTCGTTCTATTGATGGCCTGTCTGACCTTCTAGGTTATTGGGTGTCAGCTAGATCCTCTCATGGCAGGAAGCGACACAGGCCGGTGCCATCTTTCTCGCGTAGCGACTCAGAGATTTCTGATATGGAGGGTTCCCCTCAAAGCTCAGATGGTGAGATATCCGATTCGGATAAAGAGGAGGATCGGCAGGCTCAATCTGCCTCTCTTTTGAGCCGTACGGAGGCTTTTATTGGAGCCATGAGGGAGGCGTTACCGTTACCGGAGGAGGTAACTAGACGTCCTGGTAAGTCGGCCCGGATGTTTCAGGAGCCGCATAAGTTGCGATCAGCCTTACCATCTCTGGATGAGCTTAATGAGGCAGTGGAGAAGGAACGCCTGTGTCCAGATAAACGTTTTCAGGGGACACGGTTTTTCGAGACGCTGTATCCGTGTACTACGGAGTTGATTACTAATTGGATTCCTTCTCCTGAAGTGGATGTCCCTTTATCCCAGCTCAGCAAATCCTCATTACTTCCTGTTAAAGGGAAGGCGAGTCTGCAGGATACGCTGGACAGAAAAACGGAGATGGCGGCGAAATCCATCTACAAGGCCGCGGGTCATGGATTCAGAGCTGTGCTAGGATCCATGTGTGCTTGTAAAGCCTCCTTGAGCTGGTTAGACCGTCTACGGACGGCGTGACAAGATGGATCCCCACTATCCGAGGTAGAGGGGCTTTTCAAGTCATTGGAGAATGCAGCTCGATATGGCAGTGATGCAGGTTTGGATACTGCCTCCATGCTGTCCAGAGCACAATCCTCGGCGATCACAGTCAGGAGAGCTCTGTGGCTTAGACAGTGGATCGGAGACGCGGTTTCCAAGCAAGGTTTGCTTTCCTTAGCTTACAAAGGTGGTCAGCTATTTGGATCTGGCCTCACGGAGCTGATTGCCAAAGCAAAGGCAAAAGAAACGGCTTTACCGCAACGAAGAGCTGTGGCTTCTGTGTCTGGCAGGCCTAGTGCCGGTGGTAGTCGGCGGTCCTTTCGGTCCAGGGGACGGTTTGGTCAGCCCTCTTGGGGATCGGGTCGTCCCTCTTTTTTGGGAAAAAAAGACGCTCAGAAATCCCGCACTCCCTGGAAACAGAGCTTCCGCCAAGACAAGCGGGAAGCTGACAAAAAGCCCGCTAAGGTGGACTGACGCCAGGGTCTCACTCGAGGGCTCTCGAGTGGGAGGTCGCCTGCTCCAATTCAAGCCGACTTGGGCTTCCCGCGTGTCGGACACCTGGGTGACGCGGATCGTGTCGGCAGGCTACTTCATAGAGTTTCTTTTTCGACCCCCAGACAGTTTTTGCCTATCCCGCATTCCATCAGAGCCCGGGCTAATTGCCGCTCTACTACGGGAGGTCGATTCCCTTCTACAGAAGGGTGTGGTGGTACCAGTTCCACCGGAGGACCAAGGAAGAGGTTTTTATTCCAACCTCTTTGTAGTCCCCAAAAAGGAGGACAAATTTCGTCCCATTCTGGATCTCAAAAGATTAAATCGGCATGTCTGCACCCAGAAATTCCGCATGGAATCACTTCGCTCCGTTGTGGCGGCCTTGTCACAGAACGATTTTCTGGTGTCAATCGACATTCGCGACGCTTATTTGCATGTCCCCATCGGAAGGGCCCACCAACGCTTCCTGCGTTTTGCCATAGGTCAGGACCATTACCAGTTTGTGGCCCTGCCATTCGGTCTGGCCTCAGCACCCAGAGTTTTTACAAAAATTCTGGCTCCTCTCATGGCGATTCTGCAAAGACAGGGGATTACGATTCTTCCCTATCTGGACGACCTTTTGATTGTGGCGTCCTCAAAGGAGGAGGCGGTGACGGCTCGCGATTTATCCCTTCAGCTCCTGGAGGACTTCGGGTGGCTGATCAATTGGGAGAAATCATCCCTGGAACCATCGCAGTCAATCCTGTTTTTGGGAATGCAGTTCGACACAGTACGAGCAGTGGTGTCTCTGCCCTCAGACAAGCAAGTGAGTCTTCTTCACCATGTGCAGGGTATGAAGTCTGCGACAGCAATGTCCCTTCGAAGGTGTATGCGCCTTCTGGGTTTGATGGTGGCGTCAATGGAAGCAATTCCGTTTGCCCAATTTCATTCCAGGGCTCTCCAAATGCTCATCTTGAACCGTTGGGATCGATCACGGTTTTCACTGGATTGCAGTGTCATCATCTCCCACAGGGTGAGAGAGTCGCTAGAATGGTGGTTACGTCCGGAAGCGTTATCCCTGGGGAAGTCTTTCCTTCCTCCAAAGTGGTCGATCATAACCACCGATGGGGGGGGCGTCTGGAATGGTCTTTGGATTCAGGGGGTATGGTCATTGGAAGAGTCTGTCCTGCCGATCAACATCCTGGAATTGAGGGCAATTTTCCTTTGCCTCCAACACTGGACGGTCCCTTTAAGCGGTCTACCAGTCCGAGTACAGACAGACAGCGCGACGGCGGTCGCGTATATCAACCATCAAGGTTGAATGAGGAGCTTCAGGCTCATGATGGAAGTGTCTCGAATCCTGGTATGGGCCGAGGCCAGGGTACCAGCCATCTCTGCGATTCACATTCCAGGAGTTCAGAATATCACAGCGGACTTCCTGAGTCACAAAAAGATGGATTCCGGAGAATGGAGTCTTCATCCGGAAATTTTTGCACTGCTGTGCTCCCGTTGGGGAACTCCCCAAGTGGATGTGATGGCATCCAGGCTCAATGCCAAGTTACCGACATTCAGGTACAAGGACTCGAAGGCTGTGGCGGTGGATGCTCTGGTGGCTCCTTGGGACCATTTCGAGCTAATTTATGTGTTCCCGCCGATATCCTTACTTCCTCTGGTTTTGCGTCGAATCAGACTGGAGAGAGTCCCGGCTATATTGATAGCCCCAGATTGGCCAAGGAGGACGTGGTTCTCGACGCTGGTGTCACTTCTGGCAGCGCCTCCACTTCCACTCCCTCATCACCCGGACCTGAAGTCTCTGTGTTTGACGGCGTGGCTCTTGAGACCGAAATCTTGACCCGTCAAGGTTTTTCAGCCGAAGTCATTGCCACTCTGCGAGCTGCCAGAGGTCCGGCTACCACTAGAATTTATCATAAGACTTGGGAAGCCTTCTTTTTGTGGTGTTCGGGTTCTTCTAGGAACCCGAGGAGTTTTTCCATTCCCAATTTGTTGGCCTTTTTGCAATACGGGCTGGACAGGGGTTTGGCAGTTAGCACTTTGAAGGGGCAAGTTTCTGCTCTGTCCTTGCTATTTCGGAAGGCTATCGCTTCACATAGGGACGTACGTTCCTTTTTTAGCGGAGTAACTCGTCAGTTTCCGCCGCGGAAGGCGCCTGTGTCGCCCTGGCGGCTCAATCTTGTCCTGGAGGCTCTTCAACATGGGCCTTTTGAGCCTATGGACTCTGTTAGCCTTTCTTTGCTTTCTTGGAAGGTTGCCTTCTTAGTGGCGGTCACTTCTTTGAGAAGGGTTTCTGAGTTGGCGGCTCTCTCTTGCTCGCCTCCTTTTCTGGAGTTTTTCCCAGATCGCGTAGTGCTTCGCACACGTGGCGACTTTCTACCTAAAGTAGTATCGCAGTTTCATGTTAACCAGGATATTGTGTTGCCCTCGCTCTGTCCGGAGCCAAGGAATGCGAAAGAACAAGCCTTGCACACATTGGATTTGGTGCGGGCTTTAAAGTTCTATTTGTCCATTACTCAAAATTTTCGGAAGTCGGATTCTCTGTTTGTGATTCCAGCAGGTCGTCGACGTGGGCAACGAGCTTCCAAGGATTCGGTCGGCCATTTTAGAGGCTTACCGACTTAAGGGCGAACCCTGCCCGATTAAGATTCGAGCTCACTCCACAAGGGCTGTGGGTTCATCGTGGGCTTTCCATCAATGAGCCTCGGCAGCTCAGCTCTGCCGGGCGACGACCTGGCGTTCCGTCCACACATTTACGAAATTTTATAAGGTGGATGTTAGTGCTTCCGCTGATGCGGCCTTAGGACGTAGGGTCCTGCAGGCGGCTGTAGTTTAAAAGTTCTTGGGAACTTATAGTTAGCGCTATTTGCGCATTTATCTAGGTTGTTGGATATCTGCCTTTTTTGTTTTTTTGCCCACCCTTATTTTTGGACTGCTTTTGGATGTCCCACTAGTAATGACTGTGTCTCCCTTCCTTCATCTGCAGCTGAAACACGGATTTTGGTAAGAACTTACCTGTAAAATCCTTTTCAGCGAAGAAGGAAGGGAGACACAGCTCCCTCCCATGACAGAAGTGTGTTGTTGTGTTTTCAGATGCGCTGAGGTCGGCGCGCTAAGGCTCTGTTCCAGCATTGCCAGCTCATCGCAGTGGTCCGGTTCAGTGAGTAGTACCTGGACTGTGTGGTTGTTTCGGCTATATGCATAACCTGTCTTCTTGTTTTTTCTCTGAAGTCCTTCAGAAGGGTTATGTTGCTACGCTGGTGATATTTGCTCTTCCTTAAGCTTGGGTACGACTGGAGAGCTGGAGTAGGAGGAGCCCTATATAGCTGGAGGGGCCGGCCAACACTTTTTAATCTGAGGTGTGTTATCCTATGTGGGCTCCGCCTACCCACTAGTAATGACTGTGTCTCCCTTCCTTCTTCGCTGAAAAGGATTTTACAGGTAAGTTCTTACCAAAATCCGTGTTTTTGCAAGGGTAACAGGAGAAATTGGACCACAAAAGTTGTTGTGCAATTTGTCCTGAGTACACCAATACCCCATATGTGGGGGGAACCACTGTTTTGGCACATGGGAGAGCTCAGAAGGGAAGGAGCGCCATTTTGGAATGCAGACTTGATGGAATGTTCTGCCGGTGTCATGTTGCGTTTGCAGAGCCCCTTATGTGCCTAACCAGTAGAAACACCCCACAAGTGACCCCATTTTGGAAACTAGACCCACCAAGGAGCTTATCTAGATGTGTAGTGAGCACTTTGAATCCCCAAGTGCTTCACAGAAGTTTATAAACGCAGAACAGTGAAAATTAAATATTCATTTTTGTTTCTCAAAAATAATTTTTTAGCCCGCTATTTTTTATTTTACCAAGGGTAACAGGATAAATTGGACCCCAAAAGTTGTTGTCCAGTTTTTCCTGAGTACGCTGGTGCCCCATATGTGGGGGGACCACTGTTTGGGCGCACGGCAGGGCTCAGAAGGGAAGGAGCGCCATTTGACTTTTTTAATGGAAAATTAGCTCCAATCGTTAGCGGACACCATGTCGTGTTTGGAGAGCCCCTGTGTGCCTAAACTTTGGAGCTCCCCCACAAATGACCCCATTTTGGAAACTAGACCCCCTAAAGAACTTATCTAGATGCACAGTGAGCACTTTGAACCCCCAGGTGCTTCACAGAAGTTTATAACGCAGAGCCGTGAAAATAAAAAATCATTTTTTTCTCAAAAAATGATTTTTTTAGCCCCCTATTTTTTATTTTCACAATGGTTACAGGAGAAATTGGACCCCAAAAGTTGTTCAGTTTGTCCTGAGTATGCTGGAGCCCCATATGTGGGGGGGAACCACTGTTCGGGCACACGTTGGGGCTCAGAAGAGAAGTAGTGATGTTTTGAAATGCCGACTTTGACGAAATGGTCTGCAGGCGTCATGTTACGTTTGCAGAGCCCCTGATGTGCCTAAACAGTAGAAACTACCCACAAGTGACCCCATTTTGGAAACTAGACCCCGCAAGGAACTTATCTAGATGTGTGATGAGCACTTTGAACCCCCAAGGGTTACACAGAAGTTTATAATGCCTGGGCATGAAAATAAAAAAATCATATTTTTTCCACAAACATGATCTTTTAGTCCCTAATTTTTTTTATTTTCCCAAGGGTAACAGGAGAAATTAGACACCAAAAGTTGTTGTCCAATTTGTCCTGAGTACGCTGATATCCCATATGTGGGAGAAAACTACTGTATGGGCACACGTCGGGGCTCGGAAGGGAAGTAGTGACGTTTTGAAATGCTTACTTGATGAATGGTCTTCGGGCGTCATGTTACGTTTGCAGAGCCCATGATGTGCCTAAACAGTAGAAACCCCCCCAAGTGACCCCATTTTGGGAACTAGATCCCCCAAGGAACTGAGCACTTTGAATATCCAAGTTCTTCACAGAAGTTTATAACGCAGAGCCATGAAAATAAAAAATCATTTTTTTCTACAAAAAAATTTTTTTTAGTCCCCAATTTTGTTTTCCCAAGGGTAACAGGAGAAATGAGACCCCCAAAGTTGTTGTGCAATTTTTCCTGAGTACGCTGATACCCATATGTGGGGGTAAACCACTGTTTGGGCACACGTCGGGGCTCGGAATAAAGGGAGCACTGTTTGACTTTTTAAACGCAAAATTTGCAGGAATCAATGGTGGCGCCATGTTGCGTATGGAGATCCCCTGATGTGCCTAAATAGTGGAAACCCCTCAATTCTAACTCCAACCCTAACCCCAACACACCCCTAACCCTAATCCAAACCCTAACCATAACCCTAACCACAACACACCCCTAACCCTAATCCCAACTCTATCCATAACCCTAACCACAAGCCTAACCCTAATCCCAACCCTAACCCCAAAACACCCCTTACACTTATCCTAACTCTAACCCTAACCACAAACCTAATCCTAACCCTAACCCTAATTCCAACCCTAACCCTAATTTTAACCCTAACCCAAATTCCAACCCCAACCCAAATTCTAACAATAACCCTAATTCTAACCCTAAACCTAATTCTAACCCTAATGCTAAACCTAACCCTAATGCTAACCCTAGTTCTAACCCTAACCCTAGTTCTAACCCTAACTCTAGTTCTATCCCTAACCCTAAGGCTGGGTTCTTATTGCGTTTTACCAGCCCGTTCAACACATAGCATTGACGGGCTGGTAACGGTTTAGCATAACGCGATCACAAGCGCAGATGAATCAGCAGATGATTCATCTGTGCTAGCGGTGACGGAGCCCAGACGCTGCAGCCTGCGTCCGAGGCTCCGTCACTAACAGCACATCGCGAACGCATGCCGCTTTACGGCATGCGTCGCGATTCGCACAAGTCTAACGGACTGCCATAACGCAATATGAACCCAGCCTAACCATAATGCTAACCCTAACCCTAGTCCTAACCCTAAGGCCCCGTGCACACGTTGCTGATTCACTTGCGGATTTTGCTAAATCCACAGGTAAATTGACCTGCGTTTTACCTGCGGATTTAGCGCGGATTTACTGCAGTTTTGCTGCGGTTTTTGTGCGGATTTGCCCTGCGGTTTTACACCTATAATGGAATAGGTGTAAAACCGCTGCGGAATCCGCACAAAGAATTGACATGCCGCGGATTTAAAACTGCACCAAATCCGCTCGGAAAAATCTGCAGCATGTGCACAGCGTTTTTTTTTACCATTTATTTACATTGTACTGTACATGATTTCCGGATCTGCTGCGGATCCACAGCGCCAAATCCGCTGCGGATCCGCAGCAAAATCTGCAACGTGTGCACAGGGCCTAATAGGAAAAAAAAAATAATGCATATTGTTGTGCAATTTCTCCTGAGCATGCTGATTCCTCATATGTGGGGAAAATCTACTGTTTGGGCGCAAAGCAGGGCTCGGAAGGGAAGGAGCGCCATTTGACTCTTTGAATGCAAAATATGCTGGAATAATTAGCGGTTGCCATGTTGCGTTTGAAGAGCCCATAATGTGCCTAAACAGTGGAAAATCCCACACAAGTTACTCCATTTTGGAAATGAGACCCTTCAGGGAACTTATCTAGATGAGTATTGAGCACCTTGAACCCACATGTGCTTCACAGAAGTTTATAACGTAGTGCCGTGGAAATTTAAAAAAAATAACATTTTTCCCAAATAAATCTTTTCAGCTCCAAATTTTGCATTTACATAAGGGTGAAAGGCAAAATTGCACCATACAATTTGTTGTGTAATTTCTCCTGAATATGCCGATACCCCATATGTAGGGAAATCTACTGTTTGGGCCCACGGCAGGGCTTGGAAGGGAAGGAGCGCCATTTGACTTTTGAAATGCAAAATTTGATGGAATAATTAGCGGACGCCATGTCGCGTTTGAAGTGCCCCTGCTGTGCCTAAACAGTTGAAAGGCCCCACAAGTGATATAATTTTGGAAACTAAACCCATTATGGAACTTATCTAGATGTGTATTGAGCACTTGAACCCACAGGTGCTTCACAGAAGGTTATAACGTAGAGCAGTGAAAATAAAATCACATTTTTCGCAAATAAATCTTTTTTTAGCTCCATATGTTGCATTTTCATAAGGGTAACAGGAGAAATTTCTCCATACAATTTGTTGTGCAATTTCTCCTGAGTACGCTGATACCCCATATGTGGGGGAATATTACTGTTTGGGCGCACGACAGGGCTTGGAAGGTAAAGAGCGCCATTTGACTTTTTGAATGCAAAATTTGATGGAATAATTAGCGGACACCATGTCGCGTTTGAAGATCTCCTTATGTGCCTAAACAGTGCAAACCCCCACAAATTACACCATTTTGGAAAGAAGACCCCTTCGGGACCTTATCTAGATGTGTATTGAGCACCTTGAGCTCCCAGGTGCTTCACAGAAGTTTACAATGCTAAGCCATGGAAATAAAAAAAATCACATTTTTCCCACAAAAATCATTTTAGCAACAAATTTTGTATTTTCACAAAGGCAAAAGGAGAAAATGGACCCCAAAGTTTGTTGTGCAATTTCTCCTGAGTTCACAGTTCACAGATACCCTATATGTGGTCAAAAACTCCTTTTGAGGCACAGTGCAAAGCTCAGATGGGAAGTACCATATTACAGTGCAGGTTTTGCTGCAGTTGTTTGAGGGTGCCATATTACGTTGACAGAGCCCGTGAGGTGCCAGAACAGCAGAATCCCCCATAAGTGACCCCATTTTACCAATTAAACCTCTCAATGAATTCATCTAGGGGGTGCAGTGATTATATTGACACCACAGGTGTGTCACAAACTTCTATACCATTGGGCAGTGAAGAAAAAATAATTTACATTTTTACCACCAAGATTGTGTGTTAGCCCCAAGTTTTACATTTTTACACTGGGAAATGGGTAAAAATGACACCAGAATTTGTCCCACAATTTCTGCTGAATGTAGAAATACCCCATATGTGGCTGTACAGTACTACTTTGCCATACGGAGTGACTCGGGAGGGACAGAGCGCTATTTGCCTCCTGGAGCGCAGATTTTCCTAGAAGAATTTGTGGATTCCATATAAAGAGCCCAAAAGTGCTAGAAAAGCAGATTTCCCCCTCAAGTGACCCCATTTTGGAAATTATAACCCTTTGGAAATTTATCTACAGATGTAGTGACGATTTTGACTCCAGGGGTGTTTTCCAGAAACAGGCAGCAGTGGATGTTGCTGAGTGAAAATTGCAAACTGCCGTTGTAGTGACCAGTACGTTGCAGTCACCAGTACATTATGCCCAGCCCGTCCTTCTGGAGACAGGCACCTGTAAATTAGGCGGGCTCTTATCACTACAGAAATGCCAAGCATGTGGGCGATATATGTGGTTTAGGCATACTGGGGCTCAGAAGGGTGGGGGGGAATTTGGATTTGAGAGTGGAGAATTTGTTGAATTTCTTTTGACGGGTGAGGAGCCATTTAGCTTTTCCAGAGTCTTTGTGCTGCCAGTAACGTGGAAGCCTCCTATATTTCCGGTAACAGATAACAGACCTGAGTGGGGACTTGCTTTTTTTGTGGATTGAGTGGTAGCTTTTATTGGGAACATTTTACATAACATTTATGATCACATTTATCCGGTGCTCTACGCTGAGCACTCTGAGGTTTCCATCTAAATCTCTGAGTGACGTGATGCAGGTGAAACCCCCGATTGGATCCATTCACTATAGTGAGGCAGTAGATTAAAGGGTATGCCACACTAAACAACATCGCTAACGGGATCGCTAAAAAACTTCACTATTTAGCGATCCCGTTAGCGATGTTGTTGTGTGCGGCATCTACCAGCGACGTGGCCTCTGCTGAGATCCTGCTGTGATCTCGCTCGTCGTTCTCATCATTCCGGACCCTATTTTTATCGTCGGCGCCCCGCTGGTAAGTATATATCGCTGAGTGTAGCACCTTTTGTTAGCGATTTAGCGGTACTTTTGTACCGCTAAAGTCGTTAAGAAGATCGCTAACCGCGATAGTGTCCTTAACGACATCGCTAAAATAGGCTGCTACTAGCGATATAGAAACAATCCCGCTAGCGATCGCATTAGTATGCGTCGTTATCGTGATCGCTAGCGGGATTGTTTAGTGTGGCAGTACCTTAACTCTGGACTCCGTCTGGCCTCTGTTGCACAGTGTCCTTCTTTTCATAAGTGCACAAAACTGTGGCCAATGGCACTTTTATGCAATCCTAAAAAGATGGACACCGCCGGATCACAGTTCAGACGGCATCCACAGTGCCTCCATCTGCCTCATTATAGGGAATTTTCCAGGGGTTCTGTCTGAATCACGGATTTTCAGAGATTTACACGGAAACCCTGGTATAAACACTCAGGGCAGAGCGCAGGATAAATATGCGCCGAGCCTTACTGCTATCTTTGGGAGACAGAATGAAAAAAATCAACAGGTGGTGAAGAATTGGTTTTATTTATTTTTTATGCCGTTCCTCTGGATCTTATGTTTGGCTGCTGTCACACACTAAAAGATGCTTTTTATTGCAAAAACAAGTTTTTGCGTCACCATATTTTGAGAGCTATAATTTTTGGCCAAATCATGTGAGGGCTTGTTGCTGCGGGGTGTGACATACAGCTGACACCCGCACCTGATCACCGTGGCGTGAGGCTGCGCGATCGGTGCGCCATACTAGTACTGTGGTTTGCGCAAATGCACCTCCCGCAGAGCAGTACTAGTATGGCACATGTGATTCAGATGATGTGATGTAATTCAGATGAAGCCCCCGAGGGAAGCCATTCACTATAATGAGGCAGCAGAGTTACTGTAGACTCCATCTGGCCTCGGTTCAGCATGTGAAGAATTGGTTTTATTTTTTACATCGTTTCTCGTGCGGTATAAGTGATTAGATGACCTTATTCTTCGGGTTGGTGCGATTACAGCGATACCAGATTTATATTGTTTTTTCTGTTTGGTTGCTGTCACACACTAACAACTCTTTTTTTTTTTTTTTTTCAAAATCAAGTTTTTGCATTGCCATTCTTTGAGAGCTATAATGTTTCCATATTTTGGCTGACAGAGTCATGTGATGGCTTATTTTTTGCTAGGCGAGTTGATGTTTTTATTGGTACCAAGTTTTGTCGCATTACTTTTTTGTTTGCAGAATGAAATTCAGGAATTGTTTTCAGGGGGTTTTATTATGGCGTTCCGCATGTAGTAAAATTAATAAGGTAGCTTTATTCTTTGGGTCAGTACGATTACAGCGATACCACATTTATATAATTTTTTATGTTTTGACGCTTTTACACAATAAAAACTATTTTATAGAAAAAATAATTATTTTTGAATCGCTTTTTTTTGACAGCTATAATTTTTTCATTTTTCCGCTAATGGAGCTGAATGGTTGCTTGTTTTTTATGGGACAAGATGACATTTTCAGAGATACCATATTTATTTACATTTATCTTTTTGATTTGTCTTACACTTTGATGGTATTTGGATGTTGCTGCTTTCCTTGCCTCCTCATCATGGTTACCGTATCCCTGTGGGATGGCATGGTACTTGTAGCATGTCTGTACATCTGCTATGTGCCCTGCTGGTAATTCCACTCGATCAGTCTTGACTACCTTGCCTCTCTTAATTACCAACCGGCCATACTTTCCCAATGTCTTCGCTGTAGATCCTTGTTAGTTAAATCAGTGAATTGATGTCTCGTTCATTTTTCTCATACAGATTGATGTCATCCATGTAGAGGAGGTGGCTGATGGTGCTTCCACTCTTGAACTTGTATCCATAGCCAGACTCTGTAATTATCTGGCTGAGGGGGTTCAAGCCTATGCAGAACAGCAATGGGGACAGTGCATCACCTTGGTATATGTCGCATTTGGGTCACTTGTGCTAGTTGTCTTGAGTTGACTTCCAATGTTGATTTCCATAGCCCCACTGAGTTTCTGAGGAAGGTTCTTAATTTCCTGTTGACATTGTAGAGAGCCAATCATTCACAGATCCATGTGTGTGGCATTGAGTCAATGCAGGCTGTGCTGAGATTGATCTGTCTAGATCTTGAGTCTTGAGCGACTGGTCTATCTACTAGGAGCTTGTGCTTAGAGCTTCTGGTCTTGGTCCCAATGACTTTCTGAGCTGGATTGATGTACTGGTTCATATGGTTCTGTAGCTTGGTAGCTATGATGCCTGACAGGTGTTTCCATGTTGTTGTAAGGCAGGTTATTGGGCGGTAGTTGGATGGAACTGTTCCTTTGTGAGGATCCTTCATGATCATCACGGTTCTTCCTTGTGTTAGCCAAGCTGGGTGGTGGCCTGCTTCTGGCAGTTGGTTCATCTGCTTTGCCATGCATTCATGTAATTTCTTTAGCCAGTAGGTGTGGATCATGTCTGGGCCAGGTGCTGTCCAAATCTTCATGTTCTTGACCTGCTGTTGGATGTCTGATTCTGTAATGGTGACTGGTGGTGGCTGTGTTTCATTCTCAGATCTTGAAGCCACATTGCACTGCTGTGTGTATTTTCCTTCTCCCATATGTTCCTCTAGTATTGTTCAGTCTCTGTTATTGGTGGAGTTGCTGCCTTTGTGCTGTTACTCTGTAGTTGGGAGAACGCCTTGGATGGTTCTTTGGAAAACAGGGCATTTATCCTCTTGGCCTCAGTGTCTCTAGTGTATCTCCCTAGTCTTGCAGCAGTCTCTAGAGCTTCAGTTGGGGTTAGGCCTTTGTACTTGTCCAGCTTGGTCTTATTCTTGATCTTTACACCCTGTATGTCTATTAGTCAGCTGTCTTCCCTTCATGTCACCTTGATCTTTGTCTCCAGTCTTCTTTTCCAAGCACGTACTTCTGTTTTTCTTGCTGGTTATATAGCCAAGCATTTCCATGATTGCTGAGGCAGTAGCATAGATCAGTTTATTAGTTTGAGTTATGGTGGTGGTAGGTATTGATGCAAGTGCTCTATTGGCATCTTCTAGCATACTGTCTGGTGATGTTTCTTTGCTGATCCTTATCAGTTGATCTCTGGTATAGATTGTATTTAGTTTATCTAAGATCTTCTGTTTCAGGTCAGCTGCAGTGCTCTCTAATTGCAGGATTGGATCAGGATTTGCACATGTTGATCTTCCAAGTCTTCATGTGGGGTGGATCTGCACTGCAGGTGATCCATCTCAAGTTGTGATAATAGCTTTCTCTTTATGACATTTAAACATTGGGTGAGTAGTTGTTTCTCAGTCAGTGGACATGCAGGTCTTGTATCTGTAAGGAAATGGAAAATGTTATTGTTTTATCTTTTACCTCTTTTTCGTATTTTACTGGTATTGCCACACGTTTGTGTGTATTGTGTATTGTGTATTGCAGTTTGTAGGGTTGGCCACTAGATGGGGGGGCATTTTAGTGCTCACAGTTCTAAGATAGTGTATAGTATTAGTTTATGGTTAATAGTAGGAAGGGCTGCTGTGTGGTAAGCTAGTGTGGGCGTTAGATTTAGTCAGAGGGCAAGGGGCTTCTTACTTTGGAAGTCAATGATCTTGTGTCTGGAGCGAAACAGACGGAGGGATGCATATCCGTAGAGCTGTACAGAGAGAATGCTGAGGAACCGTCAGGGACGGTCTGACCCTGGCCCGCACTTTGTTTTCATGAGAGTAGCACAGGGAAAGAAAAGGAACATTGTTTTGTGAAGCCTTTTGTAAAAGATGTGAAGCTTTTGGATGTGCTGTGTACTGAAGCTAGAAAAGATGTTCTTGCTGAAGTTGAAATGGACTGTGTCTCAGTTTGTGCTAATCTACCTGGAGAGAATCTCCCACAGCATAAGGAAGAACCAGAACGAGCTGGACCTTAAGACAAAGTTATGCAGACTAATGGTGAATATGTTTCTGTGAGGGGAGGCCAGGACACAGAAGCCCAGGTGTCCTTGGCCATGACTACGGTCCTGGCCGACCCTTACATATCCATTTAGAGTTTCCTCATACGCTTCAAAGCATTTCATCAGATCCAGGTTCTCTTGCCATGTCCACGTATGGTTTGTTCCAGTAGCCCATTTATCATCAGATTTTCCTGGTTCCTCGACATCTGACGCGGATCTTGCTAATCCGGGCGACTTCCGATCCACGCCATCAATACATACAGTACAGACCAAAAGTTTGGACACACCTTCTCATTCAATGATTTTTCTGTATTTTCATGACTATGAAAATTGTAGAATCACACTGGAGGCATCAAAACTATGAAGTAACACATGTGGAATTATACATTACACTTTACAAAAAAGTGTGAAACAACTAAAAATATGTCTTATATTCAAGGTTCTTCAAAGTAGCCACCTTTTGCTTTAATAACTGCTTTGCACGCAGAAAAGGTGAACGGATGGACTCTACATGCCTAGTTCCCACCGTGAAGCATGGAGGAGGTGGTGTGATTGTGTGGGGGTACTTTGCTGGTGACACTTTGTGGATTTATTCAAAATTGAAGGCATACTGAACCAGCATGGCTACCACAGCATATTGCTGCAGCATGTTATTCCATCCGGTTTGCGTTTAGTTGGACCATCATTTATTTTTCAACAGGACAATGACCCCAAACACACCTCCAGACTGCGTAAGGACTATTTGACCAAGAAGGAGAGTGTTGGGGAGCTACGCCCGATGACCTGGCCTCCACAGACACCAGACCTGAACCCAATCGAGATGGTTTGGGGTGAGCTGGACCGCTCACCACTTCAATTTTGAATAAATCCCCAACAATGTCACCAGCAAAGCACCCCCACACAATCACACAACCTCCTCCATGCTTCACGGTGGGAACCAGGCATGTAGAGTCCATCCGTTCACCTTTTCTGCGTGCAAAGCAGTAATCAAAGCAAAAGGTGGCTACTTTGAGAACATAGAATATGAGAAATATTGTCAGTTGTTTCACACTTTTTTGTAAAGTGTAATGTATAATTCCACATGTGTTAATTCATAGTTTTGATGCCTTCAGTGTGATTCTACAATTTTCATAGTCATGAAAATACAGAAAAATCTTTGAATGAGAAGGTGTGTCCAAACTTTTGGTCTGTACTGTATGTCCTGCCAGTTATCAGATACCTTGCTGGCATAGTATGCTGGCCAAAAGAAGAGATGAAAGCTGCAAAAGTGAAGACATGAAAGCTCCTCACAATGCATGGAGGTCTCCACCCTTAGTCTAACACCCAAAGATTGTATACCAACAGAAGGAGGGAGGTCGAGGCTTGATAAGCATCCAAGCCACCATCATCGATGAAACAAGGAGTATCCAGGGATACATCAGAAAAATGGCACCAAATGATGAGATGCTGAGAGAAAGCCTAAGGCAGCAACAACAACAGATCTGGAAGAACAGGAACATGAAGCGCCATGGCAAGACAAGCCGCTACATGGGATGTACCATTGACAGATAATGGAGGTGGCTGACATGGAGAAATCCTATCAATGGCTGGAGAAAACTGGACTCTGAGAAAGCACAGAGGCACTAATTATAGTGGCACAAGAGCAAGCACTAAGTACCAGATCCATAGAAGCAGGAATCTACCACACAAGACAAGACCCAAGGTGCAGACTATGCAAAGAAACCTCAGAAACATTCCAATATATAGTGGCAGGATACAAAATGCAAGCAGGAACAGCATATACTGAATGCCACAACCAAGTAGCAGGAATTGTATACAGGAACATCTGTACAGCATATGGGCTAAGTCCAGGTGGGAGACCACTGAGGAAGTGGTGGAGAATGGAAGGGCTAAAATTCTGTGGGACTTGAAGATCCAGATGGATAAACAGGTGTTGGCTAACCAACCAGACTTTGTGATAGTAGACAAGGACCAGAAGACAGCAATGATAATAGATGTGGCAGTGCCAAGTGGCAGCTACATCAGAAAGAAAGAATATGAGAAGTTGGAGAAATACCAGGGCCTCAAAGGAGAACTGGAGAAGATGTGGACGGTGAAGGCAACAGTGATTCCAGTGGTGATAGGAGCACTTGGAGCAGTGACCCCTAAGTTGGAAGAATGGCTACAACAGATCCCAGGAGCAACATATGAACTCTCTGTCCAGAAAAGCGCAATGCTGAGAACAACTAAGATCCTGCACAGAACCCTAAAACTCCCAGGCTTCTGGTAAAGGACCTGAGAATGAGAAAGGACAACAAAGACCACCCCCATTAGAGGGTGAGAAGGAAGTTTATA
Organism: Oophaga sylvatica; assembly: GCA_033576555.1. Classification (NCBI taxonomy): domain Eukaryota; kingdom Metazoa; phylum Chordata; class Amphibia; order Anura; family Dendrobatidae; genus Oophaga; species Oophaga sylvatica. Next base: position 176,169,499 of record JARQOD010000005.1, read on the forward strand.
TATACTGTATACCAAGGAAATGAACTCTAGACCACTGAATAGTGTTATGATTCGGTAACCGAGGAGGATAATGGGAAAATAGGCTAGGCAACCAGACACCCAGAGAGGTTGGTAACTTAGCGGATTGCAGACCCCTAAACTGACAACACAACTAGAATTAGCCGTGGGACGTACCTACAAAGCCCTAGACGCCTCGACACAGTCAAAGAGTTAACTAAGCCTAAAGAGAGAAAGGGGAAAGCTAACTGCCCAGAGTAAAGCCCCAAAGGAATAGATAGCCCCCAAACATATATGGCCGGCGAGACAGATGAAGCACAAAACATAGACAGAAAATAGAGTAAGCAAATGCTGGGGCCCAAACTGTCTGGATAGAACAGGATAGGAAAGGATACTGTCTGCAATCCAGCAAAAACCCTAAGAAAAATTCCAACACGTCTGATATGCAAAAATACTGAGGCCACACGACCTCTCCCCCACTAAATCAGAACTCTGGTGTCAACTGGATGCAAAACAACAGATACTGAAATAACAGGGAGCTAGAAATACAAGAAGACTGACATAGGCTGTGGCAAATGACACCTGGCTGAACTCGCACCAGAATGGCAGAAAACGGAGAAAAGCCAAAGGGAAACATGCCACAGATAAAAAAATAGACAAATAACTTATCTGAAAGATGCAGGACAAAGCAGGGAGCAAGCAGACTTCCAAAAGGCTCAGGAAGAAAACCAAATCACCGGCAACAACAAAAGGAAGGCTGCTCACTTAAATCTCCCCAGTCAGTAACACTTGATCTCCAATCATCCTCTTCAGGTGATCGCCCTCTGTCAGCCAGACAAGCTCCACTACCAGCAGCAACCACCAGAGGGAGCCCAAACTCAGAAGCCAGATCAAAAGTATTCACAACAGAATAGTCTATGAGTGATCAATACAATAATGATCTAATTTGATGGTTGTATACCAACGAAATGTACCCAAGAACATGTCACACTGTATGACTGAGAAATGTAACCCAGCAAAATTTGTAAACATTTTTTCTAGTGTTACATATTACTAAAATGTACCTCAGAACACTGAATAGTGTATGGGTAAGAAATGTGAAGAAGCAAAATTTTCAAACACTTTTATTCTACTATTATATACCAGCAAAATGTGATAGAAAACATGTAATACTGTATGGATAAGGCATCTAATCCTGAAGTATATTTCTATGCTTTTTGTAAGTTTTACATACCACCGTAATGCAACAATAAGTATATTAAACTGTATGGAAGAGTCATTGAATCCATAAAAAATTTTTGAATGAAAATATTTTTAAAGTGTAGTTGATATACAAGTGATGTACAAAGTGCGAAGCCAGACAGAAAATATGATGAGGGTCATCCATAGACCCCTGAAAAGCAACAACTGGTGGACCTCATTAAAATATTGAATTTTACAAACAATTTATGTGCTGCTGTCATCTGGTGGTGTGGATAAGTGTGAGGTAAACCAGACTTTGTTCATTTTTATGAGAGTGAGCCTATCTGCATTCTCTGTTGACAGACGAAAGCACCTGTCTGTTATGAACCCCTGACGGCACTAAAAATCCACTCAGAGAAGACACTAGCGGCAGGGCAGCACAACACCTCCAAAGCATAGAGGGACACCTGACCCCACGTTTCCAGCTTTGAGACACAACAGTTGAAAGTTGCAGCAGAATCAGGGAGTACGCTTGTTTTGTCATCGAGATATTGCTTAACCATCTTTAAAAACATTTCCTCCTTGTCAAAAGTACCTGGTTATCAGGCCCTAGGCTGGTGTCATGAAAATGGCCCCATGCCTTTGACAATGTACCCTGCCTTTGCTGTGTGTCTCCCTGGCTGCTCTTCCTTGGTTGGGCTAGGAAGTTTGCCCACTGCTTCTAGCGTTGTCGGATGGGAATTTTTTCAACATATTTTCCCCAATGGCCTTCTCATGTAGCACCATTTTCGAAGACCTCTCCACTTCAGGAAGAAGATATGCAAAGTTCTCCTTGTATTGTGGGTCTATCAGGGTGCACAGCCAGTTCTCTTTTTGGCCAAGATGAATGTAACATGAGGGTCACGGGAAAGGCAGCGTTACATAAAGTCAGCCATAAGTGCCAAGCTCCATACAGCCAACACTTCCCTGTTTCCACCACGATGATAACTCTCCATCTCCTCCTCCTCCCTCTCTTCCTCCTCATTCCTACCATCCACATAAGAGAGACAGAACAAAGGTTGTGTGGCTACTAGCCTCTGTTGCACTAGCTACCAGCTCCTGTTCCTCCTCCTCAGAGTCCACCTCCTCATTGTTACCCAATCTGCTCTCAGCAGATGCAATTAAGCTGGTCTGGCTACAATCACTCTGTGTTAAGTCTTCCTCCATCCCCACCTGGTCTGCATGCAAAGCTTCATGTTTGTTAGCAGCTACTGTTTAAGTAGGTACACAAGCGGGAAAGTTGCGCTGACTATGGTGTCATAGTCACTTACCATCTTGGTGGAGTCCTCAAAGTCTTGGAGAGCCAAACAAATGTCAGACATCCATGTTCACTCTACAGTTATAATATGCGGAGGCTGACCAGAATACCGACGGGCGTGTTGGAGCTGGTACTCACCCACTGTGTAGCATTCCAGAGCGTGATGATGTCGCACATCAGTCAGTGACCTGGCACTCACATGCGCTGCTGCAGCACTGCCAGAGAGCTGAAAGCTGTAGCCAACTTGTGCAAATGGGCGCTGATGTGGTGTACCTTGACCAGAAGCTCTGGAAAATCTGGGTATGTTTTCAGAAACCACTTATCTACCAAGTTGAGCACATGTGCCAGATAAGTAAAGAAATGATGTGCACACTGTGTAACAAATTGATAGGTGCTGGCTGAACGAAAATGTCCAATCTAGTAGAGAAATCAGCTGCACTCAGTGTTGAATATAGAGCAAACAAAGTTTCATTTATTACATCAATTATCTGGACAAAAACACCAATGTTTGTGTGGTAGGTGAACAAATTACGGACAGAGCTGGCGGGGTTTAACGTTTCGACCATACGTGGTCTTTCTCAAAAACCTCACTTGTGGTGCAGAAAGTAAATGGAGGATAAGCAGGAGCCAAGTCCAATGCAGGCTGGTTTGTGAAGTAAGGACAAGGGAGCCGTCCGTCCAGAGAGATAAGATCTTATCTCTCTGGACGGACGGCTCCCTTGTCCTTACTTCACAAACCAGCCTGCATTGGACTTGGCTCGTGTGGTATAATGGGCGTAACCTGGTGGCGGCTGTGAAGCTTGGCAAGCTTACACACATATCATGCTTGGCACATGTGCTCTCTAGTAGAGAAATCAGCCGCACTCAGTGTTGAATATAGAGCAAACAAAGTTTCATTTATTACATCAATTATCTGGACAAAAACACAATGTTTGTGTGGTAGGTGAACAAATTACGGACAGAGCTGGCGGGGTTTAACGTTTCGACCATACGTGGTCTTTCTCAAAAACCTCACTTGTGGTGCAGAAAGTAAATGGAGGATAAGCAGGAGCCAAGTCCAATGCAGGCTGGTTTGTGAAGTAAGGACAAGGGAGCCGTCCGTCCAGAGAGATAAGATCTTATCTCTCTGGACGGACGGCTCCCTTGTCCTTACTTCACAAACCAGCCTGCATTGGACTTGGCTCCTGCTTATCCTCCATTTACTTTCTGCACCACAAGTGAGGTTTTTGAGAAAGACCACGTATGGTCGAAACGTTAAACCCGCCAGCTCTGTCCGTAATTTGTTCACCTACCACACAAACATTGGTGTTTTTGTCCAGATAATTGATGTAATAAATGAAACTTTGTTTGCTCTATATTCAACACTGAGTGCGGCTGATTTCTCTACTAGAGAGCACATGTGCCAAGCATGATATGTGTGTAAGCTTGCCAAGCTTCACAGCCGCCACCAGGTTACGCCCATTATACCACACGACCATGCCTGGTTGCAGGTTCAGATCTGACTGGTCTGGTATTCCTTTAAGTAATTCTGCTGCGGTGTGCGGTTTGTCTCCTAGATAAATTAGCTTCAGTAGAGCCTGTTGCCTCTTCACTGAGGCAGTGCTTCAGAGCTTCCAGCACATGGCTCATGTGGATGACGTGCTCTGAGATACCACATCAGAGATGGAGAATGGAGGATGAGGTGGACAGATCCTGGTACAATTCCGGAACGCCACACCAACAGAAAAAGTGTCAGCTGGAAACCGAGTACTGAAACATGGCTGCCGCCATGAGTCAGAGGAAATCCTCCGTGTCTACCAGCCTAAACTGAAACATTTCCACAGCAAGCAGCCTGGAAATGTGCCCATTTAGCATTTGGGCCTGAGTGTGGGTGGCTGGAAACTTTCCTTTTCGATCCAAGGCCTAAGGTAGGGATAGCTGAATGCTGGGCGGGGACAAGGATTTGGAAGTTCCTGATGATGGTAAGTAGAGATGAGTGAACTTGTTTGGAAAAAGTTTGCCAGTCTCAAATTTTGCACGAACGTAGCACTTTCGGATTCGTGTTCAGTTTCACTTACATTTTTTTTTAAAGTCGGCAAAATTCAGTCACAGATCCATAAATGATCACGTTTACACTAAGGCTTTTGTTTTGACTTTGTCTAGGATAGTGGTGCTGTATGATGAGCGGGGGAAGTGTTTTATGAGGGAAGGAGGGTGTCTATGTCATAAAAGCGGCGGAGTGTAATTTTTATTTTTTTTCCTAAGTAGTAACTTAATGTTTGTACATTCCGACAGCCAATCAGGGCACAGAAACCATCCACAATGTCATGGCACAAGCTCTTACATGATTGGCTGCTGAAGTCACATGTCCCTGTCCATTTAAAAAGCGTACCTCTTGTTTTGCTGGCACCATTTTCTCAGTGTAAGAGCACAGAGAGACTGCTCTTGCTGCAAGTGAACTTGTCATTTAGATAGGATCCTGTCCTGTGTAAAATCGATCTTGCAGCATCTAACTAGATTGTGCTAAAACTGTTTTGCAGTCAGGAGGCCCCATTTGATAATCCAAATCGTTTGGGCAAAAACTGAAAACTGTGGTGCAGCAAGGAATCAAGAGACCCCATTTGCTCATCAAAATCATTAGTCCTAATACAGGAGTTCAACCAGGAGGCTCTATTTGCTAATCCAAATAATTTGTGCTAAAACTGTGTTGCAGTGAGGAATCAGGAGGCTCCATTTGCTCATCAAAATCATTAGGTCTAAGAATGTTTAGGCACACTAATTGAGAAAATAAATAGTGATTGTTCATTTAGTGACAGGTGACTGACAGCTGTGGGCTTAAGGGTGTTAAACAACAGGTTAAAGAGGGTAAAGGTACATACAACATGAGTGGGAAAAAGCGATGTTGTGGTGAAAGGGGAATAGGCTTGGTGAAAAGCTCAACTGAACAAAAACACCGTCTTGTCCTATCCAAAGACCACTGGCATCTATTACTGAAAAAAAAAACAAAAGGTATGAACTGGGCTATAAACTGGTGTGCATAGAACATGTCAGCACATGTTCACACAAGTCACTAAACAGAAAAAAAACAAAGACAGAAACATAATGATTAAATACCCTGCAGTAAATAAATAAATAGCATAGTGCATGAAAATAATATATGGTATTTAGTTAACATGTTTTTTGATCAAAAAATGCGAAAGCCATCCCGCCTTGTCACAGCAACCGTAACTGGGACAGTACTAACTCTAATATTAAAAACCTTACCGTTTGTCAAGTGACGTGCATATGGATAAGGGCTGAGTGACTGTTGCTAACTAGTGGATTCACGGCCGAGGGAGACCACATAAAAAATACCCAGCTCAATACAATGGCAGACCACACCTTTTATATGCACATGATGCAATCAGACAGAAAAAAACCCAAAAGGTATGAACTGGGATATAAACTGGTATGCATGCAGCATGTAAGTACAATCATGACCAAAAGTTTTGAGAATGAAACAAATATTATATTTTCACATGATCTGCTGCCCTCTGGTTTTTATGTGTGTGTTTGACAGATGTTTTTATCACAGACAGAAATATAATTGCAAACATATGAGTAACAAAAGCTTATATTGACAGTTAGAATGAGTTAATGCAGCAAGTCAATATTTGCAGTGTTGACCCTTCTTCTTCAGGACCTCTGCAACTCTCCCTGGCATGCTCTCAATCAACTTCTGGACCAAATCCTGACTGATAGCAGTCCATTCTTGCACAATCAATGCTTTCATTTTGTCAGAATTTTTAGGTTTTTGTTTGTCCACCCGTCTCTTGATGATTGACCACAAATTCTCAATGGGATTAAGATCTGGGGAGTTTCCAGGCCATGGACCCAAAATCTCTATGTTTTGTTCCCTGAGCCATTTAGTTATCACCTTTGCTTTATGGCAAGGTGCTCCATCATGCTGGAAAAGGCATTGTTGATCGCCAAACTGCTCTTGGAGGATTGGGAGAAGATGCTCTTGGAGGATATTCTGGTACCATTCTTTATTCATGGCTGTGTTTTTAGGCAAGACTGTGAGAGAGCCGATTCTCTTGGCTGAGAAGCAACCCCACACATGAATAGTTTCAGGATGCTTAACAGTTGGCATGAGACAAGACTGGTGGTAGCGCTCACCTTGTCTTCTCCGAATGAGGCGTTTTCCTGATGTCCCAAACAATCGAAAAGGGGATTCATCAGAGAAAATAACTTTACCCCAGTCCTCAGCAGTCCACTGCCTGTACCTTTTGCAGAATATCAGTCTGCCCATGATGTTTTTTCTGGAGAGAAGTGGCTTCTTTGCTACCCTCCTTGAGACCAGGCCTTGCTCCAAGAGTCTCCGCCTCACAGTGCGTGCAGATGCACTCACACCTGCCTGCTGCCATTCCTGAGCAAGCTCTGCACTGCTGGTAGCCCGATCCCGCAGCTGAAACACTTTTAAGAGACGGTCCTGGCGCTTGCTGGTCTTTCTTGGGCGCCCTGGAGCATTTTGGCAACAATGGGACCTCTCTCCTTGAAGTTCTTGATGATGCGATAGATTGTTGACTGAGGTGCAATCTTTCTAGCTGCGATACTCTTCCCTGTTAGGCCATTTTTGTGCATTGCAATGATGACTGCACGTGTTTCTTTAGAGATAACCATGGTTAACAGAAGAGAAACAATTATGCCAAGCACCAGCCTCCTTTTAAAGTGTCCAGTGATGTCATTCTTACTTAATCATGACAGATTGATCTCCAGCCATGTCCTCATCAACACCCACACCTGTGTTAATGGAGCAATCACTGAAAAGAGGTTAGCTGGTCCTTTTAAGGCACGGCTGCAATGATGTTGAAATGTGTTTTGGGGGATAAAGTTCATTTTCTAGCCAAATATTGACTTTGCAAGTAATTGCTGTTAAGCTGATCACTCTTTATAACATTCTGGAGTATATGCAAATTGCCATTAGAAAAAGTGAAGCAGTAGACTTTGTAAAAATTAATATTTGTGTCATTCTCAAAACTTTTGGCCATGACTGTACATGTTCACACAAGCCACTAAACAGAAAAAAACAAGGATATAAACCTAAAGATTAAATACTCTGCAGTAAATAGCATAGTCCATGAAAATAATATACAGTATTTAGTTAACAAGTTTTTTGATTAAAAAAAATGCGAAAGCCATCCCGCCTCATCACGGCAACCGTAATTGGGACAGTACTATAATATTAAAAACCTTACGTTTTGTCAAGTGACATGCATGTGGATAAGGGCTGAGGGACTGTGGCCAACTAGTGGATGCACAGCCGAGGGAGACGACATAAATACCCAACTCAGACTTGTACGTGAGTTAGGTGTTAATGTTAATGAAAGCTCAACTGAACAAACAACATCTCGTCCTATCCAAAGACCACTGACACCATCTATTACTGGACTGGCTACTTAACTCTCTTTCTTTGCAGCCACACAGTGGTACACCTTGTAGATGAGGGACAGAAAGAGCATGTGCTCCAGTGGATGGCAAGCACTGCACCAAGTGGCCTCTCCTCTTCTTCCTTCACCTTAACATCACACTCAGTACAATCCTCAGAGATGGCACCCCAATCACCCTTCCTTGTTTCCCCCCCATGTCACAAATTTCCAAACGCCCAACTGACTGTGGGGAACCACATATGAACCATTCTGCAGAGCTGTTCACACATTCTATTCCATGGGCATCAGAAGTCTGCTCCAAAGATTCACAGAATCCACAAGAGGAAAGCATCTGGCCCGATGCCCAAAAGGTTTTCATGTTGGATACGGGACTGGATGAAGTAGGGTCTGAGCAGGATCCAGACCCTCGTCACCAGATATTAACTCACAGGGGTAGGTGATCCTGATGAAACTCAGATACTAGATACTGTGCTGGCGGGGATCTCACTGAGGTCACCGTAGTTCAGGGGCCCAGCAGGGAGCGCAGCCTCAGTTACCAGCGGTAACCTCGATGACGTCACCGCTGCTTACTGATGCTGCACTTACAGCAACTCATTCATTGGTGGTTCTCAGCCTGGACGGTTGCATCTTGGCACCATCCAGGTTGAAAACTGTTTATCCCCAGACATGGATTACGGCGTGGGACAGAACGACAGACAGGTGAGGGATATAGCTGTTTTTTATTGTTGTTTTATTTATACTTGCTGTGTCTTTATTTACAATATAACTATAGGATATATAACTATAGGATTGGTAATGGTTATGTGTCTTATAGACACTTCTTCATTACTAAGCCATGGGCTTGATGTCATCAGACAATACAAAGGTGACATCAACCTCACAAATATGAACCTCACTTGCCATCACACTACAGTGAAACAGGGTAAGTGGGCAGAGCCGGGCACAGTGCCAGAACTGGCGCATCTAATAGATGCACCTTTTCTGGGCTTCTGCGGGCTGCTGTTTTTAGGCTGGAGGGGCAATATCAATGGCCCTTATCAGCCTGAGAATACCAGCCCCCACCTGTCTGCTTTATCAAGGCTGGTTGTCAAAAATGAGGTGACTCAGCGTCATTTTTTAAATATTTATTTAAATAATTAAAAAAATAGCATGGGGACCCTTCTATTCTTGATAACCACCCTTGCAAACGCTGAAAGCTGAAGGTTGTAGCCCTTTATCAGTTTTGCCTGGCTGGTTATGAAAAATAACTTATAAAAAGACAAATATTTTGCGCTGTCAATGGTAACGTGTGCCCATATATACATAAAGTACTTGCAAAAGGGTTAAATAAATAAAAGTATCGGCTAGGTAATGACTATACTGGATTATAGTAGAGAGCAAGATAAAGAAAAGTAAGTACAAATGAATAACCTGTGCTCAGTTGTTGAGAAATTCATCCAAAAGGAAAGTACCGTATATACTCATGTATGAGCCGACCCGTGTATAAGCCGACCCCCCTAATTTTGCCACAAAAAACTTGGAAAACTTATTGACTCGCGTATAAGCTGGGTGTATAAGTTGCCGTCCTGCTCTGTGCTCCCCATCCAGCTCTGTGCGCCCCCATTCTCCTCTGTGCTCCCCTCCTCCTGCTCCATTATCCTGTCCTGCTCGTGCTTTCCATCCTCCCCCGTCCTGCTTCGTGCTCCCCCATCCAGCTCTGCACTCCCCCATTCTCCTCTGTGCCCACCCCCGTCCTGCTCCGTGCTCTCCGTCCTCCCCCCGTTCTGCTCTGTGCTCTCCGTCCTCCACCCCGTCCTGCTCCGTGCTCTCCGTCCTCCCCCCGTTCTGCTCCGTGCTCTGTCCTCCCCCCTGTCCTGCTCCGTGCTCTCCGTCCTCCCCCGTTCTGCTCCGTGCTCTCCGTCCTCCCCCCGTTCTGCTCCATGCTCCTTGTCCTCCTCCATGCTCCCCCCATCCTCCTCCATCATACTCACCCTCCCCGTGCCATCGCTGAACGTCCTGGCCGGCAATCCTGCGTTCTCCCCGGCTTCCTGCAGCTCTCCCCGGCTTCCTGCAGCTCTCCAGCACTGAGCGGTGACGTAATACCGCTCATTAAGACCATGAATATGGAGGCCACGCCCATGGGCAGTGACGTCGCGTCCATATTACATGACCTTAATGAGCGGGTATTACGTCACCGCTCAGCGCTGGAGAGCTGCAGGAAGCCGGGGAGAGCTGCAGGAAGCCGGGGAGAACGCAGGATTGCAGGGACGTTCAACGATGGCATGGGGAGGGTGAGTATGATGTCCCAGCCACCGGCTCCTGCCGCCGCATCCCCTCCCCCGCTGGTTTCTGCCCTATGACTCGTGTATAAGCTGAGGGGGCATTTTCAGCACAAAAAAAAAGTGCTGAAAATCTCGGCTTATACACGAGTATATACGGTAGTCGTCCAAGGATTAAGGGAAAACGGTCATCCGAGGGTTGAAGCGGGTAACTCCAAAAGAAAGATCTTCGGAAGCAGTGCCCCAGCTGGTAGCACGTGTTTCCCAGAGAATCCCGAGGGGCTGTCTTCCGTGTGGAGTAGTTGCAGTCAGGACCTGCGAGTTCGAGAAGGTGCAGCAGGACCTGCCGTGACGTCTTCATCACGTGACTAGATGACGGTACAGGGCTCCGTAAGGACCAAAATCCAACGCGTTTCGAGAACCGCGGTTCTCTTCATCTGGGATGGTCCTAGTTGCAAAAGAGCTGCTTTATATAGGATAATGTCATTCAAACGCAAACAGTTCGACTTCACTATTTAACCCTCTAGGTATGAGGGAGTCTAACTGAAATATCCACTTGGTCTCAGCACGGGACATTTTCCTAATAAAATCGCCTTTTCTCCAGTCCTTTTTTACCACTTCTATAGCTGTAACTGTTGTGCCGAAAATAGAGCTATTATGACGATCCAGGTAATGTTTGGACAGTGGATGTCCAATGAACTTGTTCCTAATATTGCGCAAATGTTCATTTATTCTGATTTTAAGCGAACGTTTCGTTCTTCCTACATACAGTTTATTACAAGGACACTTAAGGGAATAAATAACCCCAGAGGTAGTATAAGTAGTAGTGTCCCTGATTTTAAAAGTATTAGATCCATGTATGATGGAGTGTTGTTTGAATAAATTTAAAGATTTGCACATAGTACATTTTTTGCAGGGAAAGAAACCAGATGGCTGAGGAATCAAGGAAGTAGTAGTTTTCTTTTTATTACAATAAGCAGGCAAAGAAGGAGCCAATTTATTCCCCAAATTACTAGCCCTACGAAAAATAAAGCGAGGATTTGGGGGTAATGTTTCACCAATCACTTTATCTTCCTTGAGAATATTCCAATGACGACCAACAATTTTTCTCAAAATATGAGAATTAGCGGTAAAACGTGTGATTATAGGAATATCATTCATAATATCAGGAGCATTGCTTGCCTTCTTTTTATTTATCAGAAGGTTATGTCTTGAATTTCTTTGAACATCCTTCTCAGCTTTAGTCAGAAGATCACTGTCATACTCTTTAGAAATAAATTTACTCGTTAAGGTGGCTTTTTCTTCAAAGAAATCAATAGAACGAGAACAATTTCGATAGGCTCTAGTAAACTGGCTCTTTGGTATGTTTAATAGCCAGCTAGGCAAATGACAACTGTCCAGTGATATATAATTCCTACAATCAGTAGGTTTCGTGAAGGTTCTAGTCTGAATAGAGTCATTTTCAATAAAGATATTCAAATCCAGGAAATTAATAGAGTGCGTGTTGATAGCTGAAGTAAATTTTAAAAAATATTCATTTTTATTAATATCAATTAAAAAATTAGTAAGAGAATTAAAATCACCAGACCAGATGAAAATAATATCATCAATGAAGCGGTGAAAAATGAATATTTTTTAAAATTTACTTCAGCTATCAGCACGCACTCTATTAATTTACTGGATTTGAATATCTTTATTGAAAATGACTCTATTCAGACTAGAACCTTCACGAAACCTACTGATTGTAGGAATTATATATCACTGGACAGTTGTCATTTGCCTAGCTGGCTATTAAACATACCAAAGAGCCAGTTTACTAGAGCCTATCGAAATTGTTCTCGTTCTATTGATTTCTTTGAAGAAAAAGCCACCTTAACGAGTAAATTTATTTCTAAAGTGTATGACAGTGATCTTCTGACTAAAGCTGAAAAGGATGTACAAAGAAATTCAAGACATAACCTTCTGATAACTAAAAAGAAGGCAAGCAATGCTCCTGATATTATGAATGATATTCCTATAATCACACGTTTTACCGCTAATTCTCATATTTTGAGAAAAATTGTTGGTCGTCATTGGAATATTCTCAAGGAAGATAAAGTGATTGGTGAAAATTACCCCCAAATCCTCGCTTTATTTTTCGTAGGGCTAGTAATTTGGGGAATAAATTGGCTCCTTCTTTGCCTGCTTATTGTAATAAAAAGAAAACTACTACTTCCTTGATTCCTCAGCCATCTGGTTTCTTTCTCTGCAAAAAATGTACTATGTGCAAATCTTTAAATTTATTCAAACAACACTCCATCATACATGGATCTAATACTTTTAAAATCAGGGACACTATTACTTGTACTACCTCTGGGGTTATTTATTCCCTTAAGTGTCCTTGTAATAAACTGTATGTAGGAAGAACGAAACGTCCGCTTAAAATCAGAATAAATGAACATTTGCGCAATATTAGGAACAAGTTCATTGGACATCCACTGTCCAAACATTACCTGGATCGTCATAATAGCTCTATTTTCGGCACAACAGTTACAGCTATAGAATTGGTAAAAAAGGACTGGAGAAAAGGCGATTATATTAGGAAAATGTCCCGTGCTGAGACCAAGTGGATGTTTCAGTTAGACTCCCTCATACCTAGAGGGTTAAATAGTGAAGTCGAACTGTTTGCGTTTGAATGACATTATCCTATATAAAGCGGCTCTTTTGCAACTAGGACCATCCCTGATGAAGAGAACCGCGGTTCTCGAAACGCGTTGGATTTTGGTCCTTACGGAGCCCTGTACCGTCATCTAGTCACGTGACGAAGACGTCACGGCAGGTCCTGCTGCACCTTCTCGAACTCGCAGGTCCTGACCGCAACTACTCCACACGGAAGACATCCCCTCGGGATCCTCTGGGAAACACGTGCTACCGGCCGGGGCACTGCTTCCGAAGGTATTTCTTTTGGAGTTACCCGCTTCAACCCTCGGATGACCGTTTTCCCTTAATCCTTGGACGACTACTTTCCTTTTGGATGAATTTCTCAACGACTGAGCACAGGTTATTCATTTGATCTTATCCATGCCTCTTTCTTTATCTTGCTCTCTACTATAATCCAGTATAGTCATTACCTAGCCGATACTTTTATTTATTTAACCCTTTTGCAAGTACTTTATGTATATATGGGCACACGTTACCATTGACAGCGCAAAATATTTGTCTTTTTTATAAGTTATTGTTATCCCTCTGACAGCTCTTGTGGTACTGTCCTTTTTTTGCTGCTAAATACGTGTACCGACTATCACTGCGCCTTTCCAGTTTTTCAATATATGGTTATGAAAAATGCAGGGGAACCCACACGGGTTTTTTTAAATTATTTATTCAGAGTGTAGGCGTCGGCTGATGAAAACTCCCATCAGCCACTCTTGCTTTTGCTGTTATTAGTGGCAGCAGGCGTAGGCTGATGGGAGCAGTAGTCCTAATAGTCCATGCCACTGACCGGAGGTAAACTTTACACCTCTGACCACAGCTGCGGGCTCACGCTATCATTTGAATGATTTTACTGCCAATCAGAAGCAGTGTTTTCTGTGCTGTCATGCACATGACAGCATGACAAACACCTGATGTTCAGGGGGCCAAACTCAAACAGTAACATGGACTTCCTGGTGACGTCCTTGTTCAATGTCGGGGCCACAGCAGTAGGTGTTCGGTACGGACACTGAACTTTACTGTTCGGGTTTTCCCATCTCTAGTCAGGAGATGATGAGGATAATGATCCCCTCTCTGTTGTCCATGGATGGCAGGAGGGAACGGAGGAAGCAACCTTGAGTATTACCCCACCAGCAACACACCATGGACTTGGACTATATGGAAGTGCCTTCTTGCTGCATTATCTTAAACATGATGCCTGTATTCTTATGGTTAGAAAAAGTGCTAACTGCTGGATTCCCACTCTATTAGATCCACTGACCAAGAGTAAATTTTGCCAGATGCTTCCTAATTTAAAGGGACACGTGCATGCTGGAGTATCGAAACATGCTTGTAGACAATCTTAAGAGTGGTTTTCCCCAAGACAGCAGTGAGGCACACAGTGTGCATTGCAGTTCTAGACTTGCAACCCTGGGAATATCTAGGTGTTATCACAAAAACATTAGCAACAGCAGTGAAAGTAGCATAAGCAATTTCTGTAAACCATTTCACACTTTTTTTAGACCAACCCTTGCACCAGCAGAACAAAATACAAGTCTGACATGTTGTGAATGACTGGAGAGGATGGTGCAGCAGTATCTCAAGCTCAATATCAATGCCATTAAGGAGAAACTGGACCCTTTTGGTCTTCAAAAATGGAAGAGTTGCCTGAGCTCACCTGTCACGCCTTGGAGGTTTTGTCCTGCCTGGCAGCCAGTGGTCTCTCAGAAGGTGTCTTCTGCGCTGCTGGTGGTGTCCTGATGAATAAGCGCATCCTGCTGTCCCCTGAAATGTAGATGTGGCACCCCAGGAGTTTGGTTGCCACAGTGACCTTGCTTCCCTCCAGGGGAGAGTGATGTCATGCCTGAAAGCAAGGAAGGATCCCTTTAACAGGTAACAGCATACAACACCTTTCCTACTCCAGACCAGAACGGGGAGCTCTAACACCTGATTTCAGGAGAGCTCCTCTAGAACATTCTGGCTGGGGGAGGAGTTGGAGAGTCTGGCTGGAGGGACAAGAGAGGAAATACGTGTGGAGACAAGCTGGGGAAAGAGGAGCTATAGAGAGCTCACCCCCAGGTCTGAGCACCAGAAACGGACCCGGAGTCCGAGGCTCAGTGGGTAAACTAAAGTCCCAGCTGCAGAATCCAGAGGGCAAGAGACAGCAGGTTCTCTGCCCCAACTCTACTACACAGCAGCAGCACATGTGAGCTGGAGACTCCATATATGAGTGATTCCTGAAGCAGGCTAGAGCTGCCTGTTATGAGAGTGAAGTTCTACCTAGACAAGAGACAGATAGAAGAACTTGGATGGAGCTTATAGCAGCCAGTGCCTCAGAAAATAGCGCTAGAAAAAAGACCTCACATCCCACCTGAAGTAAGGGGATTCCAAATTGCTTTCAGGCCAACTGACTCTGTGTCGACCCGCCACCACAATTGTGGGTTACCAGGGCAATGGGGTACTCAGAGCCGAGCCCGTAGAAGTCTATGGGGATTTTGTCACAGGTAGCTGTGGCTCGGTCTGTGGCCCTGGCGGTCTGGCGTATGTTGGGGGAATATTTACAGGGGATTGATTTATGTACAGTTCGTGACGCCACCTGTAGTATTCTGGTAATTAGTACCAGCGCTGCTGTAGATCTCTGAGGGGATGGTGAGGCAGCTAGATGTCGGGTCCCCTACAGGTGGGACTGGTCCCTCAAAGTCTATGGAGTTGGTGAAGTCGAGTGCAGATAAAGAACACAGTCTCACACGGTCAGCGTCTTTCCATACCTTTACTTGTAAGATGTTCAAGCAGGTCCCAGGGAGGCTGATGGGGTTGATGGAGGATGAGCTTTGAGGCAACAGCTAAGCAAGTTAGGGGCCTCCTTTACTGTCCAATGAAGATGAGTACGACCAGCCTGAAGCGTAGTCCCCTCTATGATTCCAGCTTATCCAAAGCTGTGCTTCCCAGTCAGGTTTGTGGTGGAGCCTTTCTATGAGGGAGCTGAATTCTTATTTTGTCCTGCAGAAACTCAAAAGTCTTCACTCCCCCTGACCCAGTTACGTACTGACTATAAGGGGCTGTCTGCCGCGACCTAGGGTCCGGTAGATTCCTGGTTTTCTTATCACTGTGCTTGAAACAACAGTGACCCTTCGGTCCCAGTGACCGGGTGCAATGTGCAGGACTTTTCCAAGTCACAAGCACTTTTCCAATAATCTTCCTTCCACTTTGCCCTTCGATTTGCTCGACTCTTAAGAGATAGTTCAGTCTTTCTTCCAGTGGGGCACAGCTCTGACTAGGCTAAGGTGAATTAGACCACCTGTACCAGCCTCCACGTTCTGAACTGATGACAGGCTCAAACTGGACACGTCTACTCTGTCCAAGGACAGGAAACTGACTGACTAGAATCACTCCCTTCCACACCCCTGCTGGGTGTGTCAGAAGTGTACATGATGTCATGAAGAGACCTTAACTGTTACCTCTCCACTCATCCTCCTGGTATTGTGTACCAGGGCTACACATTCCCCCATGGTAAACGACAGCACTCCCGGGCTGTAAAATACAAAAGAGACATTTTGTTTATGCAATAAACATTAAACAATAAACAGTAATTCGTCCATCCGGGAGGTGAGGATATCTTGAACGTTGCGAACAATAACATTATATATAGAAATACAAAAGTATTAAATAGCATTCAATAAATATACAGTATACTTGTGAAGGACCCGCACCAAACCTTCAACGTGGGTCCTGGGTGGGCTGCAGGACATCCGAATGCAGACCTCACTCAGTGCCACACCACACGGGTTTTTGGTTCAGAGGTAAGTCAAGGTTTCATGTGAAACCATTAAAAAGGCACCTTAGTGCAACTATTTACAAGATACAGTTTTTTGGGCTGGCTCAGTCCTCAGCCTCTGAGTCCATTGTTAAACGAAGACATAATAGGGAAAACACATTTATATATATAGACTTTTTACAATGTTCACATAAATTCGTTATAACTACTGCTGATATCTAATGGGTAATTTCCCTTTTGTGATTCTCTCTGATCTACGTGGTGTAGTTTCAGGTATATCAAGTTGCGATCTGTCTGCACTGCGTAACGGCAAACTATAGAACTGCCTTAATCTTTCCATGGATCTGGCAAGCGTACTGATGGCTGGGCGGTGTGAGTCAGCTTCACCAGGGGATCCCATAGTATGGGGCGCTGCTTCAGATGATCCATCTTGAGGTTCCACAGGTTGAGGTGTTGCTGGGATGGGTAACTCCTGAGCGGGCTCAACTGGCACCACAGGCACAACTGGAGGTAGAATTTCCTCTTGTGGCTGATAAAACTGCAACACTGGAATTATCACAGCATCTCCCAGTCGGGGCCAATCCGCAGGAAAATCTCCCAGATCTGTGTGTAGGACCTCTTCCTTTCTTTCTCCTTGATTGAGGACAGGGTTCTTTTCACAACGCTTTAAGTGTTCTGGACACAACTTCAAATGATCTCTGGACACAGTGGTTGTTGTTCTTCCTCCGTCCTTACTGACGACACAAACTTTTCTGTTGTCATATTTAGAATCTTGTATGACGTAGGGTTCTTGCTCCCACTGATTATCCAGTTTATGCATCTTCCTTTTTCTCTTTAATACTACCTCTCCAGGCATCAAAGGCTTGGCAGGAGCATTTCGGTTGTAAACATCTTCCTGTTTCTCCCGTGCCTTATTGAGACTTTCCTCCACACAGATTTGTACTCTTCTGTATTGCTCTTGCCGATTGATGTCCCAGTTTTCAACAGCGTCGTCTGCCTCCGGTTCTACCACTCCAAGTTCTAAATCCATTGGTAGTTTTCCGGGCCTTGCTCGCATAAGATAAGCTGGAGTGCAGTTAGTTGAGCTTACAGGTATATGATTATACAAATCAACCAAATCAGGTAGTAAATCCGGCCATCGATTCCTGTCTTCCAACGGTATGGATCTCAACAAGTCAAGGACAATATGGTTCATCTTTTCACAAAGACCGTTGGTTTGAGGGTGGTATGGTGTCGTTCTAATTTTCTTGCACCCGTACATATGACAGAATTCCTTGAATAAATCGGCTTCAAAAGCAGGTCCCTGATCGGTTAAGACTTGCTCCGGATACCCATGCGGTCTACAAAAGCTTGCTTGAAAGGTCTTCGCGGCCGTCACTGCGGTCTGGTCCTTAACTGGAACAACCACCAGAAATCTGGAGTAATGGTCCACCATGGTCAAGGCGTATGAGTATCCAGATCTACTTGGCGACAATTTGACGTGGTCCAGGGCCACAATCTCCAGGGGACGAGTCGTCCGGATAGGTTGCAGGGGTGCCTTCTGACTACCGTAGTCCTTTCTTCTGAGACCACAGGGTCCACAGTTCCGACACCACCTCTCGATGGAGCTGCGCATCCCTACCCAGTAGAACCGGCATCTCAACAGGGTCTCCAGCTTTCTCCAGCCAAAGTGTCCTGCTTGATCGTGGTACGCTTCCAACACCATTGGGACGTCTGCCTTGGGGACCACGATTTGCCAGACCATTTCATGGGTTCTGGGGTTGACGTATCTTCTGCACAACTTCTCTCGGTATAGGAACAACCTGCTTTTCTCGTTCCACAGGAGCTTGGCTGACATAGGTGCATCCTTTTCCAGAGAGGAGCCTTCCTGTTTTAACAACTCCTTGATGCGGCTGACCACTGGATCACTGTCCTGAGTCTCTTTCCAACTATGATGGGGTAAAGGATTTAATGTTGCACCATTCTGCTTTCTGTGGACTCGATGCTCGTGGACTACCCCATTTCGATGGAACGCAGGTAGCTCAATTTCTTCCAGGTCGTCCGATTCTTCTTCCGTATCAGAGTCATGCGGCATTCGGGACAACGCATCAGCATTAGCATTCTTTCGACCTGCCCGGTACTTGATAGTAAACTGGTAATTGGACAACCGGGCCATCCATCGCTGCTCCATGGCACCCAGCTTGGCAGTCTCCAGGTGCGTTAACGGGTTGTTGTCTGTGTACGCCGTGAACTTGTTGGAGGCCAGATAGTGCTTAAATCTTTCAGTAATGGCCCAGACCAGCGCCAGAAACTCCAGCTTGAAGCTGCTATAATTTTCCGGATTCCTCTCCGTTGGCCTGAGTTTTCTGCTAGCATAAGCGATGACTTTTTCTTGGCCATTCTGCTTCTGACTGAGAACTGCTCCCAACCCTTCATTACTGGCGTCGGTGTACAACAGGAACGGTTGGCTGTAATCAGGATAGGTTAAGATCTCATCACCTGTAAGGATCTCTTTCATCTTTTGGAATGCTTCAGCCTGTTCTTTACCCCAATTAAAGGGAGGGTTTCTGCTCTTTAAGGATTGTCCTACTAGGAGGTCCTGTAAAGGAGCCGCCTTCTTCGTGTAATCTTTCACGAATCTCCTGTAGTAACCCGTTAGTCCCAGGAACTGTCGCACTTCCTTAAGGTTCTTCGGCTCCGGCCACTTCTGGATGGCAGTGACTTTCTCTGGGTCCGGCGCTACTCCTTCCGAACTGACGATGTGCCCCAAGTATTGTACCTTCTGTTTGAGTAGATGGCATTTTGAGGGTTTTAATTTCATCCCGTACCTGGACAGGGACTCGAATACTTCTGCCAGGTGCTTCAGATGGTCCTCATAAGTCTTGGAATACACGATGACGTCGTCTAGGTATAGCAGCACGGTTTCAAAATTGAGATGTCCCAGACAGTTTTCCATCACTCTCTGAAATGTTCCTGGGGCACTACTGAGCCCAAACGGCATTCTGTCGAACTCACAGAGCCCCATTGGGGTGGTGAAAGCCGTTTTCTCACGATCCTCCTCAGCCACAGCCACTTGCCAGTAACCACTAGTCAGATCAAGGGTAGAAAAGTAGTTAGCCGTTTTCAGAGCAGCTAATGATTCCTCTATACGTGGTAGCGGGTATGCATCTTTGTGTGTTATGCGGTTCACCTGCCTGTAATCCACACACATTCTCATACTACCATCTTTCTTTTTAACCAGAACTAGAGGGGCTGCCCAGGGGCTACAACTATCCCTTATCACCCCAGCTTTCTTCATATCATTCAACATTTCTTTAGCTTTCTGATAATGAGCTGGAGGTATGGGCCTATACCGCTCTTTGATGGGAGGATGACTGCCTGTAGGGATATGATGTTGTACTCCCTTAATTGTCCCAAAATCAAGTGGATTTTTGCTAAACACTTGGGCGTACTCTTGCACCACCCGTAATACCCCTTGCTTCTGGTGAGCGGGAGTGGTGTCCGTCCCAACATGGAGTTGCTGACACCATTCCGCCACCTGAGTTGCTGGGTCATTGTCCTCCTCTATTTGACAGGAGTCTAAGGACTCAGCCGGGAGAATAGAATTATTATCAACAGCATGAAGTTTAGCAATGGTTGCATAACGGGGTAAATTTACCTCATCATCTCCCCAATTGAGAAGCCGTACCGGTACTCTTCCATTCACCACTTCTACTACTCCTCTAGCAGTCATAAGTGTAGGTCTATGTTCTGAATGGTGGGGTTCTACTACAGCTTGGTAATTCTGTCCTCTCAGACCTATGGCTGCCCTGCACCAAATGATCATTTCACTCATTGGGGGTATCACAATAGGATCTGAGTCAGTGACCCGTACATTACCAATTTCGCCGTCGGTAAGCTTCGCTTGCTGCTGACACACCAGGGCCCGGATCTCTCTTTGGATTACTCCTCTCTGCCTTGGTCGGGCAATCTCAGCGAGCTGTTGGAGTAAGAACACAACTTCTCCCAAACAATTACCGATAATGTTAGTACCCAAAATGATATTTAAACCGTTCTCCTCATTTACAGTCTTTACTACCAGAAGCCCTTGGTCTTTCAACTCCTCTCTGCCCACCTTTACATCTACACATTTTGTTCCGAGTACTTCTACAGGAAGACCATTCGAAGCATACACAGTAAAGTCAAGGCTCGGAGGTTTAAGACTGTCCATTGACCAGTACTTGGTATATAGAGCATCAGGTATTAGGGTCACCTGGGACCCAGTGTCTAACAATGCTGGAACAGCAATACCATCTAGAATAATAGACAGGTAGGGTCGCCCGCCCACATACCTGCGGTTCCAGTCTAGGGGGCCTGACGGGTATTCTCCTGGGTGTTGGCCCTTGGACCCAGGTTCTGCCCGTTTAAAGGACACTGTGTAGACAGATGACCTTTCCGGTTGCAGCGATAACAGATGATCTCTCGACGAGAAGGGTGTTGATCAGAGGTTGCTCCTGGGGGTGGCGTTGTCCTCCTCCGGGGGGGCGACGTCTTCTTTCTTCTCCGGTGCATCCACGGAACGTCCTCCTGGCAGTCAGCTAACAAGATCTTCCCTTCCTCCTCTTTCCGCAGCTGTAGGGCACTCATCACAGCGGCCAGATTTTTAGTCAGCTGGCGCACCTCTGAGCGCAGACAGTCCAATTCACTAGGAGGTGTCACCTGCGTTTTGGTTTCTGCCACTAGCGGGGAACAGGGGGTTACTGCCGGTTCCAGAGTGACTTCACCCTGATGATGTTGGGTGGCCACCTCGGGTTTGCCCAGGGGCCGCAGCCCTTTTATTGCCATGTCCTTTAGGGCATCAAAGGTAGCATCCGGATGATCTAAGGACCACCAATTTACAGTTCTGCGTTCCTCTGGGGATCTCAATCCCTGTATAAATTGTTCTTTCAGCATTCTATTCTCGTCGATAGCATTTAAATTGTTAATTTGCTTGAGTGCTTTCAGGGCTCCCTGTAGTCGGCAAGCATAGTCCCGGATGCTGTCACCTGGCTGTTGTGAACAGTGATAGAAGGCCATCCGGAGATCCGTTTCTGTGCGGTCTTCAAATATGGCATGTAGCTTCAGGAAGATCGCAGGTACCGACTCCTGATCAACGGTATCCCAGGTCTCCACTTCCCTCTCAGCAGCGCCAGTTAGCTGCCCTATTAGCACAGCAGCTTTTTGTCTCTCAGGCATGGAGTACATTTCTAGGATGCTGCATAACTTCCGCTTGAAGCCTGCTAATGTGCCTGGCTCACCGCTGTATTGGGGAAGCCATTTCGCCCCAGGCATATATGGGAGCGTTAGTGGCATGATCGGGACTACCGGACTGGGTGCAGGGCCTGCGCCCCCATCTGGCGCTACAATACCAGACGGTGCGGGATTGGGGACTCCGGCCGGGGCCGCACTGTCAGCCGGTTGTTGTGACATCTTAGCGCCCCCTTGGTTAAACGGAGCCTACCGGTTTCAGATGCTGCTACTTCACAGGCACCGCAGTGGGAACAGGACCTTCGTCGCAGGCGCTCTGATGTCAGAGCGTTCACTTCCTGTCGCAGGACCTGCCGCTGAGTCAGAGCCGGGGGCGTGTCCAAGACTCTGCGCGCTCTTTCAGGTACGCCCACCTTCTTCTCCAACGCCTTAGGGCGCGAATCTGGCGGCAAATATGGCGGTATTTGGCGCCAAACAACAGCAACAGTCTTTTTCGCCAAAACACTCCACAGGCACACAGGGCTCGCAATGCTGCAAGTTTCGGATCCTGTTCGTGACGCCAAGTTTTTGTGTCGACCCGCCACCACAATTGTGGGTTACCAGGGCAATGGGGTACTCAGAGCCGAGCCCGTAGAAGTCTATGGGGATTTTGTCACAGGTAGCTGTGGCTCGGTCTGTGGCCCTGGCGGTCTGGCGTATGTTGGGGGAATATTTACAGGGGATTGATTTATGTACAGTTCGTGACGCCACCTGTAGTATTCTGGTAATTAGTACCAGCGCTGCTGTAGATCTCTGAGGGGATGGTGAGGCAGCTAGATGTCGGGTCCCCTACAGGTGGGACTGGTCCCTCAAAGTCTATGGAGTTGGTGAAGTCGAGTGCAGATAAAGAACACAGTCTCACACGGTCAGCGTCTTTCCATACCTTTACTTGTAAGATGTTCAAGCAGGTCCCAGGGAGGCTGATGGGGTTGATGGAGGATGAGCTTTGAGGCAACAGCTAAGCAAGTTAGGGGCCTCCTTTACTGTCCAATGAAGATGAGTACGACCAGCCTGAAGCGTAGTCCCCTCTATGATTCCAGCTTATCCAAAGCTGTGCTTCCCAGTCAGGTTTGTGGTGGAGCCTTTCTATGAGGGAGCTGAATTCTTATTTTGTCCTGCAGAAACTCAAAAGTCTTCACTCCCCCTGACCCCAGTTACGTACTGACTATAAGGGGCTGTCTGCCGCGACCTAGGGTCCGGTAGATTCCTGGTTTTCTTATCACTGTGCTTGAAACAACAGTGACCCTTCGGTCCCCAGTGACCGGGTGCAATGTGCAGGACTTTTCCAAGTCACAAGCACTTTTCCAATAATCTTCCTTCCACTTTGCCCTTCGATTTGCTCGACTCTTAAGAGATAGTTCAGTCTTTCTTCCAGTGGGGCACAGCTCTGACTAGGCTAAGGTGAATTAGACCACCTGTACCAGCCTCCACGTTCTGAACTGATGACAGGCTCAAACTGGACACGTCTACTCTGTCCAAGGACAGGAAACTGACTGACTAGAATCACTCCCTTCCACACCCCTGCTGGGTGTGTCAGAAGTGTACATGATGTCATGAAGAGACCTTAACTGTTACCTCTCCACTCATCCTCCTGGTATTGTGTACCAGGGCTACACAACTCCAGCACCATCTGTATTCAATGCCCTGGATACTTTGCCTGCAAAACTGTGAGTAGAGCTTTGGAAACTGCATCTGACTGTGTGATCTCAAGTCCTTTCTGCAGCACACACTCCACTCTGTTACATCTCCCAGCACCATTACTTTCTACACTATCTCTCTGCCCTGGGACAAGCTTCACTTGTGGGAAGCTATTCCAACTCTGCTGCATTGCACCATCTGTCCAAGAGGATCTGCACTGCAGCGCTGGTCACTTCTGAACAGATACCACAGGTGGCGTCACGAATACCTTACTACAAACTCTATTATCCCCTGTAAATATTCTCCCTTCTATTGGACGCCCAGGGCCACGGACCGGGTCACTGCTGCCATGACACATCCCTTTAATCCACCGGCCATGTACCAAGTATCCCACTGCCCTGGCGGGCGATCCATTTTGGTGTCACGAACAGGATATCAAAGCCCGGTGTCACCGGGTCCTGTGTGTCTATTTTGAACTGTCTATTGTGCCAGAGACTTTGCTGAAAGTTTTGTGATTGCCGCCATTACAACGCCACGAGGCGCGCAGGGAGAAGAGAGGCGCGCCGTCGTGGGCGAAGCCAGAGTGAGAGCGCGCGAAAAGTGAGGTGCTGCCTGCGAAAACGGCAGCTTGCAGAGCACAGGGAGCTGAAGCCTGGAGTCACGGTATGCACCGCTCATCCGCCGGACGAGCAATAGCCTGGTAAGCCAGTGGAAACACAGAGCCTGGCTAAGATTAACTAGGGGGGAAGAGAATGTCTACCGCAGGAGAAGATATAGCGGCGGACACAGCCGCAGCCCCCATAGCGCTGCATGATGCAGAGGCAGGTGCAGCCGCAGCTCCCATAGCATAGCAGAATCCAGCAGCCAGCGCAGCCACAGTCCCCAGAGCGCAGCAAGATCTGGTGACCGCCGCAGCAGTCCCTATAATGCCGCTATCAATGCCATATATACCGGGAGCTGCCTGGCTACCACAATACTCAAGGGAGCCGTATACCCTGAGCGATTTCAAGGAGAGACTGTGTTTATTTGATGTATACCACCTGTCTGAAAACCAAAAAGTAAGCATTCTTATTGGACAGTTAACTGGTGCAGCTCAAAGAGAAGAAAAGTCCTGGCAGG
The DNA here is from genome assembly GCA_033576555.1 of Oophaga sylvatica. Classification (NCBI taxonomy): domain Eukaryota; kingdom Metazoa; phylum Chordata; class Amphibia; order Anura; family Dendrobatidae; genus Oophaga; species Oophaga sylvatica. Next base: position 176,194,084 of record JARQOD010000005.1, read on the forward strand.
ACACTGATAAAGAGACTGTTAAGCAAATTCTGGCTAACCTAAAGAGCACCTTTGACACCCGCACTGCAGCAGAAATAAAGATGAGGTTCTTGAGTGCAAACAAAGGGTGCAGGACAGTATACGGGACTATGCTCTTAACCTTCAGGAGGCACTGCGGGCCATAAAACAGATTGACCCAGACAGCGTGCAGGATGGAGACAGATTGTTAAAAGAGCAGTTTGTGGAGGGACTCCTGTCCAGCACCCACAGGTCACAGCTGCGCATCATGGCCCAACAAAACCCTGACCTCAGCTTTGCAGACTTTAAAGACAGGGCTATCTGGGCGTTACACGAACCAAATGTCAGCCGTACAGCACCCCCTAGGCGCCCAGCCATTACATACCACCAGGAGGCGGTATCCTTCCCTCAGGCTCTCGCTGAGGCTGACGCACAGACCCTGGATGATGACCCATCTGCAGAGCTGCGTCTGCAGGTGCAGGAGCTGACCAAAAGTGTGGCTGCACTAGCCAAAACCGTGCAGTCTTTGCAAGTGCCCCAAAAGGAGAGGAGAGAGTTAGCCTCCAGTCCAGATGATGTCCCGTGGCGATGGAAGAAGAGGAACCCGCCAATCAGAGGGAGAGACAACGATCGCTACGACCAGGACGGACGTCCCATTTGCCGCCGCTGCAGAAAAGCAGGGCACATCGCAAGGTTCTGTTATTTAAACAAGCGACCCCTGGGGCAGAGGGCCAGCCCCCAGGAGTAAGATGACCAAGCCCACGGAATTGGCGAGCCAAGTACGTCGGAGGAAGACTGGTCCTCCCAGTTGTGATTGACAGCATCCCAATAAATTCTTTGCTGGACACTGACTCTCAGGTGACGACTATGCCATATATTCTTTACAAACGGTACTGGGCTGACTCTGATCTTACTCGTGGCCCAGATGATGAGCTGACAGTAGTCGCCAGCAATGGTCAGCCTTTGCCACAGAAGGGGTATAAGGAAGTGACCATTAAGTTGGGGCGAGTAGAATTAAAAGCCCAAGGTATGATAATTGTAGACATTGATCGACGAGAATGTAACCCAATGATGACCTTAGGTACTAATGTGATAGAAAATTGTCTTGCCGAGGTTATTGTTTTGTTGCAACAGATAGCTGAAACTGCTGGTTCCAGTGAGCAGCGGGTCCTGCAAAAGGAGATCAAGGCCCTATGTAAGGTTCTTTGTACATGTTTCTTGAAACTCAGTTTTTCCGTCGGCCATTTTGCTTTCTGTCTTGCTGCAGCTATCTTGCCCTCAGTCAATATGGAGTTTCCAGCTTTCATGTTCCCGCCCTGATTCTCTCCCTCTTGCTTCTTAAGCAGCCTCAGCTGAGCAATCAGTGCTTCAGAATCAAGCCTGCAGTGAGCCTGTGACCTGACTCCTGGAAAACCTTGGACTTTGTACTCCAGCTATTTCCTACTGAGGAACTTTGGAACACTTGTGGACTCTGGAAACCTGCTATTTGATAAATCCACGTTTGCATGGAATTACGGTAACAGAGAAGAGATCCTGAACCTGTTGTGGAGTGTTATTGCTGAGCTTAAGTTACTCTGGCCTGCTGTGTCTCCTGCTTCTGTACCTGCAAACTGTGTGACCCTTTTTGCCACTTGTATGAAGTAATACAAGTCCTTCTATATCAAACCTGTGTCTCATGTGTTTTCCTCGCACCCAAGCACAAGACGCTATATGAACTGTACACCATACATTACAAGATTCTGAAGCCAAACGTTAGTGTCTGCTGGGTCTGGGAAGGCTGTGTCTGCTGTGACTGTGGATATCAGATGTCCGGTTATACTTTCTGTGATGACAGTGGTTGTGACTTCTCACAACCATTCCAGGTGAGCACATTCCCTTAATTTTACTCTGCAGTGTTACCACAGGTAAACACTATTGTTTTTTTGTTTTTTTTTCTCTTCTCCTTCCAGTACTCCTGTCTTAAAAGATCTGGAAGATGGAGGCTCGCATAAAGGAGCTTTGCGGAGTGACTGATACAATCCTTGCAGATATACAGACTATAAAGACCCGTTTTGCAAACCTACAGGACCTCACTAATCACAATTTGCAAGTGTTTGGACAAACTACCCAGGATTTACGAGCCAGGATTGAGGTTCTAGAGGAACGAGTCCAGGCTCCTGCCATAACCCCGAGTTCTGGGATTCCCAAGTTACCCCCTTTTCATTTTGGCGGTGAACGTGAGAAATTGAGGGGATTTATTAACCAATGCAATCTTTTTTTTTTCTGCACATGCTTCACAATTTCCCACTGAACGATCTAAAGTGCTTACTATAATCATGTTGCTTACCAACAAGGCTTTGATGTGGGCAAACCCTCTGATTGAGACTGAGGATGAATGTTTGGATCATCTTGATGCTTTCATTTCAGCCATGGGGCAGGTGTTTGATGACCCCAATCGAGGTGCAACAGCTGAAGCAGCCATGTTAACTTTGCGCCAAGGTAAGCGCTCAGTAGCCGAATATGCCTTGGATTTCAGGAGATGGGCCCTCGATACTTGGGACAGTTCTGCCAAAAAATCTATTTTTCGAAAAGGGTTGTCTCCACTGATTAAGGATGAACTTGCTCGTGCCGACCCTCCACTGCGTTAGGTGACTTTATTAACTACTGCATCCGTATTGATGCTCGTCTGACTGAACGCAGGCAAGAGAGATGTGTTATGTTTCGGTAGCTGAGGAGTGCAGGTAAAAAAGGCAATACACCAGAGCAGTTGGAATCTATGGGATTGCAGTACCCTGACTAACCACCACAACTAGAGGCAGCCGTGGAGCGTTCCTACGTTGGTCCTAGACGCCTCGTCACAGCCTGAGAAACTAACTACACCTAAAGATAGAAATAGGAAAGCTATCTGCCCCGGAGTAGAACCCCAAAGATAATAGAAAGCCCCCAAACATGTAATGGCGGTTAGACAAGAGGAAATACTGACACAGAAAGAAAATAGTATGAGCAAACGCTGGGGCCCAAACTATCTAAATAGAAAAGGATAGGAAGGGTACTTACTGCAATCCCAGAAAACCCTGAAAAACACCAACTCTACTAATTTCAAAATCACCTGAGATCACACGACCTCTACCACCTAAATTAGCTCTCTGGTGTAACAAAATCAAAACAGCAGCCACTGAAAAAACTGGAAAAAACAAAAGAACAAAACTCAGTGGCTGAACTAAACTGAGAAGGCAGAAGCCCCCGGAGGGGACCCGAAGGCCCCCAAAGAAGTGCAGGACAAAATGCAAAAATATAGCACAAACACAAAAGAAGAAAAAGACTTATCTGTTACCAGGAGATGCAGACACGACACAGCAGGCTACAAGGGAAACTGGAATGAAGGATTCAGACCAGAACAATTGATCACCGGCAACCCTGATGGGAAAATGACTCCCTTATATAAGACCAGTCAGTAACACCTGATTCCCAGTCCTCACAATCTTCACTAGTACCGCTTGTAACCACCAGAGGGAGCCTCTGCTCAGAACTCATCTCAAACCCATTCACAACAGTACCCCCCCTTGAGGAGGGGTCACCGAACCCTCATTTGAGCAACCAGGTCGGTCAGGATGAGTTCTATGATAAGCACGGATAAGTCTCCTAGCATGGATGTCCGAAGCAAACACCCAAGAATTGTCTTCCTGACCATAACCTCTCCATTTAACCAAATACTGGAGTTTCCGTCTAGAAAAACGAGAATCCAATATTTTCTCAACCACGTACTCCAGATTGCCCTCAACCAAAACAGGGTCAGGAGGCACAGCAGCAGGAACCACTGGCTCAACAAACCTCTTCAACAAGGACTTGTGGAACACGTTATGGATCTTAAATGTCCCTGGAAGAAGCAAACGAAAAGAAACAGGATTAATAATCTCCACGATCTTATAAGGTCCAATGAACCTAGGCTTAAATTTAGGAGATGCTACTCTCATAGGAATATTCTTTGAGGACAACCAGACCAAGTCCCCCACTTTAAACCGAGGACCATCAGTCCTATGCCGGTTAGCAAACTGCTGGGCCTTCTCCTGAGAGAGGGACAACCTCTCCACTACCTGGTCCCAAATCTGTTGCATACGCTCCACAACAGAGTCAACCCTGGACAGACAGAAGCCTCCGTCTGTCCTGAAGAAAATCGAGGGTGAAACCCAGAATTACAGAAAAACGGAGACATCAAAGCGGCAGAGCTAGCCCTATTATTAAGAGCAAACTCAGCCAAAGGCAAAAAAGAGACCCAGTCATCCTGATCAGCAGACACAAAGCATCTAAGATAAGTCTCCAATGTCTGGTTTGTTCTCTCAGTTTGACCATTGGTCTGAGGATGAAATGCCGAGGAGAAAGACAATTGAACACCCAGTTTAGAACAAAAAGTCCTCCAAAATCTGGAAACAAACTGGACTCCTCTGTCAGACACAATGTTCTCAGGAATGCCGTGTAAACGAACCACGTGCTGAAGGAACAACGGCACCAATTCAGAGGAGGAAGGCAACTTAGGTAATGGCACAAGATGTATCATTTTGGAAAACCTATCACAAATTACCCAGATGGTGGTCATTCTCTGAGAGAACAGGAAGATCGGAAATGAAATCCACAGAGATATGGGTCCATGGTCTCTTGGGCACAGGCAATGGCATCAATAAACCACTAGAGCGAGAGCAAGGCTTGGAGCGAGAGCAAGTCCCGCAGGACTGCACAAATTCCCTGACATCACGAGACAAGGTAGGCCACCAAAAGGACCGACTAACCAAGTCTCTGGTACCAAAAATTCCGGGATGCCCAGCCAATGCGGAACAATGAATCTCAGACATCACACTCTTTTTCCATTGGTCCGGGACAAACAATTTTCCAACAGGGCAGCGCTCGGGCCTATCCTCCTGACACCCCTCCAGAGCAAGTCTCAAATTGGGCGAGATGGCGGAAAGAACTACACCCTCTTTCAAAATAACAGAAGGATCAGATAACTCAGGAGAGTCCGCAAGGAAACTCCTCGAGAGGGCATCCGCCTTAACATTCTTAGTGCCAGGAAGAAAGGAAACCACAAAATTAAAACGTGTGAAAAACAAGGCCCACCTGGCCTGTCTAGGATTGAGTCGCTTGGCAGATTCCAGATAGACCAGATTCTTATGGTCCGTAAGGACCACCACCTGATGTTTGGCTCCCTCCAGCCAATGTCTCCACTCTTCAAAAGCCCACTTCATGGCCAATAACTCCCGATTACCCACGTCATAATTACGTTCAGTAGGAGAAAATTTTCGAGAGAAAAAGGCACAAGGGTTACTTTTAGAGGTCTCTGGATCTTTTTGGGACAAAACGGCACCTGCCCCAATTTCAGAGGCATCAACCTCCACCTGAAATGGCAGAGAAACATCAGGCTGCCGTAGAACAGGAGCAGAAGTGAATCTCTGCTTAAGTTCCTGAAATGCAGAGACTGCCTCAGGAGGCCAATTCACCACATCAGAACCCTTTCTGGTCAAATCAGTTAATGGTATAACAATAACCGAGAAATTACCAATAAATTTACGATAAAAATTGGCAAAACCCAAAAATCTCTGAAGAGCCTTTAATGAAGTAGGTTGGACCCAATCACAGATGGCCTGAACCTTGACCGGGTCCATTTCAATAACAGATGGGGACAAAATGAATCCCAGAAATGAGATCCTCTGTACGCCAAAAAGACACTTTGATCCCTTCACATACAGAGCATTCTCTCTCAAAATCTGGAACACAGTCCGAACATGTTTCACATGAGAGTCCCAGTCATTGGAAAAAATCAAGATATCATCCAAATAAACAATCAGAAATTTGTCCACAAAATCCCTGAAAATGTCATTCATGAAGGACTGGAAGACGGAAGGAGCATTAGTGAGCCCAAAGGGCATCACTAGGTACTCAAAATGCCCTTCAGGGGTATTGAATGCTGTCTTCCATTCATCCCCGTGCTTAATGCGAATAAGGTTATACGCCCCCCTGAGGTCAAGCTTGGTAAACCAAGTAGCATTTTTCACCCTGGAAAACAGGTCAGAAATCAAGGGTAACGGGTATTGATATTTCACAGTAATATTGTTCAAGAGACGATAATCAATACACGGCCTTAATGAACCATCTTTTTTGGCCACAAAGAAAAAACCGGCACCTAAGGGTGAAGAGGATGGTCTGATATGACCCTTCTCCAATGATTCCTTGATATAAGACCGCATAGCGTCATGTTCAGGTACAGACAAGTTAAAAAGGCGACCTTTAGGGAATTTACTACCCGGCACTAATTCAATAGCGCAGTCATAGCTCCTATGGGGAGGCAAGGATGCAGATTTACTTTCGCTAAACACATCAGAAAAATCAAACAAAATGTCAGGAACATCCTGAGCCTGGGGGGAGGCAGAAAAAACAGGAGTGTTGGTATTAACACATTGGCAGCCCCAACTGGCCACAGACACAGACTTCCAATCCAAAACAGGATTATGAGACTGCAACCAAGGGAAACCCAGCACGATAATGTCATGCAGATTATATAGAACCAAAAATTTGCAGCACTCCTGGTGATCAGGTTCAACCCTCATTATCACCTGAGTAGAAAACTGGGGTTTATTCTCAGCCAAAGGGGTAGAATCGATCCCCAGTAGGGGAATAGACTTCTGTAGGGGTATCAAGGGAAACCCACAACGTTTAGCAAAATCATAATCCATCAGGTTAATAGCTGCTCCAGAATCAACGAAAGCCTGAGCAGAAAATGAGGACAGAGAGCATATCAGAGTGACAGTTAATAAAAACTTAGTCTGAACACTACCCAAGACAACTGAGCGTGCAAAACGTCTTCCCGCTTAGGGCAGACTGAAATAGCATGAGAGGCATCACCACAGTAGAAACATAACCCATTGCGCTTTCGAAACTCATGACGCTGTGCCCCAGACACCACTCCATCACACTGCATGGGTTCAGGAGCTGGCTCACAAGGCAACACCACTCCACGCATACTTCTCCGCTCACGCAAACGTCTGTCAATTTGAATCGCTAATGACATAGAATCATTGAGACCAGAGGGGACAGGGAATCCCACCATAACATCCTTTACATTATCTGACAGACCCTTCCGGAAAAGGGCCGCCAAAGCGTCGTCATTCCATTTGGTCAGGACTGCCCACCTACGGAATCTCTGACAGTATAACTCAGCGTCATCAAGCCCTGATTTAATGCCAACAAGGCTTTTTCAGCTTGATCAGTGACATTAGGCTCATCGTACAATAACCCCAAAGCCTGAAAAAATGCATCAACATCACTCAAAACAGGATCCCCAGGTGTCAGGGAAAAAGCCCAATCCTGAGGATCGCCGCGCAGGAGAGAGATGATAATTTGAACCTGCTGCGCTGCGTTTCCTGAGGACTTAGATTTTAAGGCAAAAAACAATTTACAATTATTTTTGAAATTCTGAAACTTAGCTCGATCCCCTAAAAACAAATCTGGCATGGGGATCCTAGGTTCCACAACAGGCAACCCAGCAAGATAGATAGCAATACTCCGAACCTCAGTGGCAAGCTGATCCACACGGCCAGACAACTGTGCAAACTCCATTGGGAGAAAAGATCCTCCCCAGCACCCAGAGATACAGAGGGAAAAAAAAATGCAACAAACAGAAAAATAACTCTGACAACCTTTTTTCTATCACAATATTTTTTCCCTTCTGTGAGTACCATACAATTTTCAATTTTTTGGGCCGGTGATACTGTTATGTTTCGGTAGCTGAGGAGTGCAGGTAAAAAAGGCAATACACCAGAGCAGTTGGAATCTATGGGATTGCAGTACCCTGACTAACCACCACAACTAGAGGCAGCCGTGGAGCGTTCCTACGTTGGTCCTAGACGCCTCGTCACAGCCTGAGAAACTAACTACACCTAAAGATAGAAATAGGAAAGCTATCTGCCCCGGAGTAGAACCCCAAAGATAATAGAAAGCCCCCAAACATGTAATGGCGGTTAGACAAGAGGAAATACTGACACAGAAAGAAAATAGTATGAGCAAACGCTGGGGCCCAAACTATCTAAATAGAAAAGGATAGGAAGGGTACTTACTGCAATCCCAGAAAACCCTGAAAAACACCAACTCTACTAATTTCAAAATCACCTGAGATCACACGACCTCTACCACCTAAATTAGCTCTCTGGTGTAACAAAATCAAAACAGCAGCCACTGAAAAAACTGGAAAAAACAAAAGAACAAAACTCAGTGGCTGAACTAAACTGAGAAGGCAGAAGCCCCCGGAGGGGACCCAGAAGGCCCCCAAAGAAGTGCAGGACAAAATGCAAAAATATAGCACAAACACAAAAGAAGAAAAAGACTTATCTGTTAGCAGGAGATGCAGACACGACACAGCAGGCTACAAGGGATACTGGAATGAAGGATTCAGACCAGAACAATTGATCACCGGCAACCCTGATGGGAAAATGACTCCCTTATATAAGACCAGTCAGTAACACCTGATTCCCAGTCCTCACAATCTTCACTAGTACCGCTTGTAACCACCAGAGGGAGCCTCTGCTCAGAACTCATCTCAAACCCATTCACAACAGAGATGGTTCGAAAGTAATCGCACTAACCTTTTCCTACCTTCCTCCCCAGCTAAGGAACCTTTGAGTAGGATCACACGGGAAACTGAACCTGAACCCATGCAGGTGGACTCTTTACAAAGACTGGTTAGTGATGCACGCAAAGAACATTGTTTAAAGGAAAATCTATGTTTCTACTGTGGTAAGTCAGGGCACTTCATTATAAACTGCCCCAGCCGTTCTCGTAAGACTACTGCAGCAGTCATTCACTGTGAGTGTTGCGAGAGGAGATCGGTCAGGTCCGAGCCTCAGGCTCCAGAGAAATCTGCAGCAACAGATATTGATTTCTCGGACTTAAACTCCGTTACCTCTGAGGACGATGACTGTGTAAACGCCGCAATTTTTCAAGTTTCCTCAGCGGTGTCCCAGCTGAGTTGTAAGAAAAACAATTCTCATTGCTTCCTTTCCATCAAACTCTGGGTTGACTCAGTCTGGGTGTCTAGCTCTGCTATGATCGACTCAGGGGCAAGTGGAAATTTTATGGATATCTCCTTTGCTCTGAAACAGGGGATACGTTCAGTGAAGAAGGCTACTCCAGTACAGATGGAGACTGTGGATGGCTGCTGACCTCTGGACCAGTGGATCAGGAAACGGAGCCTTTGAGGGTCCTTATGGGTAAAAATCATCAAGAGAAACTGTCCTTTATGCTTATCTCTTCTCCCCACTTTCCCATTATTCTAGGGCTAACATGGCTGCAGGCTCAGAATCCTACCATTAACTGGGAGACCAAGGAATTACACTTTCCAGAGAAACAGATGAGTCCAGAAGTTTCAGCTTGCTCTGTTCCTAAAGGAACCATGTCACTCCCTGAACTACCAGCTGTATACCAGGACTATGTGGATTTATGTGACAAGAAGAACGCTGACCAGCTTCCCCCTCACCGTCCATATGATTGTCCAATTGAATTATTGCCTGGAGCAGAGATACCTTTTGGTAAGATCTACCCCCTGGCGGGGCCCGAGCTAAAGGCTTTAAAGGATTACATAGACGAAAATCTAGCCAAGGGCTTCATACGCCCCTCTTCATCTCCTGCAGGTGCACCCATCTTCTTTGTGAAGAAGAAAGATGGATCTCTGAGACCCTGCGTAGACTATAGGGAACTCAATAAGATTACTATTAGAAACCGTTATCCATTGCCTTTAATCCCTGAGTTATTGGAGAGAGTGCGGCATGCCAAAATTTTCTCTAAACTGGATCTCCGTGGGGCCTATAACTTGGTCCGTATTAGACCTGGGGATGAATGGAAGACTGCATTCAGGTCACGCTATGGACACTTTGAATATCTAGTTATGCCTTTTGGTCTGAGTACCTCCCCAGCCACTTTCCAACACTTGGTGAATGACATCTTCAGGGATCTCCTAGATACATTCGTGGTGATTTATCTGGATGATATTCTAATTTTTTCTAACTCCACAGAGGAACATCATGGACATGTGAGAATGGTCTTAGAACGTCTAAGACAAAACCATCTTTACATCAAACTTGAAAAGTGTGAATTCCATAGGACCGAAATTCAATTTCTGGGGTATGTACTGTCTACACAAGGGATTAGTATGGATGGAAGCAAGACCCAAGCCATCAAGGATTGGCCAATTCCTAGAAATGTGAAGGAGGTGCAGCGCTTCATCGGGTTTGCCAACTTCTATAGACGTTTCATTAGGAATTTCTCTGAGGTAGTGTCACCTATCACCCAACTTACCCGGAAAGAGTCTAGGTTCTCCTGGACCCCCAAGCCCAGGAAGCATTTTAGCGTCTAAAGGATAAATTTACCACCGCACCTATCTTAGTACATCCCAACCCCGAACTTGCCTTCATAATAGAGGTGGATGCTTCAGACTGTGCCGTTGGAGCTATACTCTCTCAGAGAACAGGTGAGAAGAATGTCTTGCATCCCTGTGCCTTCTTTTCCCAGCAGTTGTCTTCGGCTAAGAAGGAACTACGATGTGGGCAATAGAGAGTTGTTGGCCATTATTGCCGCCTTCAAAAATGGAGACACCTTCTTCAGGGAGCTGCACAGCAAATAGTCATCCTGACAGACCATCGTAACCTTGAATTTATCAGGTCGGCTAAGTGCCTGACTCCTCGCCAGGCTCGCTGGAATCTTTTCCTAAACCAATTTAATTTTGTAATTTCTTATAGGCCAGGATCGCGCAATGGAAAGGCTGATGCACTCTCTAGGATTCATTCAGCAGAGACCCGTCCACTTACTCCTCCTAAGACTATTCTTCCTGACTCTAGATTCCTGGGAGTGATTCATAATCAAGACCTACTTAAGGACATCAAGGAAGCATACCATGCGGATTCCTTGTTGGCACAACCCCCAAGGGACGTAAGTCTTGTCTTTAAGAATGGTGTGTGGATTCAGGGACAACGTCTGTATATACCTGAAACAGTCAGATTGAGAGTATTGCAACTCATCCACGATTCCAAGATAGCTGGGCATAGAGGAATTCTAAAGACACAGGAATTTCTTTCTCGTTTCTTTTGGTGGCCCACTTACAGGAAAGATGTTTTAAACTATGTCACTTCATGTGAAGTCTGTGCAAGATGCAAGACACCTCGCTCCTCACCAACTGGTCTGTTGCAACCCCTTCCCACCCCGTCCCGCCCGTGGGGATCCATTTCTATGGACTTCATTGTGGAGTTACCAACCTCTCAAGGGAAGAACACCATTCTAGTGGTGGTTGATCGTTTAACAAAGGCAGCTCATTTTATCCCTTGTGTCGGCTTACCCACTGCAAAACAGACATCAGATTTGATGATTAAGAATGTGTTTCGCTTACATGGAGTACCGGATGAGGTCATTTCGGATCGAGGGGTGCAATTCACTTCAAGGTTTTGGCAAAATTTCTGTGCCGCATTGGACATTAAAGTAAACTTTTCTTCTGCTTTTTATCCCCAGACTAATGGACAGACAGAAAGAACCAATCAGACCCTGGAGCAGTATCTCCGCTGCTTTATCTGCCACCTACAGGATGATTGGGTGGATCTACTTCCACTGGCTGAGTTCTCTTATAACAACTCTCAGAGCGCCTCCACTAAGCAGTCTCCTTTTTACTCCAATTTAGGTTATCATCCTAACATTCTTCCTCGATTTCCCATAGAAACGCCCTTGCCAGCAGTGGCTGAAAGAATCACGTCTTTACAAAAGAATATGGATCTTCTAAAGGAAAATCTGGAATTGGCTCAGGAAAGGTACAAGAAAGCATCAGATAAATTTCGTAAACCTGCACCAGCTTTCAAGGTAGGAGACTTGGTCTGGCTGTCAACCAGAAATCTTAAGTTAAGGATTCCATCGTCTAAGTTGGGACATAAGTACATTGGACCCTATAAAATCAGTAAAATTATAAGTGCCGTTGCTTGTCGTCTTCAACTGCCCAGAACTATGAGAATCCACCCTGTCTTTCATGTATCCCTACTAAAGGCTGCAACACCCAATACGTTTCCTGGACGTTCTTCTCCTTGCCCTGACCCAGTGCTAGTCGATGGTCAGGAAGAATTTGTGGTGGAAAGGATTCTAGATTCCAGGTTGTACAGAAATCAGTTACAATATTTGATTAAATGGCAGGGCTACCCAGTGGAGGACAACTCATGGGAACCAGTCAATAACGTTAATGCTCCTCGCTTGCTCCGCCAGTTTCATCAGAGGTACCCAGACAAGCCTGGTCTGAGGTCATCCGGAGGTTGTCCCTAAGGGGGGAGTAATGTAAGGTTCTTTGTACATGTTTCTTGAAACTCAGTTTTTCCGTCGGCCATTTTGCTTTCTGTCTTGCTGCAGCTATCTTGCCCTCAGTCAATATGGAGTTTCCAGCTTTCATGTTCCCGCCCTGATTCTCTCCCTCTTGCTTCTTAAGCAGCCTCAGCTGAGCAATCAGTGCTTCAGAATCAAGCCTGCAGTGAGCCTGTGACCTGACTCCTGGAAAACCTTGGATTTTGTACTCCAGCTATTTCCTACTGAGGAACTTTGGAACACTTGTGGACTCTGGAAACCTGCTATTTGATAAATCCACGTTTGCATGGAATTACGGTAACAGAGAAGAGATCCTGAACCTGTTGTGGAGTGTTATTGCTGAGCTTAAGTTACTCTGGCCTGCTGTGTTTCCTGCTTCTGTACCTGCAAACTGTGTGACCCTTTTTGCCACTTGTATGAAGTAATACAAGTCCTTCTATATCAAACCTGTGTCTCATGTGTTTTCCTCGCACCCAAGCACAAGACGCTATATGAACTGTACACCATACATTACACCCTGATGCAAAGACAGCAGGTAGAGCTATCTGGCAGAGAAGTCGGCAGTGTCAGAGTGAGTGATGCATTCCCCATTGCAATACGCCCAAAATGTAAAATGTTAATTTGGTGTCGGGCAGCCATAGGCCTCAGAGGAAGAGATTACCAAGCCCTGGTAGAACCAGTGTACTCTGATAGTAGGCCCACTATCCTGACAGCCAGAGGGGTAGTTGATGTACGCAAGGGGAGGGTACCTGTACGCATCTTAAATTGTGGGGAGGAGGAGGCCAAACTACCTCGGTATGCCACTGTTGCTAAGCTGTTCACTGTCAATAACAACGCCATTCAGACAGCAGAACCCCTGGTCTCGTCTGAACAGGCAGAGGACAATGGCTCTGCAAAACAGCTGGAGGAATGGTGTCAGCAGCTGCACGTAGGCACTGACGCCACCCTTCCACACCAAAAGAATGGGGTTTACCGAGTGGTTCAAGAGTTTGAATGGGTATTCAGCAAACACCCTTTAGATTTTGCGCAGGCAATAGGGATCCAACATCATATCCCCACTGGAAATCATCCGCCCATTAAAGAAAGGTACCGGCCTGTACCTCCAAATCACTACCAATGTGCCAAGAGTATGTTACGAGAGATGAAGGAAGCAGGAGTGATCAGAGACAGTTGAAGCCCCTGGGCAGCTCCGCTAGTCCTCGTTAGAAAGAAAGATGGTACAATGAGGATGTGTGTTGATTACATGAAACTTAACAGCATTACCCACAAAGACGCCTATCCGTTACCTAGGATAGAGGAATCACTAGCTGCACTGAGAACCGCTTACTATTTCTCTACCTTAGATCTCACTAGTGGGTATTGGCAGGTTCCCGTGGCAGAGGCAGACAAAGAGAAGACCGCCTTTGCAACACCAATGGGCCTCTCAGAGTTCAACTACATGCCGTTCGGTGTTGTATTTTGGTAGCTGAGGAGAAAAAGCAAAAACGGCAATACACCAGAGAGGCTGGAACTTATTGGATTACAGTAACCTGAACTAACCACACAACTAGAGGTAGCCGTGGAGCATTCCTACGTTGATCCTAGACGCCTCGTCACAGCCTGAGAGATAACTACACCTAAAGGCAGAAAGATGAAAGCTATCTGCCCTGGAGCAGATCCCCAAAGAAAATAGGAAGCCCCAAACATGTAATGGCGGTTAGACAAGAAGAAGCACGGACACAGACAGAAAATAGAATGAGCAAACGCTGGGGCCCAATCTGTCTAGACAGAAAAGTACAGGAAAGAATTCTGACTGCAATCCAACAAAAAAAACCTAAAAAATACCAACACTTCTGATTGCAAAAACACCTGAGATCACACGATCTCCACCACCTAAATCAGATCTCTGGTGAAACAAAACTAAGCCTCAGCCACTGAAAAAACAGGAAAAAGCAAATGAACAAATAACAGTGGCTACAGATAAACTGAAAGGAGCACAGTCTCTGGATCTCTTTGGGACAAAACGGCACCTGCCCCAATTTCAGAGGCATCAACCTCCACCTGAAACGGTAGAGAAACATCAGGCTGCCGTAGAACCGGAGCAGAAGTGAATCTCTGCTTAAGTTCCTGAAATGCAGAAACTGCCTCAGGAGGCCAATTTACCACATCAGAACCCTTTTTGGTCAAATTAGTCAATGGTTTAACAATACCGGAGAAATTACCAATAAATTTACGATAAAAATTGGCAAAACCCAAAAATCTCTGAAGAGCCTTTAATGAAGTAGGTTGGACCCAATCTCAGATGGCCTGAACCTTGACCGGGTCCATTTCAATAACAGATGGAGACAAAATGAATCCCAGAAATGAGACCTTCTGTACGCCAAAAAGACACTTAGATCCCTTCACATACAGTGCATTCTCTCTCAAAATCTGGAACACAGTCCGAACATGTTTCACATGAGAGTCCCAGTCATTGGAAAAAATCAAGATATCATCCAAATAAACAATCATAAATTTATCCACAAAATCCCTGAAAATATCATTCATGAAGGATTGGAAGACGGAAGGAGCATTAGTGAGCCCAAAGGGCATCACTAGGTACTCAAAATGCCCCTCTGGGGTATTAAACGCCGTCTTCCATTCATCCCCGTGCTTAATGCGAATAAGGTTATACGCTCCCCTGAGGTCAAGCTTGGTAAACCAACTAGCACTTTTTACTCTGGAAAACAGGTCAGAAATCAAGGGTAACGGATATTGATACTTCACAGTGATCTTATTCAAGAGACGATAATCAATACACGGCCTCAATGAACCATCCTTTTTGGCCACAAAGAAAAATCCGGCGCCCAAGGGTGAATTGGATGGTCTGATATGACCCTTCCCCAATGACTCTTTGATATAAGATCGCATAGCATCGTGTTCAGGTACAGACAAGTTAAAAAGGTGACCTTTAGGAAATTTACCACCAGGCACTAATTCAATAGCGCAATCATAGCTCCTGTGAGGGGGCAAGGATGCAGATTTACTTTCACTAAATACATCCGAAAAATCAGTCAAAAAGTCAGGAACATCCTGAGACTGGGGAGAGGCAGAAAAAACAGGAGTGTCAGTATTAACACATTGGCAGCCCCAACTGGTCACAGACACAGATTTCCAATCCAAAACAGGATTATGAGACTGTAACCAAGGGAAACCTAGTACAATAATGTTATGCAGATTATGCAGCACCAGAAATTTGCAACTCTCCTGATGATCTGGTTCAACCCTCATTATCACCTGAGTAGAAAACTGGGGTTTATTCTCCGCCAAAGGGGTAGAATCAATGCCCAGTAGGGGAATAGACTTCCGCAGGGGTATCATGGAAAACCCACAACGTTTGGCAAAGTCAAAATCCATCAGGTTAATAGCTGCTCCTGAATCAACAAAAGCCTGAGCAGAAAATGTGGACAGGGAGCAAATCAGGGTAACAGTCAACAGAAATTTAGTCTGAACACTACCCAAGACAACTGAGCGTGCAAAACGTCTTCCCCGCTTAGGGCAGACGGAAACAGCATGAGAGGCGTCACCACAGTAGAAACATAACCCATTGCGCTTTCGAAACTCATGACGCTGAGCCCCAGAAGTCACTCCATCACACTGCATGGGCCCAGGAGCTGGCTCACAAGGCAACACTATCTCACGCATACCTCTGCGCTCACACAAACGTCTGTCAATTTGAATAGCCAATGACATAGAATCATTGAGACCAGAGGGGACAGGGAATCCCACTATAACATCCTTTACATTCTCTGACAGCCCCTTCCGAAAAAGGGCTGCCAAAGTGTGATGAGTGCTGTGCTGGAATTGCCGTCCTCATCTTTTTTTTTTTTTGTACTGCTGACAGCCCACAAAGCAAAGCCCTCCCTCCTCCTCTCTGCAGCTCACGCTTCTCACCAACCCCCCAGCCTGCACACAAGTAGTGTAACCTGAAGCTACCAGTGCTGGAAGTTTTCCCGCTTCACCGCAGGGGTCTCCATTGTCAGCACATGTGCTGTTCCTACCATAGCAGCCATTTTGGAGACTTCATTCTGTTTTGGTTATCACACGGTGGGAGCGTTCGCTAGAAACACGAAAGTACTGTTGTGAAACATGCGCCTGACAGGCATCGTTCCCGTGGTACTGGTGAACCCGTAACTCCAACAGAACCCGAGAAATGGAATTCTCGGATGCCCTATGAACTAGCCCACCCGAGTTTGGGCTCATTTGAACCGTCATTTTAAAGTAAGATCATTGATAGGTCTGCCATTATTCTGCTAGAGTTCCCCGCTGAGTTATGGTCCTTATGACTTTCAGAGCTCAAAACTATAACTTGTAGCCCAGGGGAGGTGGCCAGAAAACCAGCCCCTTTTGTGAGGTCAGAAGCCGACATGTATAAGGCTTGCAGGGAAGCTCCTCAGTCATTCCTTGCTGTGACGTCTTGACTAAGAGATCTGCAAATGAACTATGACGTGTGGCTCCTCCCCCAGCCAGTCTTGTCTGTAACTACCATGTGAGTGATTTTCATCTTTAATCCTATTTTATTTTATAACTGCATTTGTACATAACGATATTGTCTCAGTTTGTTCCATCTTTTTATATTGTATAAGCACTGCCTGTTTTTTAAGGAATAAACCTATAAAATTATTAGTTTGATTCTCCTGCTCTATAAACGAATTTTCACGTGCCTGACGTACTACGCTACTGTTTGGGGTTGCTACGGACCCTCTTGATAAATTGTGTATTAAGTAAATCGTAGCTGGTGGCAGCTAAGAGGAAGGGGTGTAAAGTGTTAATCTATTGGGTGGCGCTGGCAGTGACGGAGCGGGTTTTATAAGAGTATTGCCCGGCCACGGCCCGGAGTAATTATAATTCCCTCACTGCAGCGTGCCCAATAGCCAGCACACATCCAAGTGACCCGTCTGGCGACTAATTATCCTAGGTGCAGTTCCCTGACTGACCTGAGGGTAAGGGGGCGCCAGAGAGCCGCAAGTTCCTAAGTGGAAGTGGGATAATTATAAATCCCTGCAGTTTACTGGGTCGGACGGCAGCAGCCGTCGTGTGTGTGCGCGTTTTCGTCACATTTGCGGCACGGAGGGATCACAAGCCGTGATACCCCGGGCTACCGTGTGGCAGACCGTGTGCACGTTTCATCACATATTGGTGTCAGCGGTGGGATTATAGAGCATTAGTGATCTGGTTTGAGCAATCATTCCATTCACTAAAAAACCTGCACGGTTCTTCAGGGACCCTGCAATTAAAGTTTTGGAGAACAGACTCAGTGTTTATTAGTCCTGAGACAATTGTGTGTACTTGCAGTTACCCCTCCCTTCTCTTTGGTTTTCTATCCTATCTTTTATTTGGCAAACATGGCTACCATAGGAGCAAGTTGGTTCGAAAAGCAGAGCAAGGACACTCTTGTGGGAATCTGCAAGTACCACGGCCTTGTCCACACGAACCAAACCAAAAGCCAACTGGTCCAGGCCCTGAAGGAGCTGGGCGAGCATCGGAGTGTGTCGGGCACAGGAGCCGGCCCAAGCCAAGGTGGTGCTGCAGCAGAGGCCCAAACCCTGCATGCTTAGACCCAGGGCGGGTTGGACCCTTACCTGCAGGCGGCCCTGGAGGGACTCCCCGCTGACAACCGGGAAGAACGCCTGAGGCTGATCGAGCAAGCTCAAGAGAGAGCCGACCAGCGAGAGGCCAAACAGCGAGAGGCTGAGAGAGCCGAGCGCCAAGCTCAGCGAGAGGCCAAGCGGGAGGCTGAGAGAGCCCGAGCTGAGCGGGAAGCCCAAGCGCAGAGAGCCCATGAACTGGAGCTGCTCAGACAAGGGGCAATGCCCTCCACAGCCCGGAGCGGTACACCCAGTAGCTCTCAGAGTCCGAAGCCCAGGCCGGAGCACTTTCCTGTGATGGAAAAGGACGGAGACTTGGACACTTTTCTGCGGGCCTTTGAGAAAGTCTGCAGACAGTACCGGCTGCCTGCCGACCAATGGGCCAGGTACTTGACCCCCGGGCTAAAAGGCAAAGCTTTGGAGGCGTTCGCTTCCCTCACGTCAGATCAAGACAGTGACTATGAGGCCATCAAGCAGGCCCTGATTGCCAAGTACCAGCTAACCCCTGAGGTATACCGAAAGAAGTTCCGGAACCTCCAACGTGGCCCACATGACAGTTATAGCGATGTGGTGCAAGGACTCAGGAACCACTTTGACCAGTGGATCCATGGACTGTCAGTTGACACCTTTGAGGAGCTGAAAGACCTGATGATCAAAGACCAGTTCCTGCATCTGTGCCCAGCTGAGGTCCGACAGTTCATCCTGGACCGAGAACCGGAGGACGCGGTCACAACAGCACGGATCGCCGACAGCTATGAGGCCAACCGGAAACCCGAGGTGCGGAAGCCCGCCGCCCGCTGGGGAGGGGGTAAGCCTGCAACCAACCCCAGTGCCCCTGCCAGTCGTCCCTCTGGAGGCACTATCCCCTTTGCCAGCGCCAGGCCTACATCAGACCCCCGCCAGTGTTTCTCCTGTAAACGGACAGGACACATCAGCGCCACCTGTCCGGAGAGGCAGAAGAACCCCCCAGCCAAGGCCTCCGGACCCAACGCCTCGGTTCTTTTTGTGGGTGGTGTGGTGGGGAGGGTTGATGACAATGTGCAGCCCGTCCGCGTGGGGGCCCGTCTTGCTACAGGCCTCAAGGACACCGGGGCTGAACGAACCCTCATCCGACCCGAACTGGCGGCCCCTGAAGAGTTGATTCCGGGGAAAACCTTAACTGTCACCGGGATTGGGGGCGTCCACTACCCCTTGCCGATAGCCCGAGTTTTCATTGACTGGGGTACCGGGAGCGGGGTGAAGGAAGTGGGGGTGTCCGAAAACCTGCCCACTGATGTTTTATTGGGGACTGATCTGGGGAGGATGGTTGCGTACTATGTCCCTGACACCCCTCCCCAATCTGATAATAAGGTTAATGTTATCCATGATGATGATGTTGATGATGATGGGAAACTGAATGTGTTACCTGCCAATGCTTTGCGAAGTGATTATGCAACCGATAACCTTTCTTTCCCTAGGAATGATGTTGATAGTGATGTATCTGTGCCATCTGAATCTGTTAACCCTTTCTCTGAAGTGGTAGATGTGTCCACAGGTACAGGAGCGTTCAGCCACGTCGCTCTGCGGAGTGAGACGGCTGAGGAACCCCTAGCAGGAGCAAGCGACAGTGCTCAAGGAAATGGGGAGGTGCATGGGAACCGGGAGGAAGGTGACGCCATGACACTGACCAGTGCCACCGAGGAAGGTAACTGGCCCATAAGTAGCACTGCTCCTGAAGTGTTGGGGGTGGATGGGGAGGTAGAGCCCATAGCAACGCAGGCTGATGGGTCTGTGGAAGTCCCCGGGGAGACTGCATATGTAGCTGCTGTCACCCGCAGTCAGAGTGCCCGGATCGCAGGTAGCGCCCTGCCATCTGGACCCTCCTCCGCTACAGGAGAGACTGAATCAGAGGTAGACCCAGAGCCGGTCCCAGAGGGTCCCAGTGAGGAAGGAACCCTGACGTCACTTCTGGCTGCCTCCAGCCAGGAGTTCCAGGCCGCTCTGCACTCAGATGCGAGCCTGGAGAACTTGAGGCACCTCGCCGAGACGCCCACCTCCGTGACTGATAAGGAGAGGGTGTTCTGGGAACGAGGAAGGTTGTACCGGGAGACAGTACCCGGAGATTCCCAAAAGGAGTGGTTGAGGGAAAAACAGCTGGTCGTCCCGCACCAGTTCCGAGGTGAGTTGTTGAGGATTGCCCATGAGATTCCACTTGCTGGACACTTGGGGATTAGCAAAACTAAGGCAGGCCTGTCTCAACACTTCTATTGGCCCAAGATGGGGACAGATGTGACTAACTACTGCCGCTCCTGTATCACCTGTCAAAGAGTGGGGAAGGCAGGGCCTGCTCTTAAGGCTCCCCTGATCCCGTTGCCAGTGATAGAGGAGCCTTTCCAGAGGATCGCGGTGGACATTGTGGGCCCGCTGGCCGTCCCCAGCAGCTCTGGAAAGCAATACATCCTTACTGTGGTAGACTACGCTACCCGGTACCCGGATGCAGTAGCTCTGTCCTCAACTAGGGCAGATAAGGTGGCAGATGCTCTGGTGACCATCTTCTCACGGGTAGGATTTCCCAGGGAGATGCTTACCGATCAAGGGACCCAATTTATGTCTCGCCTAATGAAGGCTCTCTGCAGCAAAATGCAGGTGACGCGTATGGTATCGAGTGCGTATCACCCACAGACCAATGGTTTGTGTGAGCGCTTTAACGGTACCCTCAAACAGATGCTCCGCATGCTGGTTGAGACCCAGGGACACGATTGGGAGCGGTACCTCCCACACCTGCTATTTGCCTACAGAGAAGTCCCGCAGGCCTCGACGGGGTTCTCCCCCTTCGAGCTCCTGTATGGCAGGCGAGTCCGGGGACCCCTTGGGTTGATAAGAGAATCCTGGGAAGATGAGCCAAACCCCACGGAAGTGTCCATCGTGGATTATGTCATGCGCTTCCGCGACAAGATGCAGACCTTGACGCAGTTGGTGCATGACAACATGACGCAGGCTCAGGCTGACTAGAAGCACTGGTACGACCAGAACGCCCAGGAGTGGACCTACCAGGTGGGTCAAAAGGTGTGGGTGCTGGTCCCCGTACCAAAGGATAAGCTTCAGGCAGCCTGGGAAGGCCCGTACGTCGTGCACCAACAGCTCAACCCAGTCACCTACGTGGTCACGCTTGACCACACTCGGGGTAGGCGCAAGGCCTTTCACGTCAACATGATGAAGGCCCATCACGAACGTGAAGCCTGCGTCCTACCGGTCTGCAACCTGCCCGAGGACGGGGAGGAGGATCCCCTCCTGGACATGCTGGCCCAAGCCAATGCCAATGGGTCCATTGAGGACATGGAGGTAAATGCCTCGCTAACCGTCTCCCAGCGGTTGCAGTTGCTGACCACCCTGGAACCCTTCCGGGCCGAGTTCACGAACCGACCCGGAAAGACCAAGTTGGCAGTCCACGATGTGGACACCGGGGATCATGCCCCATTACGGCGGACACCTTACCGGATCTCTGAGGAAGTGCTGCAGATTATGCGCCAGGAGATCCATAAGATGTTGCAGCTGGGGGTGATCCGGCAGTCCAAAAGCGCGTGGGCCTCACCTGTAGTTCTCGTGCCAAAAAAGGATCGGACCACCCGGTTCTGCGTGGACTACAGGGGGCTCAACGCCATCACTACCTCTGATGCGCACCCAATGCCACGCATCGAGGATCTGCTGGAGCGGTTGGCGAATGCCAAGTACATATCCATCATGGAGTTAAGCCGGGGATACTGGCAGATTCCCTTGAGCCCTGCGGCGCAGGAGAAATCCGCCTTTATCACCCCTTTTGGACTGTACGAGTCCACGGTCATGCCTTTCGGCATGAAGAATGCCCCTGCCACTTTTCAGCGGATGGTCAACCACCTGCTTCAGGGACTGGAGGAGTACGCTGTGGCGTACCTGGACGACATTGCCGTCTTCAGTTCCACCTGGGAGGAACACCTTCAGCATCTCCAGGAGGTGCTCAAGCGTATTCACCAGGCAGGTCTGACCATCAAGCCGGGAAAATGCCAGATGGGCATGAGGGAGGTCCACTACCTGGGGCACCGGGTAGGCGGAGGTTCCATGAGTCCAGAGCCCGAGAAAGTGGACGCGATCGTGTCCTGGCCCACCCCCAGGACCAAAAAGCAGGTGAAGTCCTTCCTGGGCACTGCAGGGTACTATAGGCGTTTCGTACCGAACTATAGCGCCATTGCAAAACCCTTGACGGACCTCACCAAGGGCGGTCTTCCCCAAACAGTCAACTGGACAGATGGCTGTGAGGCGGCATTCCGAGCTTTGAAAACAGCCCTGTGCAGCTCTCCAGTGTTGAAAGCCGTCGACAGCAGTCGGCCCTTCCTGGTACAGACTGACGCCAGCGAATTTGGCCTCGGTGCTGTACTCAGCCAGGTTGATTCGGGGAACCAGGAGCACCCCGTGTTGTACCTGAGCCGGAAACTTCTGCCGAGGGAAGTGGCATACTCCACCATCGAGAAGGAGTGCCTGGCCATGGTCTGGGCACTGCAACGTTTGCAGCCCTACCTGTACGGGCGCACCTTCAAGGTGGTCACCGACCACAACCCTCTGAGCTGGCTGCACACAGTGTCCGGAACCAATGGTAGGTTGCTACGCTGGAGCCTTGCCCTACAGCAGTATGATTTTGCCATACAACACAAGAAAGGCAGCGATCATCGGAATGCTGATGGGTTATCACGACGTGGCGAACCCGCTGAGGTGCGCAAGTCGGATTACCGACAGGTCATGCCTCCGTAGCGCCCTCTAAGGGGGGGAGGTGTGATGAGTGCTGTGCTGGAATTGCCGTCCTCATCTTTTTTTTTTTTGTACTGCTGACAGCCCACAAAGCAAAGCCCTCCCTCCTCCTCTCTGCAGCTTACGCTTCTCACCAACCCCCAGCCTGCACACAAGTAGTGTAACCTGAAGCTACCGGTGCTGGAAGTTTTCCCGCTTCACCGCAGGGGTCCCCATTGTCAGCACATGTGCTGTTCCTACCATAGCAGCCATTTTGGAGACTTCATTCTGTTTTGGTTATCACACGGTGGGAGCGTTCGCTAGAAACACGAAAGTACTGTTGTGAAACATGCGCCTGACAGGCATCGTTCCCGTGGTACTGGTGAACCCATAACTCCAACAGAACCTGAGAAATGGAATTCTCGGATGCCCTATGAACTAGCCCACCCGAGTTTGGGCTCATTAGAACCGTCATTTTAAAGTAAGATCATTGATAGGTCTGCCATTATTCTGCTAGAGTTCCCCGCTGAGTTATGGTCCTTATGACTTTCAGAGCTCAAAACTATAACTTGTAGCCCAGGGGAGGTGGCCAGAAAACCAGCCCCTTTTGTGAGGTCAGAAGCCGACATGTATAAGGCTTGCAGGGAAGCTCCTCAGTCATTCCTTGCTGTGACGTCTTGACTAAGAGATCTGCAAATGAACTATGACGTGTGGCTCCTCCCCCAGCCAGTCTTGTCTGTAACTACCATGTGAGTGATTTTCATCTTTAATCCTATTTTATTTTATAACTGCATTTGTACATAACGATATTGTCTGTTTGTTCCATCTTTTCATATTGTATAAGCACTGCCTGTTTTTTAAGGAATAAACCTATAAAATTATTAGTTTGATTCTCCTGCTCTATAAACGAATTTTCACGTGCCTGACGTACTACGCTACTGTTTGGGGTTGCTACGGACCCTCTTGATAAATTGTGTATTAAGTAAATCGTAGCTGGTGGCAGCTAAGAGGAAGGGGTGTAAAGTGTTAATCTATTGGGTGGCGCTGGCAGTGACGGAGCGGGTTTTATAAGAGTATTGCCCGGCCACGGCCCGGAGTAATTATAATTCCCTCACTGCAGCGTGCCCAATAGCCAGCACACATCCAAGTGACCCGTCTGGCGACTAATTATCCTAGGTGCAGTTCCCTGACTGACCTGAGGGTAAGGGGGCGCCAGAGAGCCGCAAGTTCCTAAGTGGAAGTGGGATAATTATAAATCCCTGCAGTTTACTGGGTCGGACGGCAGCAGCCGTCGTGTGTGTGCGCGTTTTCGTCACATTTGCGGCACGGAGGGATCACAAGCCGTGATACCCCGGGCTACCGTGTGGCGGACCGTGTGCACGTTTCATCACACAAAGCATCATCATTCCATTTGGTCAGGACTGCCCACTTTCGGAATTTCTGACAGTACAATTCAGCGTCTTCAAGACCCTGATTTCATGCCAACAAGGTTTTTTCTCGTGATCAGTGACATTAGGTTCATCGTACAATAACCCCAGAGCCAGAAAAAATACATCAATATCATTCAAAACAGGATCCCCAGGTGTCAGGGAAAAAGCCCAATCCTGAGGGTCGCCGCGCAGGAGAGAGATGACAATTTGAACCTGCTGTGCTGTGCTCCCCGAGGACTTAGGTTTTAAGGCAAAAAACAACTTAGTTATTTTTGAAATTCAGAAATTTAGCCCGATCCCCCAAAAACAAATCTGGCATGGGAATCCTAGGTTCCACAACCGGCAACCCAGCAAGATAGGTAGCAATACTCCGAACCTCAGTGGCAAGCTGATCCACACGGCCAGACAACTGTGCAAACTCCATTGAGAGAAAAAAAAATCCTCCTCAGCACCCAGAGAAAAAGAGGAAAAAAATGCAACAAACAGAAGAAAAAAAATCTCTGACAACTCTGACAACTTTTTTTTATTTATTTTTTTTCTTTCCACACTATTTTTCCCTTCTGTGAGTACCATATAATTTTCAGTTTGGGCCGGTGATACTGTTGTATTTCGGTAGCTGAGGAGAAAAAGCAAAAACAGCAATACACCAGAGAGGCTGGAACCTATTGGATTGCAGTAACCTGAATTAACCACACAACTAGAGGTAGCCGTGGAGCGTTCCTACGTTGATCCTAGACGCCTCGTCACAGCCTGAGAGATAACTACACATAAAGGCAGAAAGATGAAAGCTATCTGCCCCGGAGCAGATCCCCAAAGAAAATAGGAGGCCCCCAAACATGTAATGGCGGTTAGACAAGAAGAAGCACGGACACAGACAGAAAATAGAATGAGCAAACGCTGGGGCCCAATCTGTCTAGACAGAAAAGTACAGGAAAGAATTCTGACTGCAATCCAACAAAAAACCCTAAAAAATACCAACACTTCTGATTGCAAAAACACCTGACATCACACGATCTCCACCACCTAAATCAGATCTCTGGTGTAACAAAACTAAGCCACAGCCACTGAAAAAAACAGGAAAAAGCAAATGATCAAATAACAGTGGCTACAGATAAACTGAGAGGAGCACAGGCCCCAGGAGGGGACCTGGCTGACCTCCACAAAAGTGCAGAAAATTATGCAAAAAGCAAGCACAAAAAGAAAAGCAGAAAATATCTTATCTGAAAGCAGCAGATGCATGCAAGACTCCAGCAGACTTCCAAATGAACCAGGAACCACAATAGAGACAAGAACAATTGATCATCGGCGACCATCATGGGAGGGAACCTCCCTTATATCAGTTCAGTCCGTGATCCCAGATTGCCATTCCTCGCTGTAAGGTTCAGTACTGTCTGCAACCACCAAAGGGAGCCTCTGCTCAGAAACCATCTCCAGCACATTCATAACAGTTCGGGCTTTGCAGCGCGCCAGGAACGTTCCAGAGGTTGATGGAGTGTTGCCTTGGACACATGAACTTCGAGACAGTTCTGTTGTACCTAGATGACGTAATTGTCTTCTCCAAGACCTATGAGGAACATTTGGAGCACCTGGCCAAGGTGTCCGAAGCCCTGTCCAAATTTGGCCTAAAGGTGAAGCCGTCCTAATGCCACCTCCTGAAACCCAAGGTGCAGTACCTAGGCCACGTAGTGAGCGCAGAAGGCGTGGCACCAGACCCTGACAAAGTCACTGTTATCATGGACTTGCAGAGGCCCAGCAACATCCACAAAATACGCCAGTTTCTCGGGTTGGTAGACTACTACCGAAGGTTCATCAAGGGCTTCACTGAAATAGCCACACCCTTGCAAAATCTCCTTGTGGGCCAGCCCAAGAAGGCCAGGAAGAAGAGTTCTACGTTTAATTGGAATGACGAACTAGAAAGATCCTTCACTCGGTTGAAGATGGCTCTTACGGGGGATGAAGTTCTGGCCTACCCAGACTATAACCAACTATTCATCCTCTATACTGATGCCAGCAACGTTGGACTGGGAGCAATGCTGTCGCAGGTACAGAAAGGCAAAGAAAGAGTGATCTACGCCAGCAAGAAACTTCATCCCACTGAAAGGAACCCTGACAACTACATCTCCTTCAAGCTGGAGTTCCTCGCCATCGTCTGGGCTGTGACCGAGCGGTTCAAGCACTACCTAGCTGCGGCAAAGTTTACCATCTTCACGGACAACAATCCGCTTACTCACTTGAAAACCACAAAGCTAGGTGCGCTGGAACAGCGATGGATGGCCCAGCTGTCCAACTACGAGTTCACCATCAAGTACCGAGCAGTGCATAAGAATGCCAATGCTGATGCGCTGTCCAGAATGCCCAACTTACCAGATGGGGAGAAGATCTGGACACACTTGAAGAAATTGAGTTACCAGCCTTCCACTGTCCAATTGCGACCCAACGTGCCCAAGGGGTGAAAAACAAGCACTGCATCACGAAAGAGGCCACCCTAAACCCATTGCCTCACCATGAGTGGGCAGAGACGCAAGATAGCGACCCAGCAGTCCGCCTGGTAAAGGAGCTACTGACACAAGCTGACTCGCGTCCTGTCCAGATGCTCCACAAGAGACCCAACAGTTGTGGAAGGAAAAGGGCAGGCTGTTCATCTATCACCAGATGCAAACTGGGATACGGAGCGGCAGCAACAGTACGGCAAGGTGCAAGAATGTGTAGAGAAGAGTTTGTCTCAGGCAAGACAAAAAACAAAGAAATTACAACCAGCATGCACCTGCAGTTCCCTTGGCACCTGGAGAACAGGTACTCAAAAGGAAAAGGAGACTCCACAAGCTTGACGACCAGTGGGAAGCTGAGCCATATACCATTATGCCCTCGGACATCGACAATGCCAAGGTGTGCCTTATCAGTAAGGATGGAGGAGAAAACTCCACAGCAGTGTCAAGGGATCACCTAAAACCGTGCCTTGACCAGCTAAAAGAAAAGATTGGAGATAAGTACATCCTTCAGCCAGCAAAAGAAGAAGAAAAGGTCCGCACTGTACTTGCCGAGTTCCCATCGAAGTGGACAAGAGTAAACCAGGCTATATTAGTGCCCGTCTTGACCTTTTCCCAACCGGCAGTGCCTGAAAGAGAAATGACTCAGGATCAGCCTGAAGAACTGCCAGTTCAAGTGCCAGAAGCCACACCTGCAGTGGAATGCGAAAGTCCACCTCCTGCTAACGGTGAATCTGTCATGCCCACAGTGAGAACGGGTAGGCCTAGAAAATCAGGTATACTTGTACTACGTAGAGATACCAGTAGCATAACCACTAGGGAGTGCAATACACCAGTGCTAGTTAACACGGTGAATCCAGTCAGGTCACCACCAACACCAGTGCTACGTAGGTCTATCCGTACAACCAAAGGCCTATTCCCAATGAGGTTTCGCATATAAGTAAACTGAGTACATGGGAAATGTAAATAAGTTAATACTGTTTATAATTGCAACTTTTAACTATTCTGATTTCATTCTTTAAATGGAAGATTGGGTCACTGGACTTGTAGTGACCAGGACAATGCTTGTAAATAGTTAATATTAATGACTACAGAACAAAAACCATCTGGCGTGGCCAAAGATGTGGTCCAAAAGAGAGACCAGCCATGCCTTGCAGCCCGTCCAAGGCCTACGTTGAGGGTTTGAGACGGGTCCCTCACATTGTACTTTGCTAGGGTGAAAAAGGACACCCCATTTCAAGACTTCACCAAAAATGTATATATTTGTTGTTAAAATTCTGTAAATAGTTATAATATGTTTTTCTTTTATGTTTCCTCAGTCCAGGAGTACTGAATTGTACTAGGGGGGAATGTGGCACCCCAGGAGTTTGGTTTCCACAGTGACCTTGACTCCCTCCACGGGAGAGTGATGTCATGCCTGAAAGCAAGGAAGGATCCCTTTAACAGGTAACACAGCATACAACACCTTTCCTACTCCAGACCAGAAGGGGGAGCTCTAACACCTGATTTAGGAGAGCTCCTCTAGAACATTCTGGCTGGGGGAGGAGTTGGAGAGTCTGGCTGGAGGGACGAGAGAGGAAAGACATGTGGAGACAAGCTGGGGAAAAAGGAGCTATAGAGAGCTCACCCCCAGGTCTGAGCGCCAGAAACCGGACCCCGAAGTCCGTGGCTGAGTGGGTAAACTAAAGTCCCAGCAGCAGAATCCAGAGGGAAAGACACAGCAGGTTCTCTGCCCCAACTAAGACTCTACTACACAGCAGCAGCACATGTGAGCCAGAGACTCCATATATGAGTGATTCCTGAAGCAGGCTAGAGCTGCCTGTTATGAGAGTGAAGTTCTACCTAGACAAGAGACAGATAGAGAAACTTGGACGGAGCTTATAGCAGCCAGTGCCTCAGAGAATAGCGCTAGAAAGGAGACCTCACATCCCACCTGAAGTAAGGGGATTCCAAATTGCTTTCAGGCCGACCGACTCCAGCACCATCTGTACTCAATGCCCTGGATACTTTGCCTGCAAAACTGTGAGTAAAGCTTTGGAAACTGCATCTGACTGTGTCCTCTCAAGTCCTTCCTGCAGCACACACTCCACTCTGTTACATCTCCCAGCACCATTACTTTCTACACCATCTCTCTGCCCTGGGACAAGCTTCACTTGTGGGAAGCTATTCCAACTCTGCTGCATCACACCATCTGTCCCAGAGGATCTGCACTGCAGCACTGGTCACCTCTGACCAGATACCACAGGTGGCATCACGAATACCTTACTACAAACTCTATCATCCCCTGTAAATATTCTTCCTTCTATTGGATGCCCAGGGCCATGGACCGGGTCACTGTTGCCGTGACAAATCCCTTTAATCCACCGGCCCGGTACCGAGTATCCCACTGCCGTGGCAGGCGATTCATAGACCACCTAACTGTCATTAAAATGAACAAGTCATGGATCTCCAATGACTTTTGCACTTCAGTCCCAGACTGGTGTCGTTTTTATTGTCATGCATTGATCTCACGTTATTGAAGTCTGTGACACCTTTGTCATAATAATAATAATAATAATAATCTTTATTTATATAGCGCCAACATATTCCGCAGCGCTTTACAGTTTAACAGTTTCAAAACACAAGTCATAGGTAACAACGTTAACAATACAATAATTAAAGCAAAATAAGCCGACCCTGCTCGTGAGAGCTTACAATCTACAATGAGGTGGGGGAGATACAAAGTACAGGTGTGTATATACAATGGTGCATTTACAATGATGGTCCAGCCATCTTGAGGGAGTGAGGCATGGATGGAGATAGTGAATGGGCTACACATACACACTTAAACATAGAACAACTTTGGTTAGTGAATGTGATAGGCCACTCTGAACAAATGTGTTTTGAGGGAGCTCCTGAAACCATGCAAATTGTGGATAGTCCTAATTTCTTGGGGTAGAGCATTCCAGAGGATTGGCGCAGCGCGGGAGAAGTCTTGGAGTCGGGAGTGGGAGGTACGGATTAGTGCAGAGGTTAGTCGAAAGTCGTTTGCAGAGCGCAGCAGTCGGTTAGGCCGATAGATAGAAATGAGGGAGGAGATGTAGGGGGGTGCTGCACTGTGGAGAGCTTTGTCATGACTTCTGTGACTGTTGTTGCTAATGCTGCTGATGTTGCCAACATATTTTTGAAATGTGGAGACTCGAAGTTGGGTCTTCATCTGGTGGGTTTTTCTGTAATGGAAGGTATAGTGACAATTTTGACTCCATTGGTGTTTTCCAGAAAGAAGTAGCAGTGGATGTTGCTGAGTGAAAATCACAAACTGTCATTGTAATGCCCAGTAAGTTGTAGTCAACAGTACGTTGTAGTGCCCAGTACATTGTGGTGTCCATCTCATGCTTCTGGAGACACGCTCCTGTAAATTAGGGGTTCTGTAATTGCTACAGAAATGCCAAACATGTGGATGCTAAATGTGGTTTAGGCACACTGGGGCTCAGAAGGGATGGGGCATTTGGATTTGGGAGTGAAGAATTTGCTGAATTTCTTTTGGGGGGCGAGGAGCTATAGAGCCTTTCCAGAACCTTTTGTCAGGATCCCGTCTGGGTTGGAGCCGATGTTACTGCAAACACTAGGGGAAGCAGAGGCAGGTAGCGTAGTCAGGTGGCAGCCGGAGGTCGGTACACAGGAGAGCAGTGTTTGTAGCAGAGGAGCAGGCAGATAACGTAGTAAGGAGGCAGCCGGAGGTCGGTACACAGGAAAGGCAGTTCGGTAGCAGAGGAGCAGGCAGATAACGTAGTCAGGTGGCAGCCGGAGGTCAGTTCACAGGAGAGCAGTGTTTGTAGCAGCAGGAACAGCAGGAGAAAGAGCTTGACTAAAGGCTGGAAGCACAATAATCTCGCAATGACACACCCACAGGGCCAGGTTTATATAGGGCGTGTAATTGGCAATCAGAGGCCAAACGAGAGAGCACTGGGTGAAGCCGATCAGGAAGAACAGTCAATGGTATCTGGGTTCAGCAAGGAACTTTGTAGCCAGCAGAATAGCTCAGATGGTAGAGCTGCTGGCCGGTGGACAAGAGACACTGGGTTCGATTCCTGACAGTACTCCCCTCCTTCCAGGATGGCCTCTGGACATCTCAGGAGCTGGCCTATCTGGGTACCTCTGATGAAAGGCTCTTGTAAGTCCAGGAGCATGGACGTTGTCCTTTGGTTCCCATGAATTTTCCTCTGGTCCGTAACCTTCCCACTGCACCAGATAGAATCATAGAATCATAGAATGGTAGAGTTGGAAGGGACCTCCTGGGCCTTCTGGTCCAACCCCCTGCTCAAAGCAGGATTCTCTAAATCATCCCAGACAGATGTCTATCCAGCCTCTGTTTGAAGACTTCCATTGAAGGAGAGCTCACCACCTCTTGTGGCAGCCTGTTCCACTCATTGATCACCCTAACTGTCAAAAAGTTTTTTCTAATATCTAATCTGTGTCTCCTCCCATTCAGTTTCATCCCATTGCTTCTAGTCTTTCCTTGTGCAAATGAGAATAAAGATGATCCTTATACAATGTGACAGCCCTTGAGATATTTGTAGACAGCTATTAAGTCTCCTCTCAGTCTTCTTTTTTGCAAGCTAAACATTCCCAAATCCTGCAACCGTTCCTCATAGGACATGGTTTGCAGACCGGTCACCATTCTGGTGGCTCTTCTCTGAACTTGCTCCAGTTTGTTGATGTCTTTTTTAAAATGTGGTGCCCAAAACTGGACACGGTATTCCAGATGAGGTCTGACCAAAGAGGAGTAGAGGGCAATAATGACCTCACGTGATCTAGACTGTATGCTTCTGTTGATACATCCTAGAATTGCATTTGCCTTTTTTGCTGCTGCATCACACTGTTGACTCATGTTAAGTCTGTGATCAATTAGTATACCCAAGTCTTTTTCACATGTGCTGTTACTTAGCCCTATTCCTCCCATTTTGTATATGCTTTTTTCATTTTTATTGCCCAGATGTAGTACTTTGCATTTTTCCCTGTTAAAATCCATTCTGTTAGTTGCTGCCCACTGCTCCAGTTTATGTATATCTTTTTGAATCCTCTCTCTCTCTTCTCTAGTATTAGCTACCCCTCCTAGCTTTGTGTCATCAGCAAATTTGATCAGTTTACCCTCAATTCCTTCATCTAAATCATTGATAAAGATGTTGAACAATACAGGGCCCAAAACAGAGCCTTGTGGTACCCCACTTGAGACATTCTTCCAACTGGATGTGCAGCCATTTACAACCACTCTTTGGGTCCGATCACTAAGCCAGTTATGAATCCACCTAACAGTTGCCTTGTCCATTCCATACTTAGTCATTTTTTCAATAAGGATTGTGTGAGATACTTTGTCAAATGCTTTGCTGAAGTCAAGATATACTATATCTACAGCATTTCCCTGATCCACCCAGTCAGTGATTCTGTCATAGAAGGAAATTAAGTTAGTCTGACATGACTTATTAGTTACAAACCCATGCTGACTCTGTTTAATCACTTCATTCTTATCCAGGTACTTGCATACATGTTCTTTAATAATTTGTTCAAAGATCTTTCCTGTTATAGAAGTCAGACTCACCGGCCTGTAGTTCCCTGGGTCCACCTTATTCCCCTTTTTGAAGATAGGAACAACATTTGCTCTTCTCCAGTCTTCTGGGACTTCTCCTGTTCTCCAAGAATTTTCAAAGATTATGGACAGTGGTTCAAGAATTTCTTCTGCTATCTCCTTCAGTACCCTGGGGTGTAATTCATCTGGACCTGGAGACTTGAATTCATTTATGTTAGCTAAGTGTTTCCTCACTGTCTTTCTGTTTATAGATATCCTGGATTCTTCTATTCCTTTAATAGGACAGTGAAGATCAGTTGATGTTACATTTCCTTTCTGAGAGAAAACAGATGCAAAATAGGAATTTAAAAGTTCAGCCTTCTCAACATCCTGACTTACCATTTCATCATTTTCATCCTGTAAAAATCCTATAGCATCTTTGACTTTTCTTTTACTTTTGACGTATCCCCAAAATCCTTTTTTGTTGCTTTTGACGTCACTTGCAAGCCTTAATTCATTGTCAGCTTTAGATAATCTGATTTGTGCCCTGCAGGTTCTGCAGACGGCATTATATTCTTCTTTAGATATGCCTCCCTCTTTCCATTTGATAAACATTTCTTTCTTCCTTTTTAGCATGTGTTTAAGTTCTATGTTCATCCATCCTGGTTTCCTTAAATGCTTCCCATTCTTCCCTCTTTTCGGAATTGTTAACGATTGTGCTTTGAGAATCTCATTTTTCAAGATTTTCCATCCTTCCTGGACATTTTTGTCCTTAAGGATATCCAGCCATTGGATCCCTCCAATTCTCTTTCTGAGTTCCTTAAAATCTGCCTTTCTGAAATCTAACCTTGACGTCTGAGTCTTCACAGGTCTTCCTCCTCTTGTTATCCAAAATTCTAAAATAGCATGGTCACTACCTCCTAGAGTCCCAGCCACTCTTACCTCCTCCACCATTTCCTCCCTGTTTATGAGGATTAGATCCAAGGTAGCAGATCCCCTTGTTTTCTCCATTACCTTTTGGAAGATAAAGTTGTCAGCAAGAGAGGATAAGAATTTCCTGGACCTGTTAGTTTTGCCTGAGAGAGATTCCCAACAAATGTCTGGATAGTTGAAATCTCCCATGACCACTATGTCATATTTTTTGGAGAACTTGGCCATTTGATGCATAAAGAGTTCATCCATATCTTCAGCTTGCACAGGCGGCCTGTAGTAAATGCCTACAATGGTGTCCTTTCCATTGTTCTGTCCTTGTATTCTTACCCAAACAGTTTCCACAGAACTCCCAGTCTCTGAAGTGTCAATCTCTGTGCAGTTTACCTCTGAATTTTCGGGAGTTCAGAATTTTATTCACAATGTATTCTTCTTCACCACGGATCCTTTCTGGTGGAGGAGGTGGCTGAATTCTTCCTGGAAACGGGTTTTCACAGAAGGGTTTGAGCAAGGATATGTGAAATACTGGATGAATCTTTAGATTGTTGGGAAGTTTTAAACGAAAAGCAACCTGGTTAATTTTTGCAGAAATTTGAAAAGGTCCAATGAATTTCTGACCCAATTTGGAGGATGGCACATGTGTCTTAAGGTTTTTAGTGGGCAGCCAAACTTTGTCTCCAACCTGAAGAGCAGGGGGCACTCTCCGATGTTTATCTGCTGCTTCCTTATATACTTCCTGGGTCTTGAGTAATATCTCTGATAATTCCTTCTGGGATTCCTGTAATTTTGCAAGCCTGTCATTAACAGCAGGAATGGGAGTGTTCACTGGCAGATTAGGGATAAATACTGGATGTACTCCATAATTAGCAAAAAATGGGGTTTGAGATGTAGCGCTATGTATGGAGTTGTTGTAGGCAAACTCTGCTGTTGGTAAATAGTCCACCCAGTCATCCTGAAGATAGGAAATGAAGCAACGGAGGTATTGCTCCAAAGTCTGGTTCGTTCTCTCCGTCTGGCCATTGGACTGAGGATGGAAGGCGGTAGAAAGATTCACCGTGACTCCCAAGGCTGTACAGAAACTCTTCCAAAATTTTGACGTAAACTGAACGCCTCTGTCAGACACCACGTTGTCAGGAATTCCATGTAACCTGAATACCTCTTTGATCATCAGTTCTGCAGTTTTTTCAGCAGTAGGAATTCCTTCAGTTGGGATAAAGTGGGCCATTTTTGTGAGTCGGTCCACTATGACAAGGATGACGGTCATCTGTTTGGAAGGGGGTAGTTCCACAATAAAATCCATGGAAATAGATCCCCAAGGCCTGGATGGAACTGGAAGTGGTTGCAAGAGTCCTAGAGGAGACGATCGTGGGGTCTTGTTTCGTGCGCATGTTAAACAGGTTGAAACATATTTCCTCACGTCCTTCCTACAATTAGGCCACCAAAAGAAACGAAGTAGTAAGTCTTGTGTTTTTGCAACTCCAGGATGTCCTGCCAGTTTAGAATCATGGACACTTTTGAGGACTTCAAGACGAGAAGATTCAGGTACAAATATTTTGTGTTTCTGCATCCAAAACCCCTCTTTGAATGAAAGATCGACGTCTTCCGAAGGATGGTTAAGGAAAGAGTCCTCTTGATATCCATCTTTAATTCTATTACATAGTCCTCAAGAGTGCAATATTCCCAAAAAATTTTTAGGGCCTAGAATTGTATCGTCATTACTAGACCTCTCCTCAGGTTCCGAACACATCCTGGACAGGGCGTCAGCCTTGCCATTTCTTGAACCAGGCCGGTAAGAAATTATAAAATTGAATCTTGAGAAAAATAAGGCCCATCGTGCTTGTCTTGCAGACAATCTTTTTGCTGTACGGAGGAATTCAAGATTCTTGTGGTCCGTGAGGACAGTCACAGGGTGATTGGCACCTTCCAGAAGATGTCTCCACTCGGAGAAGGCAACTTTAATGGCTAACAGTTCTTTATTACCGATGTCGTAGTTCTTTTCTGCAGATAACATGGTGTGGGAAAGAAACGCACATGGGTGAAGTTGCATCTTGTCCCCAACTCGCTGAGACAGAATGGCTCCCACTGCAGAGTCCGAGGCGTCCACTTCGACAGTAAATGGCAATTCAGGATTTGGGTGTACTAACAATGGAGCAGACGTAAAAAGAGTTTTCAACTTGTCAAAAGCCTCCTGTGCCTCCGGAGACCAGAAAAATGCTTTGGTCTTTTTTGTTAGTGTAGTAATTGGTAGTATGATCCGTGAAAAGTTCTTTATAAATTTTCGGTAAAAATTTGCAAATCCTATGAAACGCTGGACGTCTTTTAAATTTCCTGGAACAGGCCAGTCCACTACAGCATTGATTTTGCCGGGATCCATGCTCAGACCTTCTGGGGAGATGATATATCCCAGAAATTGGATACTGGTCTGTTCAAACTCACATTTTTCAAGTTTAATGTAAAGATGGTTCTCCTGTAGTCGTTCCAAGACTAACTGGACGTGCCTGCGATGCTCTTCCAAGGTGTCTGAAAATATAAGAATGTCATCGAGATAAGCCACAACGAATTGGTCCAAGAAATCTCGAAATACATCATTAATAAAATGTTGAAAGGTGGCTGGAGCATTGCTAAGGCCAAAGGTCATAACCAGAGATTCAAAATGTCCATATCTCGTTCTGAAGGCGGTCTTCCACTCATCTCCTGGGCGAATCCGTATGAGGTTGTAAGCCCCTCTAAGATCCAGCTTCGTAAAGATTTTCGCAGAACGGAGTCTCTCAAATAGTTCAGGAATCAAGGGTGGCGGGTAGCGATTCTTGACAGTGATATTATTCATCTCTCTGTAGTCAATACATGGCCGCAGAGTGGAGTCTTTCTTTTCAACAAAGAACAGGGGTGTCCCAGCTGGAGATGTGGAAGGTCGAATAAAGCCTTTCTCTAAATTTTCACCCAGGAACTTTCTTAATACCTTCAGTTCAGGTTCGGAAAGATTGTAAATCCGTCCAAATGGAATGGTTGCTCCTGGCAGCAATTCAATGGGACAGTCGTAAGGACGGTGAGGAGGTAATTGATCTGCTTTCTTCTTACTGCAGACATCAGAGAACTGCTGATATTGAGGTGGTAGTTTCTCTTCCTTCTCATGCGAAATCTCAGAGATTTGGACTTGTTGGAGAACAGGGGGTTCCTTATGACAATTATTCTTACAGTAGTCAGATGGAAAGGTGATAGTCCTTGATGCCCAGTTGATAGAAGGGTTATGGACTGAAAACCAGGGGATCCCTAGAATAACTGGAAATTTCGGAGATGAAATAAGGTGGAAACTGACAGCTTCATGATGATCCGGTTCGATACAAATCTCCAGTTCGATTGTCTCATGCGTGACAGGTCCAGAAGACAAAGGTGATCCATCCACAGTTTCCATTTCAATTGGTGTGGATTTGGTCCTACTGGAAATATTATTATCACGTGTAAATTTTAAGTCCATAAAATTTCCTTCTGCTCCCGAATCCAACAGGGCAGAGCATTGTATTTTTTGGGTGCCCATTACAACCTGAATGGGGATTACAAAATGAGATGATGTAGTATGTATTTTGTCTATTTCTGGCGTTACTGATGAGATAGTCTGCAAGATGGAATCCGACTGCTGAGAAAGGTCCATATTGCTGGCAGACCTGTTGTTGGTAAAGGCTATAGTCCTTTTGTTAGGACAGTTGATGGCATAGTGTCCAGGGTCCCCACAACAGAGGCAGAGATGTTCTGCACGTCGCCTCTCCTTCTCCTGTGCAGAGAGTGGTCTTCGGATGACGTCGATCTGCTGTCATGTGTGCATCGCCACGAAGATCGTCGCGGTTGCACATTCTGACTTCTCACAGCTGAGTTGCTGTTTCTTTGTGTTTGGCAGTTAGGGAGTTAATTCTGTCTGTGCTCAGTTCTGGGACTGGGTGCAGTTTCTTCCGGCTGCAATTAATTATTTGTTGATTGGTTTCCTTTAAATCTCTGGTTGTCTGTGTTGGGAGTTGCCAGTGAAATTCTTCATGCAGACCACAGATAGGATTGTATCTGTATAGACTTAAGTTAAAGAGCTCCTTAGTTGTTTTAAGCTCACCTTGCTTAGAGTTTAATATCCCAGATCATTTATGTTCCTTCTGTGTTTGAGTGTGTATGCAAGTCTGTGTTTTCTCCAGTCTGTCTTATATGTCTAATCTGTGTATTTAGCAGAGATCAGCCCATATCCCTTTGGTGGTAATCAGAATCCTTCTTAGGACTGATTACAGGGTTCAGGGACTGATAGGAGACAGGGTTAGGCTGGAGACTTGGACCTCTGAACCATTATCAGTACCTCCAAGGTGAGGGATTAGTTAGGACCCCAGTTTAGGGTCAGGTTAGACCCCCGGTCCTCCTCTTTCCTGTGACAGTGTATCAAGTCCTCAAGATTAACCCTGAGTTCAACGGATATCGTGTCAGGTAAATCTATTCTATATTTACATGCTGATGTTGCTAATCTATATGTTGTATAGAGTGTTGTTCTTTTAAGAATAGTTTACTGACATCGTACACATATCATAAGACCGCGTGACATTTTCACTGGCCCATAAAATTATTCCCAGTTGCCATGGATCCAGTAGCCCAGCTGGCTCTGCAGTTGCAGGGATTATCCATGGAGCTGACGGACATTAAGTCCAAAGTTTTGTCTCCCTCGGAGCAAACCAGATTTGAACCTAAAGTAGCTCTCCCGGACAGGTTCACTGGTGGGCGAGACAAATTTTTTACCTTCAGGGAAACATGTAAATTGTATTTTCGGCTTCGGCCTCGATCATCAGGGAGTGAAGAGCAGAGAGTGGGAATTGTTATCTCGCTCCTACAAGGGGACCCTCAATCCTGGTCCTTCTCCCTTCCTCCGGGATCCCCGGCTCTACAGTCAGTAGATCGATTTTTTACTGCCCTGGGTTTGGTATATGATGACCCAGATCGGGTCTCTCTTGCTGAGACAAAATTACGTAAGATACAGCAGGGAGATCGTCCGGCGGAGGAATTTGCTTCTGAGTTCCGTAGATGGGCCACAGATACTCAGTGGAATGACCCAGCTCTTAGGAGCCAGTTTTGTCATGGGCTTTCTGACAAATTAAAGGACGTTTTGGCTCAGTATGATTCTCCTCCATCACTGGAGGCTGCTATGGCCCTAGCTATCCGTACTGATAGACGGCTCCGGGAGAGGTGCGAGGTAACTCCGCCCCCTGTTGTTACTCCACCTACTACTAAAGTCCCTTATGTTGAGGTTCCCCTTGTCTGTTCGGAGGAGCCTATGCAGTTGGGAGGGACATCATTTCGTAGGAGGGGATTGGCGGTACGCCGCAGGACTAGAAGGTGTTTCTTCTGCGGGAAAGAGGGACATTTTGTTGGGGGATGTCCATCCCGTGCCTTGTTGAGCAAAAAGTCGCCGGAAAACTGTTAATCCCAGGTTGTGTGGTGGACGACAACCTGGGAGTATGTATTTCGTCCGCTAGTTCTTCTCAGTTCCTTGTACCAGTGGAGGTGGTGGTTGGTACGAGAGTGGAGAGATTTTCTGTTCTTCTTGATAGTGGGTCCGGGGCTAATCTGGTTGACGCTCAGTTTGCTCAGGCTCAAGGTATGCATCTGAGTGTATTGGTCAAACCGATCCCTATATTCTCCATTGACGCCAGGCCTCTCGGCCAAGGTAGCTTTGTTCATGAGGTTCATAACATTGACCTTCGGGTAGGGGCAATACATAGGGAACTATTATCTTGTTATGTGTTGGAGGGTCTACCTACTCCTATTGTGCTGGGACTTCCTTGGTTGGTTAAACATAACCCTGTGATTAATTGGCAGTCCAGAGATATAAGCCAATGGGGGGAGTTTTGCAAAAGTAACTGCATGAACACAGTCATCAGTGCGGTCGTGCCTAGTACTTTGCCTCCTTTTTTGGAGGACTTTGGGGATGTGTTCTCTGAGGAGGGGTGTCAGGAGTTGCCTCCTCATCGCGTGTATGACTGCTCTATTAATTTACTTCCTGATGCTAAGTTACCTAAAGCTAGGTTATATAACCTTTCTGGTCCTGAGAGGCAGGCTATGAAAGATTATATTTCGGAAAGTCTGGCCAAAGGGCATATTAGACCTTCATCTTCCCCAGTGGCCGCGGGGTTCTTCTTTGTGAAGAAAAAAGATGGAGGCCTACGCCCTTGCTTGGATTTCCGCGAACTTAATCGGATTACTGTTCGAGATCCGTATCCACTCCCTCTGATTCCTGATCTCTTCAATCAAATTGTTGGCGCCAAATGGTTCTCTAAATTGGATCTCAGGGGGGCGTATAATCTGATTAGGATAAAAGAGGGGGATGAGTGGAAAACGGCGTTTAACACGCCGAAGGGACATTATGAGAACCTTGTCATGCCTTTTGGTCTGACTACTGCACCAGCAGTATTCCAACATTTTGTTAATGACATTTTTCGTCATCTGGTGGGGCTGTTTGTGGTCGTATATTTGGATGACATTTTAATTTACTCACCAGATCTTGTGTCTCACCAGGAGCATGTGAGACAGGTGTTGCAGATCTTGCGAGACAATAAACTATACGCCAAACTGGAAAAGTGTGTATTCGCCGTACAGGAACTTCAGTTTTTGGGTTTCTTGGTGTCAGCCTCCGGTTTCCGTATGGACCCTGAAAAGGTGAGAGCAGTGCTTGAATGGGATCAGCCAGAGGATCTTAAGGCTCTGCAGCGTTTTCTGGGGTTTGCTAACTACTACCGGAAATTTATTTGTAATTTCTCATCTGTTGTCAAACCTCTCACTGACATGACAAGAAAAGGGACGGATTTTTCTAAATGGTCGGACAAAGCTTGCCAAGCTTTTTCCTCTTTGAAAAAATGTTTTGCTTTGGCACACGTTCTCATCCAACCAGATGCATCACAGCCGTTCGTTGTGGAGGTGGACGCGTCTGACGTAGGGGTGGGTGCAATATTGTCCCAGGGTCCGTCCCCTGGTAAATGGCATCCGTGCGCTTTCTTTTCTAAAAAATTGTCGTCCGCCGAAAGGAATTATGATATCAGCAATAGGGAACTTTTGGCCATTAAGTTGGCTTTTGAAGAATGGCGTCACTTTTTGGAGGGGGCAGTCCACCCGGTCACCGTCATTACTGATCACAAGAACCTGCTGTATTTGGAATCTGCTAAGCGTCTGAATTCCAGACAAGCTCGATGGTCGTTGTTTTTTACCAGGTTTAATTTTGTTGTCACTTATCGCCCTGGATCTAAGAATGTTAAGGCGGATGCCTTGTCTCGCAGTTTCCCAGGGGCCGGGAAAATGGATGACCCGATTCCTATCCTTCAGGAGGGGGTGGTAGTGTCGGCTGTATGTTCTGAGCTTGAGGAGGAGGTGTTAGAGGCTCAGGGGGACGCCCCTGCAGGACCTCCAGGGAGACTGTTTGTCCCAAATCAGTTGAGACAAAAGGTTATTGAGGCACATCATAATTCTGCTTTAGCAGGACATCCAGGGAGTAAGGCTACTTTAGATCTCCTTTCTCGCCGGTTTTGGTGGCCTAACGTTAATAAAGATGTTTTAACTTTTGTCGCGTCCTGTGGGGTTTGTGCTCGCTCTAAGACCCCTCATACCCGTCCGTCTGGGACCCTCTTACCCTTGAAACTTCCGGAGCGTCCATGAACTCATTTGTCTATGGACTTCATTACGGATCTTCCTCCGTCGTCAGGGAAAACTGTCATTCTGGTGGTTGTTGACAGGTTCAGTAAGATGGCACATTTCATTGCTCTTCCTGCCCTCCCTAATGCTAAAACTCTGGCGCAGGTGTTCATTGGGGAGATTGTGAGACTTCATGGGTTGCCTTCTGATGTGGTGTCAGATAGGGGGTCTCAGTTTGTGTCCAAGTTTTGGAGGGCATTTTGTTTACGTCGGGGGATGCAATTGTCATTTTCCTCGGCTTTTCATCCGCAGACCAATGGTCAGACAGAGCGTCTGAATCAAAGCCTAGAGACTTATCTTCGGTGTTTTGTCTCAGAGAACCAGGAGGACTGGTCTTCTTTCTTGCCTCTGGCAGAGTTCGCTCTTAACAACAGGCGGAGCGAGTCCACTGGTAAGTCCCCGTTTTTTGGGGCATATGGTTTTCATCCCCAGTTTTGTACATTCAATGGGGTGGGCCCTTCTGGGGTTCCTGAGGAGGAGCGTTTCTCGTCGTCACTTGCTTCAGTGTGGAGAGGTGTATTGAATAATCTGAGTGCTATGGGGAACCGTTATAAACGTATGGCTGATAGGAGGA
This sequence comes from Oophaga sylvatica, assembly GCA_033576555.1. Taxonomy (NCBI): domain Eukaryota; kingdom Metazoa; phylum Chordata; class Amphibia; order Anura; family Dendrobatidae; genus Oophaga; species Oophaga sylvatica. The sequence continues at coordinate 176,235,435 of JARQOD010000005.1, forward strand.
GAGTTTCTGGTCCAGATCTTAATGTGAACGATCTGGTATGGTTGTCTACCAGGAATATAAAACTTAAAGTTCCCTCCTGGAAGCTGGGCCCCAGATTCATTGGGCCGTACAGGATCAGTTCCATAATTAATCCTGTGGCATTTCGTCTGGACCTCCCTCCTACATTTAAAATTCATAATGTGTTCCACAAGTCATTACTTAAGAGGTACGTGGCACCAGTCATACCATCACCTCTACCTCCTCCTCCAGTGGTGGTCAATGGTAACTTGGAGTTTCAAGTGTCAAAGATCATTGACTCACGTCTGAATCGCCGGTCCCTTCAGTACTTGGTGCATTGGAAGGGGTATGGTCCAGAGGAGAGGACGTGGGTTCCTGCGTCTGACATTAACGCAGATCGTTTGGTGCGGACCTTCCACAGAACTCACCCGGGCAAACCTGGCCCTGAGGGTCCGGAGGCCCATCGTAGAAGGGGGGGTACTGTCATGTGTGCATCGCCACGAAGATCGTCGCGGTTGCACATTCTGACTTCTCACAGCTGAGTTGCTGTTTCTTTGTGTTTGGCAGTTAGGGAGTTAATTCTGTCTGTGCTCAGTTCTGGGACTGGGTGCAGTTTCTTCCGGCTGCAATTAATTATTTGTTGATTGGTTTCCTTTAAATCTCTGGTTGTCTGTGTTGGGAGTTGCCAGTGAAATTCTTCATGCAGACCACAGATAGGATTGTATCTGTATAGACTTAAGTTAAAGAGCTCCTTAGTTGTTTTAAGCTCACCTTGCTTAGAGTTTAATATCCCAGATCATTTATGTTCCTTCTGTGTTTGAGTGTGTATGCAAGTCTGTGTTTTCTCCAGTCTGTCTTATATGTCTAATCTGTGTATTTAGCAGAGATCAGCCCATATCCCTTTGGTGGTAATCAGAATCCTTCTTAGGACTGATTACAGGGTTTAGGGACTGATAGGAGACAGGGTTAGGCTGGAGACTTGGACCTCTGAACCATTATCAGTACCTCCAAGGTGAGGGATTAGTTAGGACCCCAGTTTAGGGTCAGGTTAGACCCCCGGTCCTCCTCTTTCCTGTGACAGTGTATCAAGTCCTCAAGATTAACCCTGAGTTCAACGGATATCGTGTCAGGTAAATCTATTCTATATTTACATGCTGATGTTGCTAATCTATATGTTGTATAGAGTGTTGTTCTTTTAAGAATAGTTTACTGACATCGTACACATATCATAAGACCGCGTGACATCTGCATCGGTTCAGACACGCCTTGCGTCTTTTCTTGGTGGTCTGATGCTGGAAATGAGAAGCCAGGGCTATTCCCAAGTGCTCGCAGTCTCTCCTTTCTCCTTTCAGTAAGTCTTTGGTCAATCCGGATACATAGTTGAATAAAGTCTTCCAACTGATCAGGGGTCTCAACCCTGGCAAGCTCGTCTTTCACTGGTTCTGATAACCCTCGTCGAAATTGACTTCTCTGGGCCGCTGGATTCCAGGTAGTGTCGGCCACCCAGCGACGGAACTCCGATGTATATTCCGCAACAGAGCGACGTCCTTGGCGCAAATTATGTAATTTAGTTTCTGCTGTGGCACAGCGGTTTGGGTCATCAAAAACTTGATTCATAGCTGCGATGAAAGCTTCCAGATCATTAAGGAGGGCATAGTTCTTTTCTACATAAGGTGAAACCCAAGCAAGAGCTTCATCCGTCAGGAGATTTATCATGAAAAAAACTTTCTTCCTCTCACTGGTAAAGGGAGCAGGTTGCATCTGGAAGTATATGCGGCATTGATTGAGGAATCCTCGGTACTGCTGGCGATCCCCACTGAACTTTGCAGGCAGCGGCAGCCGCGCATTTGACTCGGACCCTGAATTGCGCACGTCCAGAAGTTGTTTTTGTAGCTCAATTACTTCCTGTTGTATCACCGTGAAATCAGTTTGTAACTTGGAATATTTTCCTTGAGAATCAGTACAAAAACTTTGAAGTTCCGTAACTTGCCGCCTCAGGGTGTTCACAGCGGACTCCATTTTGGCGCGAGATTATTCTGTCAGGATCCCGTCTGGGTTGGAGCCGATGTTACTGCAAACACTAGGGGAAGCAGAGGCAGGTAGCGTAGTCAGGTGGCAGCCGGAGGTCGGTACACAGGAGAGCAGTGTTTGTAGCAGAGGAGCAGGCAGATAACGTAGTCAGGAGGCAGCCGGAGGTCGGTACACAGGAAAGGCAGTTCGGTAGCAGAGGAGCAGGCAGATAACGTAGTCAGGTGGCAGCCGGAGGTCGGTACACAGGAAAGGCAGTTCGGTAGCAGAGGAGCAGGCAGATAACGTAGTCAGGTGGCAGCCGGAGGTCAGTTCACAGGAGAGCAGTGTTTGTAGCAATGGATCAGGCGGAGAGCGTAGTCAGAAGGGCAGGCCGAGGTCAGTTCACAGGAGAGCAGTGTTTGTAGCAGCAGGAACAGCAAGAGAAAGAGCTTGACTAAAGGCTGGAAGCACAATAATCTCGCAATGACACACCCACAGGGCCAGGTTTATATAGGGCGTGTAATTGGCAATCAGAGGCCAAACGAGAGAGCACTGGGTGAAGCCGATCAGGAAGAACAGTCAATGGTATCTGGGTTCAGCAAGGAACTTTGTAGCCAGCAGAATAGCTCAGATGGTAGAGCTGCTGGCCGGTGGACAAGAGACACTGGGTTCGATTCCTGACACCTTTGTACTACCAGTAACGTGGAGGCCCCCTATGTTTCCTTTATCAGATTATGGACTTGAGAGGGGACTTGCCTTTTTTGTAGATTGATTTGAAACTTTTGTTGGGAACATTTTACATAATGTTTGGGATCACATTTATCCGCCGTGATATGCTGAGCACTTATATTGGAGTTTCCATCTAAATCTCAAAGTGACGTGATTCAGATGAAACCCATGACTCCTATGCAGGTTAGAAGGTGTTAAATCTTTGCTGAATTTAGTTTGTTGATTGCCTGTGGTCACATGCTGCAGGAATACCAGTCATGTCTGCTCTTTCCCTATTTAAGCTGACTCCACTGATTGAATGCCAGCAATAGTTTTCTTTATACTGGTCTATGAGAGGTGGACATGTTGTGGTGTACTAGTTATGTCCAAAGTTGCCAGCAGTGTTTGGTTAACCCTTTCCTTTTCACCTAGATATCTTTATATTACTTTGTTACCTCTTACACTTTATATCTCTGTATATTTCTCTGGGAGCTTGTTGTGTGACTGTGTTTCAGTTCTACCCTGTCTGTATGGTTTTGCATTTCCCCATACATGTTTCAGACTAGCACTGCTTAGAAATGTATTAATGAAGAGGCTCAGGGATCTCCACCTTCAGGAGTAATCTCAGGAACAGGGATAGCTAGAGACTCCTAGCCTTAGATTCTGACTAGTGGCACACTTGCTATCCCACAGTCACACTGTGACATTTGTACTGCAGAACCATCTAGAAAGGAGATTGTGTAGGTCCATCCAACAGCACACATGTAAGAATGGTGGATTGTGCTGTTGTGTTACTACCCCTGAAGACACCAATCGCATCAATATTATGTAATGTGAACAGTGTCATGCGTTTCTGTGCATCTAGTGTATAATGTGATATGGGATAGTATAAGTACTGTTAATATAGCAATGTAAAGTATAATATGCATAGTGTGTATACAGTATAAGGATAAGGACATTAGGATTAGAACAGATTAATACAGGATAGTAACTGTGAGTCGCTCGGCCAGGGCTTGTGGGGTACTCGGCACCGAGCCCGTTCACTTCAATGGGGGATGTCACGGGTAGCGCAGCTCGGTCCGTGGCCCTGGGCGCTCACTAAAAAGGGGGATATTTACAGGGGATATGTAGGTTTGTAGAAATGTTCGTGACGCCACCTGTGGTTCCTGGTCAGGGTGACCAGCGCTGCAGGGTAGATCCTCTGAGGGGTTGTTACTGGGCAGCAAGGTGTTAAGCCTCCCACAGGCAAGACTGATCCCTCAGGGTAAATGGCGGTGTAGGGGTGCAGGAGCCATAAGGCAGACACACACAAGACAGTCTCTTTCTGTACCTTTACTGATGGTATAGATGCAGGCACGTCCCGGGAAGCTGTCAGGGTGGAGGATGCACATCCAGTAATCCCACTGAGTAGGTGTAGGGCCTCCGTACTCCTTTATGTGTGTGAGTTTCTGACTTGCATAGAACAAAGTCTAACTCTGTCTTCTCAGCTACGCCCGGCTGACCTTGTGGTGGAGCCTTCTCTTGGACAGAACTAAGTCTCTAATGGTTGGCCTACCAGACTCCTGTTCTTCCTGACCCCGGTTACGTATCAGCACTGTAGGGCCCCTGTGACCTGAAGTCCAGCAGGGTCTACGGTTTCTCCCACTAGTCGTGAAGAAGCTAGCAAGCTCGGACCCGGTGTCCGGTGGTGCAGAGCAGAGGTAAGCGATCAATGCTGTTTCAACCTCTGACGCTCTCTTCTTTCTTCCACTTGCCTTTCGTCCTACTAAAACCTTTAACATAAGCACAGGTGACAGTAGATGGCAGCTTCTTCCACACTTCTTTACTAACAAAACTACAGCTAGCCAAATCCCAGCTAAGCTGTCTGACAAGCTCTCTCTGCTGTCTCCAACTGTCTGATCTGATCTCACTCTCAGACTCAGGTGACTGACTAATCTACTGCTATATCCTCCACCACCCTTATATACCTAGGTACTCTCCAAGGGCTCCCTCTGGTGGCACCAGGGAAATGTGAAGTGTGAATGCATATCAGGTTTGTTTTGTGGGTTACCTTTTGTACATCCTCCAGGGTAACATGTGGCTCCAGAGTGCAGCTGAGCTACACATCTGCAGTTACTATCGTCAGGAGCTCAAAGTCGGCATAGGGGCTAAAGGGCGTATTGTGTCCTCTGGCGCACAGGGAAGATGGACGTGGAACTGTGTGAAGGGAATGTAACAGATCCTGGGTACACTGCGAGACTGGAGGGAAATCCCTGGGGCTGAAGGAGCCATTAGGCATAGGGATAGTAGAGGAGGGAATGGATGTTAGGGCTGAAGATCTGTTGTGCTAAGGAAGTAAGGAACAAGTGTTGTGCCCTATCCCACATGTTACAATTTGATGAACTTGAACTGTCCAGTAAACGTTGGCTTGTTAAAATAAACTTAGTGTCCCCTGAGTTGTGTGTGGCAGCTCCTGAAGATGGAGGCCTGGAGACAGCAGAGGCCTGCGACCTACAAGTGAGTGTGATGCACCACAAACCTGACATCACACTGGGACATGGTTTTCCAGATAAGTATCAGGGTGTTAAGGAGCAACTCAGCCATGGCACCATGGTCACTTTACACACTTTATATAACACAGTGCACACATGCATTTCATACATGTTGCAATTTACATGCCTCCTCCTGTAATAGAAACATTATACAACTGTAACAGGTTGCGGGATGCAGTGACAGACAGGAGACAGAGCAAGGGTTAACAAATTTAATCAATAGTGGGATACTCCACGCAGGGAGGTAAACAGTTAAACGGGAATAAGGCAGTTCAAATGCAAATAATATGTAGGGTAACGGAGCAGTAGCAAGAATAATGGCAGTTCTTTTTGGGGTCAACTTATTCTGTCAGTAGATCCTCAGAGCTGTGGATGTTGCAGAGCGGGTGATGGCACCAACAACGTCTGATGCGACGCTTGACTGATGAGGTCCTGCAGGCAACGAAGATCTGTCTTCTGGTAGCAGCGTCTGGCGACTGATACCTTCCGCTGAGTCCTTAGTCCATATACCGACATGGCTGGGAGAGTATAGGCCACCTCATGGCTTGGGCCCATGTGACCCAGCAGATATGCACTGGGGGGGGGTCAGAGGGCAGATGGCGGTTCCACATCTGGCATCTCTTGGGAGACATGCGTACAATACTCACAGGCCCAGAGCGATTGGCACCTTGCTGCGTGGTGACCAATGGGCACTCTGCACGTCTCTTCTCACAGTCTCTGCTAGCGGCAGAGGGGAGGCTCGGGCACGGGCCTGCGCTGTACCGGTGCTCAAGGGACGGAGCACTCACTTCTCCCTGCTGCACACTGTCTCTTCCCGCCAGATGTGACTGTTTCAGCGCGCGCTGTGGTTGCAAGCATTTAGCCACAACCCCTGCCTCCTGATACAAAGATTGGTCCAGGCTCTTAAGCTTTCCCCCTGGACAACAGAGGAGACAGCCCCAAGAGTTCTGGACCCGGCGCAGAACAGGTACCCTCAGCACGGTCCATCTTCTTACACAAGTTTGTCTGTTTAACTATATAAATAAGTCGTGACCAGTTTCCACATTACAGCAACCAAGAAAACAGGAACATAAAATAACATGCCATAATGCAGGCTGGCCAATTACCTGGTTTAATGTAACAATACATGTTAAGACATCTTCTAAGGGGATGTAGCAGTACTTTTCAGATTAACCGCATCACATGTCAAAGCTCATTAAGACGAGCCGATAATCATGAACGATTATTCAGTAGAACGCTTGTTCACCAATTGCACACTCATTCGACTAGTGATTGTATCACTCATGCTGACATTAAAATCATCGTTCCTTGCAGCTGAAAAAGATGTTCTATGGCCACAAAACGATTGCAATAATGATTGTTCTGTGCAAATAGAATTCTGAACTGCGTGTCTAAACAGGCCATTAAGTTACCACCGATTGGCTTGTAAATAGCTGACCAGCAGTCAATCTAATGCCCATGGTTAGCTGGTCCAAATAGGCTCTTACTTTACACTTCCCAAGTGTAGCAATTAGGTGACGGCTGTAATGATCAGGGTAAGGATAACAGTGTAAATGGATGGAAAATCAAAATAATCAGACTCAGCATTGTGCAAAACTATATTTGAGAACATATAAAAAGGTATTAAACTATTTTGATGAAAAGTCGCAAATAAAGCAAATTATGTACAAGGTGGCTATAGAATGATAGCAGCTCTTGATGGAAATACCAGATTCTTTATGAACACAACCCTCCCAAAAGAAGCGAATATGTATATCCAGCAGATGGTGCCAGAACACTATGGAAATGTGCAGGAATATAAAAGCTTACGAATATATGTCTTGCCTAGTTATATGGTTCCTCAAAATAGTGTGAAATATCTGAAGGTAAAATAGCAAGTGATCATTCTAGCTGATTATTAACTGGGCATGCATTCTGTTATGTGAAAATTGTGGGCAAGGAAGCAAGACTTTTCCATGTATTGCTCTAATTCGTCATTTACTATATGTGCTACAAATCTGCAAGAGATATTTTCCATGAAACTTACTTGTCGTCAATCAGTGCCCCCAAGGGTGACGGGTGACCTACTTGGATTTGACACGTTACTGCTGCCTCCGGTAATTAGCTTCAGTGGTCACGTGTCAACGTGTCGTGTCATTGTTGGAGTCAGGTACACCAGGAAAGCATCGGCGTAATAGTGGTCGGGGATTGGTAAGGTAAGAATTACTCCTATGGTTATTTTTTTTATCTTCAGATTTTTGTAAAAGATTTCATAGGGCTGGAAAACCCATCTAAATGAGATTCAAACTAAGTCATAAATTTTACAGATAGTTTTGTTTGACAAACTGCAGAGAGAACCTTAAGACATTATTCAGACTTCTATGTATTTGTTCAGTCTGTGTTTTTGTGGATAGAACATGTACCCCCGTGTGACTGTTCACGTCTGTGTTTATTTGTCCGAGTCACAATTCAAACTCATCCATTCAAATCAAAAGTTTTGTAAAAACAATGGGCGGCACACGGATGTCATCCTTGTGTCATCTGAGTCCAGTTAGTGTTTTTTTAATGGTTAATAGGGAGGAGAAGCTTGGAGACAAAAATGAGGAAACACTGATAAAAACAGAAACCCTGTCCAAACACTTGACACAACTCTGATCAGCACATTAATGGAAATCGGTCAGTTTTTTATTGTCAAGAAGTGAGGCCTTAGTTTACATTCACGGTATAATATGCTTCTAAGGGCTCATACTCACTTGCTGGAAAAAAAAACGGTCAGTTTTCAGGATGGTCCGATTATGTGCAATGGTCATGCGATTTGCATGCGATTTTTTTATAGCACCATCTATTGCATTAGCGATTATCATGCAAAATCGCATCAAATCGCAGCATGCTGCGATTTTTTTCTCACACCAATTTCGGCTGAGAAAAAAAATCGCAAATGAGATGTCACCTATTGAATAACATTGGTCCGATTTGAATCCGATTTTTTAACGGCTGAAAATCATCCGTTTTCGGCTCAAGTGAGTATGAGCTCTAAATCACGAATTTTCATGTGGATTTGCCAAAAATTTCATCCTATGCGATGCAGAGTGAAATCTGCAGCATAAATTGACATACAATCAGATTTAAAATTCTGCACGGCAGGGCAATTTCCACTGCAGATTTTTCTGAAATGCCTGGATAAGATTTGTCATTGCTGCTATTATAGGCACTAAACAGAGGATTTTCTGCCGTTTAATCCATATAGTACATCCATAGCTTATCTGACTCCTGTGAACATACATTATCTATACTGTGCCTGCATTGAAGCAAAGAAGAGGTGCTATTTTGACCCAGTCATGAAAATTATTTGAATCCATGTGCATTACATTTGTGGATGTGTTCCTTCTTTTGAAATTGAGTGGGAAATGATAAAATCTAGCAAAATAATTAGAAAGACATAAAAATTATAGTTAAAGGAACTACAGACATGGCCATAATGGCGCAGTCATACTGATTTCAAATGATACCACATTAATCTTTGTTTTAAGTTTCCTTGTATTCATATCTTCAAGCATTGAGGTGGACCTGTGGGTGGGACTGTGGGTAGGGTCTTCAGCTTTGTTCGCGGTGTCTGTTTCTCTTCTTTATTTAACATTTTGCCAACGTAGCCACTGGCGGTGGTTGAGCAGATTGAACTCTTGGAAGTCTTCAGGAAAATGGCGCCAGTGGCTGCGCATGCATAATTTGCTTAGTGCCACTGGTGCCATTTTACTCAAGTCGCACCATTAGCTCAATCTGCGCAAAAGCTGCCAACGGCTAGCACTAATAGTGGGCTTCAATAAAATGACACCAGTTGCACCAAGCAATCTACACATGCGCAGCCACTGACACCATTTTCCTGAAGACTTTCAAGAGCTCAATCTGCGCAAGCGCCACCCACGGCTTGGACCGCATTGGTGCAAAGTTTTAAATAAAGATGAAGAAGACACACTAAGACACAGCGGAGAGGACAGAAAAAAAGCTGAAGACCCTACCTACAGTCCTGCCCCAATGCACGAAGATATGAATACAAGGAAACTATAAACAGGGATTAAAGAACATCTACAAAATGGATTTGTTCACCTGTGGTATCATTTTAATCAGTATGACAGCGCCAATATGGCCCTGTCTGTACTTTACTCAGTAAAATGCTGCTGACAGGTCAGTGTCTGAGGCTCTGTCTTTGATGGGAACAACAATGTTGCAGGCTGCACTGGTTGCACCTAGGGGAATGAATTTAGTCTTTTGGATTCTGGAACAGGCCTCTAATTTGATGTCAGATTAGGAAAAATCCTTATAGAATGATACTTTCCTATTAGCCAGTATTTCAGCGACACTAACTGCCTGCGTGTGCTCTGTCCTTTTTCACCACTGTGCTTATCTCAGCTGATGCTGTGTCACAGAATTACCATATTTTTCGGACTATAAGACGCACCGGACCATAAGACGCACCCCAAATTTTGGGGTGGAAATAGCAGAAAAAAAAAAAAGATTTTTACAATATGGGGGTCCGTCTTATTGTCCGAATTTTAAGGTACCTGTGGGCCGGCAGTGGTACAGCAGGGGTTGCGGCAGTGGTGTGGCAGAGGTGCGGTGATGCTGATACTGTACTCACCTTCCTCAGGTGAGGTGATGCTGCGGCACGGAGAGCAGAGCCGGGTTTGTGGCAGTGGTGCTGCGGTTGCAGAGGTGCGGCGGTGGCAGAGATGCGGCGGTGGCAGAGGCGCGATGGGCGGCGTGCACCTGAGCAGGGTCCCTTCCTCAGGTGGCAAGGAGAGCAGACAGGACAGCAGAGCCGGGTTTGTCGGTGGTGGCGGCCATCTTCCTGAGGCGGCGCGTGCGCAGAGTACTCTGCTTCCTGGGGCTTCAGGAAAGAAAGGATTTCATAGGGAGATTTAAGGAGAATATGGAGCCATCGTATGTCCTGGCCACACACCTGTTACGATTTCGACATTTCTGGAACGAGCCAAACGCCTTCCAGAGTATGGATCAATTCTAGCACTATAAAGCAGTGTATGGACTCCAAGAATAACAGGGACCCGGCCATATCTGATGGCGTCCAAACTGCGGCCCTATGATCTTCTGGGAAGTTGTGATCTTTCACAGGATTTGGGGTATTTAGCACCAAATCCCCAGGCGAAGGGGATAAGGACCATCCCGGGGGCTGAAAAGGGTGTGACCAAGGGGATAAAGGCGTGCACCTGAGCAGGGTCCCTTCTTCAGGTGGTGAGGTAACGCCGCGGCACCGAGAGCAGACAGGACAGCAGAGCCGGGTTTGTCGGTGGTGGCGGCCATCTTCCTGAGGCGGCGCGTGTGCAGAGTACTCTACTTCCTGGGGCTTCAGGAAAATGGCCGCCACGATCTCTATCTGCGCATGCGCGGCCTACCGCGGCCATTTTCCTGAAGCCACAGGAAGCAGAGTACTGTATCTGCGCAAGCGCCGCCTCAGGAAGATGGCCGCCACCACCGACAAACCCGGCTCTGCTGTCCTGTCTGCTCCCGGTGCCGCAGCGTTGCCTCACCACCTGAGGAAGGGACCCTGCTCAGGTGCACGCCGCCCACCGCGCCTCTGCCACGCCGCATCTCTGCCACTGCCACACCGCTGCCGCAACCCCCCGGTAAGCTGCGGTCGGGCTATAAGACGCACCCCCCACTTTCCTCACAATTTTTTTGGGGAAAAAGTGCGTCTTATAGCCCGAAAAATACGGTATGTATGTCTGGAAAACGTTTACATGAATTGTATGAAATGTGATGCAGATGAGATTTTCAAACATATTCTAGATTTCCAGAGTACCTTTATGGCTTTTATGCATGTGTATGTCTGTGGCAGTTACTTCTAGTTTAGCAATTTGTATTTTGTATTAATCGTTCTATCTTTCCATGCAAGGATCAACATTCCGGAGGAGACAGTTTAGTAGCCCATATAGGCAAGCAGAGATGTAGCAAAAAAATTGGAAGGGGGACATTAGCAGTGTAAGATTATGTGCACTTGGAGAGCTTTTGGGCAATCAAAAATGAGTTTTCTAGTAGAAACTGCTTCAAGAAACGCTGGCGAACTCAGTCGAGGGGTTCAAGAGAGGCCTGGATGTCTTCCTTGAACGTAACAATATTGTATCTTACAGGTATTAGGTTCTTTAGAAGGACGTAGATCTGGGGATTTATTCTGACGGAATATAGGCTGAACTGGATGGACAAATGTCTTTTTTTGGCCTTGCTAACTATGTTATACTTTGGGGAGTTTTTGTAGGAGTGTTTTTATACATACTGATAGGGAATCGAGATTGTGAGCCCCATCGGGGACAGCGACGATAATGTGGCAAAACTGTAAAGCGCTGCGGAATCTGTTAGCGCTATATAAAAATAAAGATTATTAATATTATTATTATGAAGTTTGTTTTTGCAGTATTTTGATTTGACAGTGTTTAGTTTGGTGTGGATTCCATCAGGAGCCAACTCAAAGTGACATGTACTTTCTTTTTATCCCCATCAGGCATTTCTGAAAAGCTGAAGAAAAGTTCTCTCAAAATAGTGAACATTTGAACAGCAAACTGGTTGTAGTCTATACGTACAAGGTGTCTGTTTGCAGAGTTTTTGGAGCAGAAACTGAGCTGAACCTCTAAGTTTTTGAAAAGTTTTGCGTTTCTGAGGAAGATTTGTGGAGTTTCTGCTGAGTTTCTGAAAATCTTATCAAACAAACTATATGCACATACCCTTACTGTACAATAGAAATGAAAAAGAAGATTCTTTCAAGCATTTTTAAGTGATTTTTCAAGCAATTTGGGAGCAGACATGCTTCAAAAAGGTTCTAAAAATTCTGTTTGCACATACCCTAAAGCATGTGGAAGAGGAACAGCAGCACGGGCCTCTGATGATACAGAAGACAGCTTTTAGTCGTTTTGCTCTGTTACCATCAGAGGCCATTTAATCAGCTTTACATTGGTTCTGGAAGCTGAATAATGTACTCTGTTGTAGTTTTGCAAAATAAACCTGACGGCTGACATTATAAGGATTCATTACCAGACAGATTTGTCACTGATCTTTTATGAAAAGAAACCATGAAGCAACTACAACAATGCTGCCATACTGTAGTGACTGATCATAGCTGTGCCTTACATCAATGCAACATGGAACAGCTTAAAGAACAGGTATACATTACCTACAGACAGAGACTTCAGTGACTTACATGTAATATTTAAGATCACAACTGGAGTTTGCTTGATGAAATTTGAATTATATACCAAAACTGTGCAGTGTTCGAGTCACATGAGTTGTTGGATGCTTACAGCATGTGTTAGCATGTAATATATTAAAATTTGTGTTTAAAATAAAATATTTATGCCCATAAATTGCCTAAATGGCAAACGTATGGCATTTTGGTTGGAAATATGCCCCATACATATTTAAAAGGGTAGTCTCGTTAACAAAGTACATTTTAATAAATTGATCTTGAAACAATAAGTTCCACAAATGGATGTTTAAAAAAAATGTTCCTGTGCTGAGGTAATCTTATAAATGTGCCCCTGCTGTGTACTATGTAATAGCTTAATCGAAGCATGCAGAGTTGCTACAGCTCATGGCTGGCACACAGGACAGATCCTGCCCGGGGAAACCATGAGACACTCATAATAAGTGAGTATACAACCGAAACAGTAGGCGCTCACAGCTGCTACTTTCTGAGGTAACACCTCTCCTTGCCTGCTTCACAGGATTTGGTGCTTCAGCCTCATCATCTGTGAAAGCATCATGAATCAAGTCAGTGACAAATAAGATCAGCTGCTGTTGGATCGCTTACATCACTGGCTTTATTTATGATGAGCTCAAAGGGCTGGAAACACATTAGAAACACTCACTCGTGTGTTACCACAGTCAAGGAAATGTGTTACCTCCAGCAGGGAAATGTGTTACCTCAGAACGCTGAAGACGTGGAAGAAACACTTGCTCTTGTGATAAAGCAGACAAAAAAGTGTTACCTAAGAAAGCAGCAGATGTGAGCCTCTACTGTTTCGTCAGTATACTCAGTTATCATACATGACTTATGCTTTCCCAGCTTGCCAGGAGCTGTGGTATGTGCGGACTATGAACTGAAGCAGCTCTGCGTGGTCGGGCACAGAAAATAACAGTATATTGCAGGGGCACATGTATAAGATTATCTCAGCACAGGAACATGAACATTTTCTTTAACACATCTAATTGCGGAATTTATTATTATTATAAGATTTATTAATTAAAGTGTACTTTGTTCATGGGACAAATCCTTTAACTGTGTGTCACAAGGTAACTGTCCACTGCAGCCTCTCAAATCACACATCCAAGCTCTTGCTACCTCCTGCCGCCTCCAGCTCAAAAAGAGAATCAGTCATTTCCTCAGCCCTGAATCTACTAAAATGCTACTGCATGCCCTCATCATCTCCCACCTCGACTACTGCAATATCCTCCTCTGTGGCCTCCCTGTTAACACTCTTGCACCTCTCTCCAGTCCATCCTTAACTCTGCTGCATGACTAATCCATCTCTAGCCTCATCTACCCTCTGCAAATCCCTTCATTGACTCCCATTTCCCCAACCTATCCAGTTCAAACTACTAACATTGACCTACAAAGCCATCCACAATCTGTCTCCTCCATATATCTCCGAAGTAATTTCCCATTACCTTCCAACATGTAATCTCTGGTCCACTCAAGACTTTCTTCTCTCCTCCACACTTATACGTTCTTTACCCAATCGCCTCCAAGACTTCTCCCGAGCATCCCCACACTCTGGAATTCGGTACCCCAACATGTCCAATTATCCGCCAATAGCAGAACTTTCAGACAGAACTTGAAAAAACATCTTTTCAAGCAAGCTTACAGCCTGCAATAACCCTGATGCCACCTCACCACCACCGGAGCTGCCACAACACCCCCAACCTACTATCTCCTTTCCCATTATCTGGTAGACTTTAAGCCTGCAAGGGCAGGGCCCTCTCCCCTCTGTACCAGTCTTTCATTGTGAGTTTGTTCACTGTAATTTATATCTGTATTTTGTATGTATTTTGAATGTACATCTCTAATGCCATCTCTAATGTACAGCTCCATGGAATCAATGATGCTCTAAAAGTAAATAATAACTCCCACAGTAATGAAAAATTATTATTTATTCGCATTCCATTATTCACTTTCTTTCTTCCTCTTGTCCTCCTGCTTCTCCCATTTTAAAAAGAGAATAATCATTTTGTGTGGGATTTACTTATTGAGAAGAGTTAACTAGTTGGAAAAAGATCTCCTAAAGCACTACAAATTGATGTAGATGTATATGATATGGCAAAAAGAACTACATGACAAACAATGTGGTGTGCATTGAGGTACTGTTTTGACCACCGTTTTAAAGGCTAAAATGCATGATGAGTCTCAAGATCGGAGAAAGCATTCTCAATTCTGTAAGGAGGCGCTCTGTGGGAGCCATATATGATATATCATAGCCAAACACAGATTGAATCCATCATGTGTAATCAGGGAAGCCTTTTCCACAACGCATGATATATGATAGATATAATACATGATAGGATCAAATTCAGTTTCTGCCACAAAATAGTCAGACCTCACACAGACGGCAATAATGGTCAGAAAGTCTAAGAGACTGAATTATCAAGACTGATGTAGTGCAAGCTCACGCTATGCCAGCCTTGACAGAGTGCACCTTTGTGGGGTAAAGGCTTCCATTTTGCATCCATGTCTCAAAGATCTGTTGCTAAAAACACATGACCTTCCATGGGTCTTTTTTTGGCTTCGGAACAAAGACATTCTTTCAGTAAAAAAGGGTAAAAGAAAAAAATGGATGCAATATGGACACCAAAAAGAGGCAATATGACTGACACATGAGAAAAAAGCAATCCATTTCTCATGGAGGGTAAAATTCACATGGATGTGTGAATGTAGCTTAAGGCTGATTTCATACTTCAGATTTTATTCTCGCAAGAGAAAATAGACTAATTATCATCAGTGTGCTGGTTAAGGTCTGAATCTGTTTTTGGTCTGTGTGTCAGTTTTTCCAATCGTGTGTCTCTGCATATCTTGTATGCAGAAAAACTAATCGAAATTTCTCATTCTTCTACTAAGACCCATATGAAAAATGGACATCAGAAATGACATTGACAGCACACATACAACAAAAACAAACGTGAATGAGGCCTTTCTCTTACATTTTTCCATGCCCTCCTCATATCCTCTTAAACAAATTTGCTCAAGGCTATAAGACTTCATAAAGATATCCATTTTTTTTCTTGTACATAGAAAATTGGACTAATTTTTATGACCCCTAAGGTACTTCAACTGCGACAATCATGTCAACAAAAAGTAAAAAGTCTGATCCATTTGGCTTTTTTTGCGTATTGTTTGTTGCGGTATCCTAGCAGTCACAATGTGACCCCATTCACCTACACTATGTAGCAATGTAGCAGCGGTAAATAACGATCTTTGGCTATGAAAACCGGGGCTGTGGCCAAAGTCACCGTTCATGCCCAGCCTAAGGCTTGCAGAAATTCATGTGAAAGCATGTGAAAGAACCCAGTTCACATTGAGGAAACTGATTACAGACCTCTCTGCTACAAATCTGCCAGAACTCTATGGGGTCTTGGAGCTTATATATTAGGCATGGTTTTAATGTCAATTTTCATAAGTTTTAAAACATATTTTTTCTGGAGTTTTTCATGAGCTATTAAAAAGTCTATAGGAAATATGTCATAAAAAAAGACATACCGTACTTATAGCGTGCTTGAAAAAAAATGATAAACACTGCAAAAAAAATGCCCCAAAGTGATCAAAAACACAATGGCCCCTTGGGCAATGGTGTAATGTACTGAACATTGGAGTAAGATGTGCCAAATTCATGAAGAGATGTGTTTCTTACTGAATTTGGCACTTGGTTAAGCTGCCATGTGCCACTGAAAGATATGGGTGTCCGTTAAATACACAAAAATCACTAAATTTTTGCAGCATTTTTATGCAGTTTTACACCAGAAACTTGGCATAAACTGCTTTCTGATTTAGCAATATGTTTGAGGGCATCCCACGATTTAACACAACGTGTTTTGTTTCTGTTTTCTTGTTTACTTTTAAATGCTGGAATTAACATTTTAAGCAAATTCTTCATATTTCCTATTTCTTTTTTAATACACCTCTGACTTTGGTTCAAATTGCTGCATTACAGACTACAGGGTATTTTTCAAAAAGCTTTCTGTGTAAAGCCATCTTCAGGGCTGTAAAAATAAAGGGGAGCTATGAAACAAAAATTTGGAGACTTAATGTGGAATATTGTAACAGCAATCACTGTTTTTGTCTACGCATACTTGTAGATGCTTTTCAGACTTATTTCTATTGATTTTTTAAATCTTGGCTCCTGAAATACAAGAGTAATGTGTCCATTACTGCTACCACCCACCCAAGTGCAGACACATAACTTGAAGCTCCATGACCTAACACTGCCTTCCAAAGGGTCGGAAATGCTGCAGATTTTTCCCAAAAACCTTAGCGGAAAAAAATTGCACCAAATTATGTGGTTGTGGCAATCACATTTCGAACGGTGAAATCTTGAGTATGTAAATTTTTTCCAAGGATTTTCTATGAACATGCAGATTAGAATTTTTATCTGGAGCTGATAATTCCACCTTGAAAAGAAACTGTCAGCATTTGTTTTTACATATGGAAGTATTGGCATGGCAAGTGCCGGGGCCCTGAGCAGGTGGGGGGGCCCACTCGCCGTCGGGCACCCCGGCGCCCGTTAGCGGATGAGAGCGGTACCAGCGCCGCCACTGGGCCCCCCCACTTGCTCAGGGCCC
Source organism: Oophaga sylvatica (assembly GCA_033576555.1). NCBI lineage: Eukaryota > Metazoa > Chordata > Amphibia > Anura > Dendrobatidae > Oophaga > Oophaga sylvatica. The sequence goes on from JARQOD010000005.1 coordinate 176,252,492, forward strand.
GGCTGCAGCCGGTGCAATACTTACCTCTCCCTGTGCCTCTGCTGCCGCAGCTCCGGGCTCCAGGGGGCGCCTGCAGGGCGCCTGCGCTTCCTCTCACAGCAGCGCCGCTGAATGACGTCATCATTCAGTGGCCGGCTATGGCAGAGAGAGCGCGGACGCCGGACAGGTGAGATGTGAGGTGTATGTGTCTGTGTGTGTGTGTGTATCAGTGTGTGTGTATGTAGTGCGGTGCTTTGCGTGTGTATATGTGAGAGAGTGCTGCGGTGCTGTCTGTGTGTGGTGCTGTATGTGTGATGGTGTTGGGGGGAGGCAGTGATGATGATGATGATGGGAGGCAATGATAATGATGGGGAGGCAATGATGATAATGATGATGGGGAGGCAATGATGATGATGGGGAAGGCAATGATAATGATGATGATGGGGAGGCAATGATGATGATGTGGAGGAAATGATGATGGGGGTCAGGCAATGATGATGATGGGGAAGCAATGATGATGATAATGGGCAGGCAATGATGATGATAATGGGGAGTCTTTCCACAGCGCCCTTTCCTGAGCCGTAACAGTGCAGAACGCAGCACAGTGCAGAGGAGAGCTCCATATTTTGTATGGAGCATTATATGGGGACCAGTATCCTGTATGGAGCAATTTATGTGGTAGAATAGTCTGTATGGAGCATTATATTGGGTCCAGTATTCTGTATGGAGCATTATATGGGGGATGGGGGGTGACATCCTGCATGGGGTATTATATGGGTGATGAGGGGGAGACTATGTGGTGCCCATAATATTGTATGGAGGACTGTACTGTCCAGTCTGTACTGTGCGCTGTGAGGATTTTTGAGCTATTGTACAATTTACAATAGATATCAGTCATGTAATGGAAGAAGAGAAGTGTTTGGCATTGTACTATACCCATATTTCTCTGCAGCATCTGTGCATCATGAATCGTGGTCTGTTTTAAAGGGGCCCACTGAGACTCTTTCGCCCGGGGCCCATAAAAACCCAGAGCTGGCCCTGGGTATGGCTATATAGGTGCCTATCCCCCAATAAAATTCATACCTCTTTTTGTAGAAATCTGATGTGTCAGTCATGGGAAATGTGATTGTACAGCTTCTTACAAGTGCACTGACACCCACCGATGCACTGATACGCCGCCAATACGCTTACAGGCTGAATTGCATATGATTTCTACATTAGTTTTGACTGGCACATCGGATCTCTACAGCTGTAGGCTCAATATACTGCTTTATGTAAGCGCAATATATTACGGCTACAGGTTGGTACTCCAAAAACAGCACAAAAAATTGTGCCATTTGGCTAAAAGGAGTAATTAAATAATATGGTGAATACATAGTGAGTGCACTATTCATGCTGTTTTGTCTACTAGGTGTATGGACCTATGATGGTAATATAGGGCGGCATATTTAGCTGATCGATACACTGCTATAATATGATTATGAAGTATTATACAACAGGATTACATGACTAAAATGACATCCATAGTGTGTGTAATATTGGGTTGAATTGCATGCCAAACCTCACGCAAGCAAATAATCCTCACAATATACCGTCATAGTCCATCAGTTGTGACAAACATACAAAATAATATTTGTGTGGGTACTCAACTGCATCCTGGGGTTTTGAAAAGCATCTCAGCATGTGATATGGCTAGTATTCATGTCATTACATTCCGAGAAAACCTGGCAAGTGTGACCTCTTCACTTGTGTACATTGTAGGACGGCAATATCTGTGTGTTTCACTTGGCCAGGCTGCTCCCAGCTCTTAGGCTCAGTTAGCATCAGTGCCTTTCTGGATTTGATGCATTCAAACACAATGAGGGGAGGAGATGAGCTGGAGAGTAGAGAAGCAAATGATGCAGACATAAAACAGGGATCAATCCTTGAAAGACTGACACTGATCAAAAACTCCTTCACATCACATTGTACAGTCGTAAAATAAACTCTTCATGTGGAAAGTAATGACCAATACCCTGTGTTATCCTGAGATTTAATGGTTTAAGACCTTATTCATGAGAAGACACTTGGCCTTCATCCACAGGCTATCCATAGAAGGTGAACTCGAAGTCCTCTCCTGTCAAATGATTTGTTTTTCTTTCCATATTTCTAGATGTGTATGAAAACCTCAAAGTTCTTCAGATGTTCGGTGTGAAGAGAACACAATAATCTATTACCAAACAAAGATCTCCTGGCTCAACCCGATTTATTCAATTATGTTTGAGGAACATTACATGTGACATTATTTCATTTATTTATGCCAAGGTAAACATGACGGTAATTTCTTGAACAAGGGACGAACAGAAGAATATAGACGTGCAGGGAGAAAGCCATGGCTTCTGAATCATAATAAGGCGAGAAAAAAAAATCCGCTTTCTTTGATTTTTGATCTTTCAATGTATCCTCCCATTTCCAGACATAACAAAAAAAAGGGCCATTAATGTTTTTAAACACGGGTCTGAACTAGAAAACACGGTAGCAGATTAGTATTATTTGCACAAAAGCAAATTACTTTAAATTTGCTGTTATTTTTTCTCTTTGTTCCAGATACATAAAAGCATATTTTTTTCTTCGCTAACATACGCCTGTCTAGGCAGAGTGAAGTACATGACAATTGAGTAAAATCCATTATCAAATAGATATAATAGCCTTTTCAGCATGTCTTTACTTGGAGAAATGTTCTCCTGTTTGAACAATGAAGTTAAAAGTCATGTAGCAGTCTATTAAACTTGTATATAAGGTATGGAGCAACGTACATTCCCTTACAGAGAGATTACATATCCTAAAAAATATAGTATCCATGTATACTTTGAAATGTGAGAAACCTTTTTTTCTGACGAATCATGTATTTATTGTAAGACAATATTTCAAATATTGAATATGCAAAATATGGAAAAGAAAATGCAAACATGGGTAGTAATTTAAATATCATCAATTTGTACAGTGCTTAAAAATATAAATATATACACTGCTCAAAAAATAAAGGGAACACTCAAATAACACATCCTAGATCTGAATGAATGAAATATTCTCATTGAATAGTTTGTTCTGTACAAAGTTGAATGTGTTGACGACAAAATCACACAAAAATCATCAATGGAAATCAAATTTATTAACCAATGGAGGCCTGGATTTGGAGTCACCCACAAAATTAAAGTGGAATGTAATGTCCTTAAAACAAGTCAAAATGATGCTCAGTAATGTGTGTGGCCTCCACGTGCCTGTATGACCTCCCTACTGTACAATGCCTGGGCATGCTCCTGATGAGGTGGCAGATGGTCTCCTGAGGGATCTCCTCCCAGACCTGGACTAAAGCATTCGCCAACTCCTGGACAGTCTGTGGTGCAACGTGACGTTGGTGGATGGAGCGAGACATGATGTCCCAGATGTGCTCAATCAGATTCAGGTCTGGGGAACGGACGGGCCAGTCCATAGCTTCAATGCCTTCATCTTGCAGGAACTGCTGACACACTCCAGCCACATGAGGTCTGGCATTGTCCTGCATTAGGAGGAACCCAGGGCCAACTGCACCAGCATATGGTCTCACAAGAGGTCTGAGGATCTCATCTCGGTACCTAATGGCAGTCAGGCTCAGAGGCGTATCTAGGGGGGGGCAGCCGGGGCATGTGCCCCGGGTGTAGCCGGCAGGGGGGGGCGCAGTCGGGCCACCTAATGCTGCGGTCTGCAGTGTCTCCCCATGCGGCTGCATTCTGCAGTCCCCCCGGACTGTGAGTCGGCAGTCAAGCTGACAGCCGGCACAGAGAAGCTGCAACGCACCGGCTCCTGTTATGATTTGGTAGCTGAGGAGAGCAGGCAAAAAAGGCAATACACCAGAGAGGTTGGAATCTACTGGATTGCAGTACCCTGACTAACCACCACAACTAAAGGCAGCCGTGGAGCGTACCTACGTTGGTCCTAGACGCCTCGTCACAGCCTGAGAAGCTAACTACACCTAAAGATAGAAAGAGGAAAACTATCTGTTAGCAGAAGATGCAGGCAAGACACAGCAAGCTTCCAAGTGAACCAGGAACCAAAGTTGAGACAAGAACAATTGATCACCGGCAACCCTGATGGGAGGGAACCTCCCTTATATAAGACCAGTCTGTAACACCTGATTCCCAATCTTCACAATCTTCATTGAATAGTTCAGTACTGTTTGTAACCACCAGAGGGAGCTTCTGCTCAGAATTCATTTCTAACACATTCACAACAGTACCCCCCCTTGAGGAGGGGTCACCGAACCCTCATTTTGGCAACCAGGTCAGTCAGGATGAGCTCTGTGATAGCACGGATCAGTCTCCTAGCATGGATGTCCGAAGCAAACACCCAAGAATTGTCCTCCTGACCATAACCTCTCCACTTAACCAAATACTGGAGTTTCCGTCTAGAAAAACGAGAATCCAATATTTTCTCAACCACATACTCCAGATTGCCCTCAACCAAAACAGGGTCAGGAGGCGCAGCCATAGGAACCACTGACTCGACAAACCTCTTCAATAAGGACTTGTGGAACACGTTATGGGTCTTAAATGTCCCTGGAAGAAGTAAACGAAAGGAAACAGGATTAAGAATCTCCATGATCTTATAAGGTCCAATGAACCTAGGCTTAAACTTAGGAGATGCAACTCTCATAGGGATATTTCTTGAGGACAACCAGACCAAGTCCCCCACTTCAAACCGAGGACCATCAGTCCTATGCCGGTTGGCAAACTGCTGGGCCCTCTCCTGAGAGAGGGACAACCTCTCCACTACCTGGTCCCAAATCTGCTGCATACGCTCCACAACAGAGTCAACACCCGGACAGACAGAAGCCTCCCTCTGTCCCGAAGAAAATCGAGGGTGAAACCCAAAATTGCAGAAAAATGGAGACATCAAAGTGGCAGAGCTAGCCCTATTATTAAGAGCAAACTCAGCCAAAGGCAAAAAAGAGACCCAGTCATCCTGATCAGCAGACACAAAGCATCTCAGATAAGTCTCCAATGTCTGGTTTGTTCTCTCAGTTTGTCCATTGGTCTGAGGATGAAAAGCCGAGGAGAAAGACAATTGAACACCAAGTTTAGAACAAAAAGTCCTCCAAAATCTGGAAACAAACTGGACTCCTCTGTCAGACACAATGTTCTCAGGAATGCCGTGTAACCGAACCACGTGCTGAAGGAACAAAGGCACCAATTCGGAGGAGGAAGGCAACTTAGGTAATGGCACAAGATGTATCATTTTGGAAAACCTATCACAAATCACCCAGATAACGGTCATTCTCTGAGAAACAGGGAGGTCGGAAATAAAATCCATAGAGATATGGGTCCATGGTCTCTTGGGCACAGGCAATGGCATCAACAAACCACTAGAGCGAGAGCAAGGCTTGGAGCGAGAGCAAGTCCCGCAGGACTGCACAAATTCCCTGACGTCACGAGACAAAGTAGGCCACATCAAAAGGACCGACTAACCAAGTCACTGGTACCAAAAATTCCGGGATGACCGGCCAACGCGGAACAATGAATCTCAGACATCACATTCTTTTTCCACCGGTCTGGGACAAACAATTTCCCAATAGGGCAGCGCTCAGGTTTATCCTCCTGACACCCTTCCAGAGCCAGTCTCAAATTGGGCGAGATGGCGGAAAGAACTACACCCTCTTTCAAAATAACAGCAGGATCAGATAACTCAGGAGAGTCTGCAAGGAAACTCCTCGAGAGAGCATCCGCTTTAACATTCTTAGTGCCAGGAAGAAAGGAAACCACAAAATTAAAACGTGTGAAAAACAAGGCCCACCTGGCCTGTCTAGGATTAAGTCGCTTGGCTGATTCCAGATAAACCAGATTCTTATGGTCCGTGAGGACCAACACCTGATGTTTGGCTCCCTCCAGCCAATGTCTCCACTCTTCAAAAGCCCACTTCATGGCCAATAACTCCCGATTACCCACGTCATAATTACGTTCAGTAGGAGAAAATTTTCGAGAGAAAAAGGCACAAGGGTTACTTTTAGAGGTCTCTGGATCTCTTTGGGACAAAACGGCACCTGCCCCAATTTCAGAGGCATCAACCTCCACCTGAAATGGCAGAGAAACATCAGGCTGCCGTAGAACAGGAGCAGAAGTGAATCTCTGCTTAAGTTCCTGAAACGCAGAGACTGCCTCAGGAGGCCAATTCACCACATCAGAACCCTTTTTGGTCAAATCAGTCAATGGTTTAACAATAACAGAGAAATTACCAATAAATTTACGATAAAAATTGGCAAAACCCAAGAATCTCTGAAGAGCCTTTAATGAAGTAGGTTGGACCCAATCACAGATGGCCTGAACCTTGACCAGGTCCATTTCAATAACAGATGGGGACAAAATGAATCCCAGAAATGAGATCCTCTGTACGCCAAAAAGACACTTTGATCCCTTCACATACAGAGCATTCTCTCTCAAAATCTGGAACACAGTCCGAACATGTTTCACATGAGAGTCCCAGTCATTGGAAAAAATCAAGATATCATCCAAATAAACAAGCAGAAATTTATCCACAAAATCCCTGAAAATGTCATTCATGAAGGACTGGAAGACGGAAGGAGCATTAGTGAGCCCAAAGGGCATCACTAGGTACTCAAAATGCCCCTCTGGGGTATTAAATGCCGTCTTCCATTCATCCCCGTGCTTAATGCGAATAAGGTTATACGCCCCCCTGAGGTCAAGCTTGGTAAACCAAGTAGCACTTTTCACCCTGGAAAACAGGTCAGAAATCAAGGGTAACGGATATTGATATTTCACAGTGATATTGTTCAAGAGACGATAATCAATACACGGCCTTAATGAACCATCCTTTTTGGCCACAAAGAAAAAACCGGCACCCAAGGGTGAAGAGGATGGTCTGATATGACCCTTCTCCAATGACTCCTTGATATAAGACCGCATAGCGTCATGTTCAGGTACAGACAAGTTAAAAAGGCGACCTTTAGGGAATTTACTACCAGGCACTAATTCAATAGCGCAGTCATAGCTCCTATGGGGGGGCAAGGATGCAGATTTACTTTCGCTAAACACATCAGAAAAATCAGTCAAAAAGTCAGGAACATCCTGAGCCTGGGGAGAGGCAGAAAAAACAGGAGTGTTGGAATTAACACATTGGCAGCCCCAACTGGTTACAGACACAGATTTCCAATCCAAAACAGGATTATGAGACTGTAACCAAGGGAAACCCAGTACAACAATGTCATGCAGATTATACAGCACCAAAAATTTGCAACTCTCCTGATGATCAGGTTCAACCCTCATTATCACCTGAGTAGAGAACTGGGGTTTATTCTCAGCCAAATGGGTAGAATCAATCCCCAGTAGGGGAATAGACTTCCGTAGTGGTATCAAGGGAAACCCACAACGTTTAGCAAAATCAAAATCCATCAGGTTAATAGCTGCTCCTGAATCAACAAAAGCCTGAGCAGAAAATGTGGACAGGGAGCAAATCAGGGTAACAGTCAACAGAAATTTAGTCTGAACACTACCCAAGACAACTGAGCGTGCAAAACGTCTTCTCCACTTACGGCAGACTGAAATAGCATGAGAGGCGTCACCACAGTAGAAACATAACCCATTGCGTTTTTGAAACTCATGACGCTGTGCCCCAGAAGCTACTCTATCACACTGCATGGGTTCAGAAGCTGGTTCACAAGGCAACACTATTCCACGCATACCTCTACGCTCACGCAAACGTCTGTCAATTTGAATCGCTAATGACATAGAATCATTGAGACCAGAGGGAGCAGGGAAACCCACCATAACATCTTTTACATTCTCTGACAGACCCTTCCGAAAAGGGCTGCCAAAGCATCATCATTCCATTTGGTCAGGACTGCCCACCTTCGGAATCTCTGACAGTATAACTCAGCGTCCTCAAGCCCTGATTTAATGCCAACAAGGCTTTTTCAGCTTGATCAGTGACATTAGGTTCATCGTACAATAACCCCAGAGCCAGAAAAAATGCATCAACATTACTCAAAACAGGATCCCCAGGTGTCAGGGAAAAAGCCCAATCCTGAGGATCGCCGCGCAGGAGAGAGATGACAATTTGAACCTGCTGTGCTGCGTTCACTGAGGACTTAGGTTTTAAGACAAAAAACAACTTACAGTTATTTTTGAAATTCAGAAATTTAGCTCGATCCCCTAAAAACAAATCTGGCATGGGGATCCTAGGTTCCACAACCGGCAACCCTGCAAGATAGGTAGCAATACTCCGAACTTCAGTGGTAAGCTGATCCACACGGCCAGACAACTGTGCAAACTCCATTGAGAGAAAAAAAAATCCTCAGCACCCAGAGAAAAAGAGGGAAAGGAAAAAAAAAAAAATATATATATATATATTATATATATATATATATATATATGACAACTCTGACAACCTTTTTTTTTTTTTTTTACACTATCTTTCCCTTCTGTGAGTACCATATAATTTTCAGTTTGGCCGGTGATACTGTTATGATTTGGTAGCTGAAGAGAGCAGGCAAAAAAGGCAATACACCAGAGAGGTTGGAATCTACTGGGTTGCAGTACCCTGACTAACCACCACAACTAAAGGCAGCCGTGGAGCGTACCTACGTTGGTCCTAGACGCCTCGTCACAGCCTGAGAAGCTAACTACACCTAAAGATAGAAAGAGGAAAACTATCTGTTAGCAGAAGATGCAGGCAAGACACAGCAAGCTTCCAAGTGAACCAGGAACCAAAGTTGAGACAAGAACAATTGATCACCGGCAACCCTGATGGGAGGGAACCTCCCTTATATAAGACCAGTCTGTAACACCTGATTGCCAATCTTCACAATCTTCATTGAATAGTTCAGTACTGTTTGTAACCACCAGAGGGAGCTTCTGGTCAGAATTCATTTCTAACACATTCACAACAGGCTCCCAGGAATCAATTGTACTTGCGTCTGTACAGATGCAAGTACAATTGAAGCTCTGACCACCAGGTCAGCGCGACGCCAGCAGCGAGATCAGATTATGTGATTGCGCTGCTGATGCCACTCGCCTGCCCTGCAGAGGCTCACATTGGTGGTAAGTGCTCCAGTGGAGCTGAAGACACCGAAGATTAAGTGCGGGGGGAGATTTGGAGTGAGGATGGAAGGGTACTTAATGTGTGGGGGGATTTGGAGTGGGGATGGGGGTTTTAAAGTGTGGAGACAGTAGCGTAGCTACCGGGGGGGCAGAGGGGGCGGTGGCCCCGGGCCCGCGCTCGGAAGGGGCCCTTCCGGAGCTACACTACTAAACTGTATTGACGTGCACAGCATGCCGATACAGTTATTCTGTGGCAGAGCAGGGAGAATCGATCTCCCTGCTCTGCCGCCCAGCCGCTACGGGGCCTGAACAGGTGGTGGGGGCTCTGTGCCAGCAGTGGGCCCCCCGCCCATCATCGGAGGGTCAGCTGTATCGACATCTAGCCAATACAGCTGACTGCATTGTGAGAGAAGGAGCGAGCGCTCCTCTTCCATAATCCCCCTCTCAGCGTCTGACAGCGGGCGCGATGACGTCACTGTCCTGCGCCCGCTGTCAGAAGAGAGCAGTGAGCAACGCAGAAGCCAGGAGCAAGAAAGGTGAGTACTGGATTTATTATTTTTGTAATGGGGGTGCATTATACTACAGAGGCTCCATATGGGGGTGCATTATATTACACAGGCTCCATATGGGGGTACATTATATTATAGAGGCTCCATATGGGGGTGCATTATACTGCAGAGGCTCCATATGGGGGTGCATTATACTACAGAGGCTTCATATGGGGGTGCATTATACTACAGAGGCTCCATATGGGGGTGCATTATATTACAGAGGCTCCATATGGGGGTGCATTATAATACAGAGGCTGTCTATGGTGGGCTGCATTATAATACAAAGGCTGCCTATGGGGGTGCATTATACTACAGAGGCTCCTATGGGGGTGCATTATACTACAGAGGCTGCCTATGGGGGTTGCATTATAATACACAGGCTTTCTATGGGGGGCTGCATTATAATACAGCGGCTGTCTAAGGGGGCTGCAATGTAATACAGAGGCTGTCTATGGGGGGCTGCATCATCATACAAAGGCTGCCTATAGGGGGCTGCATTATAATACAAAGGCTGCCTATGGGGGTCCATTATAATACAGAGGCAGCCTATGGGGGTGCATTATAATACAAAGGCTGCCTATGGGGGTTCATTATAATACAAAGGCTGCTTATGGGGGGCTGAATTATAATATAGAGGCTACCTATGGGGGTGCATTATAATATAGAGTCTGCCTATGGGGGACTGCATTATAATATAGAGGCTGCATTATAATATAGAGGGTGCCTATGGGGGTGCATTATAATACAAAGGCTGTCTATGGGGGTGCATTATAATATAGAAGCTGCCTATGGGAGTGCATTATAATATAGAGGCTGCCTACGGGGGTGCATTATAATATAGAGGCTGTCTATGGGGGTGCATTATAATATAGAGGCGGCTTATGGGCGTGCATTATGCTATATTGAGGACTATCTAGTGTATTATGCTATATGGATGCTATCTAGGGGCCATCATACAGTGTTGGAGCCATTAAATAGTTTGGGGATATTAAGGGGTCAGTATATATCCAGTGAGGGGGCATCACACTGTGTATAGGGGAGCTGTACAGGGGGGAGACTTGGGACATTATTAAATGTAAAGTGGGCACTTATTGTTATAGGGGAACTCGGGTTACTGTGACTGTCAAAGGGGCACACACAGGGCATTATTACATTCTAGGGGACAAAATCTGGGCTCTGTTTTCTAGGGCACTTGCACCCGGCATTACTATATTCTAGAGAGTTGCTTTAGAATTTAGAGGGCTCAGAGAACCACACAATAGGTGCAGTAATAGGGACACATATGGCAGCAGCGGCTCAGTATTGGGGTATCAGGTGCAGTAATAGGGACACATGGCAGCAGCGGCTCAGTATTGGGGTATGAGGTGCAGTAATAGGGACACATACGACAGCAGCGGTTCAGTATTGGGGTATCAGCAGGATGAGGAGTTTGTGCTGGTTGAGAATAGTCCAATCGGTGACCGTGACAGTGCTGAAAATATGAGAAGTGAAACGTGTCTTTGTTGTTTTCTCCGCAGCCGAGTCCTGGCTGGAGGAGTCGTTATGTCGGTCTGGGCCAGATGGAAAAGACATGAAAAGTGAACGATTCCATCAGAAAGAACGTCAGCGGTAAGTCATTATCTGTACCTGATAATAGGAAAACACGTCACTCCTTTGACTATATGGTGCTCAGATAAGGGATGCCAATCCCAATATAATAGAAGATAATAAATCCGGCACTCAAATTATGAAAAAATGTTTACATTTATTCTTAGTACAATCCAAAATTATAACGTTTCAGTCAATCCTCTGACCTTCTTCAGACTAAGGAACATGAAAATATACAGAAATCAGTAAAATAAACTCAGTTTCAAATAATACAAAAATTCATTCTAATATACAAGATAATGTAAATAAAATGCCAAGAAAAAATTATATAGAAAAAAACAAAACAGAACATGGTGCATATCAGAAATGCGATCATAAAAAACGAAAAACAGGTTCAAGTAAAACTGATCATGTGTACAGGACCAAAAGAGACTGCAGGGATCCAAACTAAGTATGAGTGCATACCAGGTAGAATATATACCACAGTTCTTCCACCTATACTTAATATATTTGGCTGAGCACCTATCTTATCATAGTGAAACTTGTCGCAATTCCAGTAGTTTACCACTGCGGCTTTTCCCACAGAATTACATCATATCTTCTGCACAATCCGATAAGAACCTTGTTCTATTTTCATTTATGGCTTCATGCATCTTGCCAATCACTTTCAGCATATGTAATATATGGGTATAACGTATGTAAACTGTGGTATATATTCTACCTGGTATGCACTCATACTTAGTTTGGATCCCTGCAGTCTCTTTTGGTCCTGTACACATGATCAGTTTTACTTGAACCTGTTTTTTGTTTTTTATGATCACATTTCTGATATGCACCATGTTCTGTTTTGTTTTTTCTATATAATTTTTTCTTGGCATTTTATTTACATTATATTGTATATTAGAATGAATTTTTGTATTATTTCAAACTGAGTTTATTTTACTGATTTCTGTATAATTTAATGTTCCATAGTCTGAAGAAGGTCAGAGGATTGACCAAAACGTTATAATTTTGGATTGCACTAAGAATAAATTTAAACATTTTTCCATAATTTGAGTGCCAGATTTATTATCTTCTATTATCTGTACCTGTGCTGTAATCTATTATATGTTCTGTAGGACTGGTATTATTTACCACTGACCATATGGCGGTAATATCAATATTGGTCTTTTTATATATAGATAATTTTTGGCAACAACACGGTCATTTGCTGAGGTTCTCTGATTAAGGGCCCACTCAGAAGTTTCGCCCCCCCAAACCAAATCCCTAGCTACGCCTCTGTGTGGAGAGATTTGAAGTGGGGATGGGGGATTTAATGTGTGTTTGGAGATTTGGAGCGGGGAGCGGGCGATACTTAATGTATGGGTGTATTTAGAGTAGGGATGGGGGATTTAATGTATGGGGAGATTTGGAGTGGGGATGAGGGTACTTAATATGTTGGGGATTTGGAGTGGGGATGGGGTACTTAATATGTGGGGATTTGGAGTGGGGATGGGGGTACTTAATGTGTGGGGGGATTTGGAGTGGGGATGGAGGGATTTAAAGTGTACGGAGACTTGGAGTGGTAATGGGGGCACTTATTGTGTGGGGGAGATTTGAAGTGGGGATGGGGGTATTTAATGTGTGTGGGGAGATTTGGAGTGGGGATGGGGGATTTAATTTGTGTGGGGAAATTTGGAGTGGGGATGGGGATTTAATGTATGTGGGGAGATTTGGAGTGGGGATGGGGGATTTAAAGTGTGTGGAGAGATTTGGAGTGGGGATGGGGTATTTAATGTGTATGGGGAGATTTGGAGTGGGGATGGGGGTATTTAATGTGTGTGGGGAGATTTGGAGTGGGGATGGGGGGATTTAATGTGTGTGGGGAGATTTGGAGTGGGGATGGGGGATTTAATGTGTGTGGGGATATTTGGAGCGGGGATAGGGGATTTAATGTGTGGGGAGATTTGGAGTGGGGATTTAATGTGTGTGGGGAGATTTGGAGTGGGGATGGGGGATTTAATGTGTGGGGAGATTTGGAGTGGGGATGGGGGATTTAATGTGTGTGGGAAGATTTGGAGTGGGGATGGGGGATTTAATGTGTGTGGGGAGATTTGGAGTGGGGCATGGGATTTATTGTGTGTGGGGACATTTAGAGTGGGGACGGGGGATTTAATGTGCGTGGAGAGATTTGAGGACACAGAATGAGGAGCATATATGCATGAGGGCATGTATGAGGAAACAGTATGGGGATGGGTGCAGACACAGCATGGTGAGTGGGGGATGGGTGCAGACAGTATGGGGAATGAATGGGTTAATGAATGTGGACACAGTATGAGTAGCGATGGGAAAAATGTATGTGGACACAGTAAGGGGAGTGAGGGTGATTGGATGTGTGCAGGAGTCAGGAGTATGTGTGATCAGACAGTATAGAGAGTGAGGGGGTAAATATATGAGGAGACAGTATGGTGAGCAGGGGATGTGAGAGGAGACAGAATGAGGAGGGAGGGGAATAGTGTGAGGCGACAGTATGGGGGAGAAAAGTAAGTGGGCACAGAATAGAGGCTGAGTAGTGGGGGCGTAGCATGGGGGACAGTGTAAGGATACAGCTAGGAGGGGACAGTATACTAAGGAGGAGTGTGATGAAAGGGTACAGTATAGAGACTGAGCCCTACAGGGAGGACACAGTGTGAGAGGACAGTGTGAAAAGGGGTCCCATTCTGGAAAGGAGAGATCAGTGTGAAGAGCATGTATCATAAGAGGGACAGCGTGGGGTCAAATTTTCTGCAGACAATATAGTGAGGGGAATTATTTATTCAGGGGCTCAGCGTACTGCAGATATTTTTATTCAGGAGCATTATAATGACACTTCTATCTTTAAGAGATAGAGATTTGCTGCAGAAGACTGGAGAAGTTGGAAGTCTGCAGAGACGACTGTAGATGTGAAAACTCATTATGGGTGTGGACAAAATGAAGAAAAGAAGAATGACTCCAGAAACTACGTCATCTATAAGGTACCTGGATGTAAATATTATTTGTGAAACTGACTAATTCTCATGTTTTTATTTACGTTAGGAGCAATAAAGGGTTGTCCAGGTTTGTGCTGAGTCTGCAGTCATTCTATGTGACTGCAGACTTCTGAATTCTCACAGTGCGCACTGCACGCTTTTAGGATTCTCTCTTGCCGGTGATTTACATACATGCGGTCACATGCTGACTAGACATGTGTGGCCTCACTCAATGACAATGAACTGATCGAGGCCGAGCATGTCTAGTCGGAATGTGGCCAGAAGTATACAAATCACATGCTTGTGATGACATGATTGTCCACTCTTGCCACCGGCAAGGGAGAATCATAAAAGTGTGCAGTGCATTCGTTGTGAGAATTCAGAAGCCTGCAATGTCAGGATTCAGCTCTGCAGGTTCCAGTAGTCATCACATGGACACTTCACTCATATGCGATTTTCATACTTATGGTCCTGTGACAACGAACTTCTCTTCCTACTTCTCTCAGTTTTCACTGAACATTGAGAGTATTAGGAAGAGCAGCTCGTCAGTACATGACTAAGGCCGGCGTCACACTAGCGAATTTGATGCGAGTTAGTCGCACGACTAACTCGCATCAACACCCGGAACGGCCACCCGCTCTCGGACCAGAGTGCACGGCTGCATGTATTTCTATGCCGCCGCGCACTCTGGTCCGAGAGCGGGCGGCCGTGCCGGGTGTTGATGCGAGTTAGTCGTGCGACTAACTCGCATCAAACTCGCTAGTGTGACGCCGGCCTAAGTGTGCAAATTGCATGTGTGCTTGGGGAGTGCCAGAAAGCCTAGATACACCTCTGGCCAGGCTACCTCTGGCGAGCACATGGAGGGCTGTGCGGCCCTCCAAAGAAAGGCCACCCCACACCATTACTGACCCACTGCCAAACCAGTCATGCTGAAGGATGTTGCAGGCAGTAGATCGCTCTCCACGGTGTCTCCAGACTCTGTCACGTCTGTCACATGTGCTCAGTGTGAACCTGTTTTCATCTGTGAAGAGTACAGGGTGGCAGTGGCGATTTTGCCAATCCTGGTGTTCTGTGGCAAATGCCAAGCATTCTGCATGGTGTTGGGCTGTGAGCACAATCCCCATCTGTGGAAGTCGGGCACTCAGACCATCCTCATGGAGTCAGTTTCTAACCATTTGTGCAGACGCATGCACATTTATGGCCTGCTGGAGGTCATTTTGCATTTTGCAGGGCTCTGGCAGTGCTCCTACTGTTCCTCCTTGCACAAAGGCGGAGGTTGTCGCCCTCCTACAGCCCCCTCCATGTCTCCTGGTGTACTGGCCTGTCTCCTGGTTGCGCCTCCAGCCTCTGGACACTACGCTGACAGACAAAGCAAACCTTTTTGCCACAGCTCACATTGATTTGCCATCCTGGATGAGCTGCACTACCTGAGCAACTTGTGTGGGTTGAAGAGTCTATCTCATGCTACCACGAATGTGAAAGCACAGCCAACATTCAAAAGTGACCAAAACATAAGCCAGAAAGTATTGGTACTGAGATGTGGTCTGTGGTCCCACCTGCAGAACCACTCCTTTATTGAGTGTGTCTTGATAATTGCCAATAATTTCCATCTGTTGTCTATTCCATTTGCACAACAGCATGTGAAATTGATTGTCAATCAGTGTTGCTTCCTAAGTGGACAGTTTGATTTCACAGAAGTTTGATTTACTTGGAGTTATATTCTGTTGTTTAAGTGTTCCCCTTATATTTTTGAGCAGTGTGTATATATATATATATATATATATACTGTTTATATATTTTATATATATATATACTGTATATATAAATATATATATATATTTATATATATAAATATATATATATACAGTTGTGCTCAAAAGTTTACATACCCCGGCGGAACTTTTGCTTTCTTGGCCTTTTATCAGAGAATATGAATGATAACGCCAAAAGTCTTTCTCCACTCAGGGTTAGTGGTTGGGTGAAGCCATTGATTGGAGTGAAGTCAATGGTAAAAAACGCAGGGCAAAAAAATGCACAGAGAATTGACATGCTGCATATTATTTTCTGCATCAAGAAAAAAGTCAAAAGTCAAAATCACTTGTGTGCATGACGCATCAGGTTTCTCATTCACTTTGTTGCCATCAGATTATGTTACAAATCTGGGCAGAAACAAAGCAACAAAAACGCACCAAATATGCAACGTGTGCACGCAGCCTAAATTTGCTAAGATATTCGGTTTTATACCAACAAAATGGACTCCAGATCATGAAATAGTCTATGGGTGAGGAATATAATACTGGTAAATTTTGAACATGTTTTTTGAGAATTTCATAGCAATTAAATGTACACAAGAAGATGCAGTACCCTATGGATGAGCAATATAATACCGATAAATTTTGAACAAATTTTTTGAGGGTTATATACCAACGAAATGGACTCCAGACCACGGAGTAGTCTATGAGTGAGGAATATAATACTGATACATGTTTTATTAGTCTTTGTGAGGCTTTTATACTAACAAAATATATTCCATACCACGGAAAAGTCTATAGGTGATAATTGGTGATTGTATTGGTTATAATACTAATACATTTTTGAAAAAGTTTTTTGAGGCATTCATAGCAACAAAATGTACCCAAGAAGATGTATTAACCAATGGGTGAGCAATATGATGCCAATAAGTTTTGGGAGGCTTATATAGCAGCTAAATGTATTCCAGAACAGGCACCAAAAATGGCAGGTGGGGATTCGAGTTTTACATTGAGCACCGTCCATTACTCGCCAAATAATGAGCACATCCGAGCACCATGACACTCGAGTGATAACTGAGTATCACTGTAACGCTGCTGCTATGCAGGTAGATGCAAGCTCCACTAGATGGCAATAAAGTGGAGGGAGGACTGCACACAGCAAGAGCAGACCTGCAGTGCAGCAGCGAGCCTGCCACCTGGTGGCAGCAGAATAGTCAAACAAGACATGTCAAATCCTAGCTAAATGGGTCAGTACCGGTCAGGAGCAGATATGCCAAAGACAAGAGTCGGGATGGGGAGTGGGGAACAAAACAGATACGGGCAAAGTCAGAAACAGCAGGAGGACTAATCGGGGTACTACCAGAGTCAGATTCTCATGCCGTAGAAAATATAACTGACATGGCCTGCAACTGCAGGACACAGCAGGAATAAATAGCAAACCTGAATCCAAAATGAGGCCAGGCAAAGTTAACCCCTGACATGATCAGCCCAGGAAAAGGGCAGACAGGACTCAAAACCCCGACTGGAACATGACAATCACTGAGCACGTTCACTCATCCCTATTGTTGCCCTCTCACCAAGCTGCTTGTCTATTGTTCTTAGCCCATCCTAGCCTTGTGCAGGACTACAATTTTGTCCCTAGTGTCCTTAGATAATGCTTTGTTCTTGGCCATGGTGGAGAGGTTGGCATGTGATTGAGTGTGTGGACAGGGGTCTTTCATACAGGAAAAAAGATCAAACAGGTGAAATTAATACAGGCAATGAGTGCAGAGTAGGAGGGCTTTTTAACGAAAAACTAACAGAATTTTTGCTGGTTGGTAGGTGATCAAATACTTATAAAATAAAATACAAAGTAATTATGTAAAAATCATACAATGTGATATTTTGTTTTTTATTTTTAGTTTCTGTCTTTCACAGTTGAAGTGTATCTACGAATAAATATTACAGCCCTCTCCATTCTTTGTAGGTGGGAAAACTTGCAAAATTGGCAGTGCATCAAATACTTATTTTCCCCACTATGTATAGATATATAAATATTTACCAATTGATCATATTTTAATTACCAGCCATGTTTGCATTTTCATTTCCATATTTTACATACATGTATAGGAATAAATGTCACATATTACTGAAGATTTGATTGGAACCATGAGTGCTAAATTCAACAGCAAAATACACTTTACTGAATGGACCCTTCATGCTTCATGGCACTTCATAAAGCCGAAAAGCCATTTCATAGCTTAGCATACAAGAACTACTGATAGCATATAATATGTTGCAGAGCTGAAGAAAGTGTTCTGACAAGCACAAGGATATTCTTACTTCCAAGTGGATAGGATGTACATGTTAAATGTAAAAACTCCTGGTAGAAAGGTGCCTGACAAATGTCCAGGATTTAAATTTGAAAATAAAATTAAATAAATCACTGATAAATCTAAATTTTTGTCTTTTCTGTGCTGTGTTTCTTCCTCCATTGATCAATAGATAGATTAGCAGATGCACTGAAGTTGTCATTTTACTTTTCCAGACTACTGGCTGGTAAGTCAGTCTAGTGCCATGTAAGAGTTAAAGAAAGCTAAGCGAACGCAAATTATTCCTCTTTCTGACCTTTGTAAAGCAGCAAAATGAAGAACTAAGAAATGACCAGATAGGATTTATAACAATATGATGGCAGAGGAGAAGATATCTCAAAGACTAAGCTACATTTAGAAGAGATCATTTCTATGCTTCCAGTAAGGCAAAAGGATATTACGCTAGGTATTGCTTCTTTATTATATTGTATTACTTAATTTACTAATTTGAGTTATAAGAATGTTTTCTTCATCTATGACATACACGATAATCTGAAAAAAAAACAGAAATAAAGTATATGTTTGCACTTCAGAGACTGATTTTAACAGACACACACATAGAAAACTCGAACAGCTTTCGAAACAACCCAAAACATACCCACCAGCCAAAAAAACATACCCACCAACAAAAATCATACCCACCAACCCAAAAAAATATACCCACCAACAAAAAAACATACCCACCAGCCAAAAAAAAACATACCCACCAACAAAAAAAATACCCACAGCCAAGAAAACATACCCGCCAACCAAAAAACATACCCACCAACCCCAAAAAATATACTCACCAACCAAAAAAACATGGCCACCAATCGAAAAACATTCCCACAAACCAAAAAACATACCCATCAACCAAAAAATTATGCCCACAATCAAAAAACACACTCATTAACCAAAAAACATACCCATCAACCAAAATATCATGCCCACTAACCAAAAACAATACCCAACGACCAAAAAAACATACCTACCAGCCAAAAACATATGCTCACCAACCAAAAAACATACCCACTATCAAAAACAACATACCCAGCAACCAAAAAAATGCCCACCAACCAAAAAACATACCCATCAACCAAAAAATTATGCCCACAATCAAAAAACACACTCATTAACAAAAAAACATACTCATTAACCAAAAAACATACCCATCAACCAAAATATCATGCCCACTAACCAAAAACAATACCCAACGACCAAAAAAAACATACCTACCAGCCAAAAACATATGCTCACCAACCAAAAAACATACCCACTATCAAAAATAACATACCCACCAACCAAAAAAATGCCCACCAACCAAAAAAAACCACTCACCAAATAAGAGAGGCATTTCTACGAGGAGATTACATAGTGGAAATGTTTTGTCTGAAATGAAGCTATGATGCTTTGTAATATTGACAGCCAGAAATCATTATAAAAAAGCAGCCACAAGACTCAAATACTCTTAGAAGTAAAATACTTATCATGTGGGTGTTTACTGGATTACATCATAATAATCTATTCCAAATCTAATTTACTGTTAGGAGATGCTCACAAGTTTGGAGCTTACTAAATTTCTTGGTTATGCTTTAGTGACTGAGAAAGGGGATGCACTGCAGCACTTTGATCGTCTTACCTACTCTGGACTGCAAGTACTCACCTCCTGGACCAGCTTGAAACCCTGAGATCCTTCAGTATCCAAAAACAGGATCTGTGCACCATGGCACCTTATCTCATTGCTCTCAGGATCTGAGATTACTGACTTTACACATGTCCCACAGAATGACGCAGCAGCAGGACTAGTGCATTACGGCACTTTCTCTCACTGCTCCCAAGGACCAAAGACAGCGAACTTCATGCATCTTCTACTCAGTCACTCAACAGCAGGTAAAAAACCTTCATTTCCCAAGATTATCTTGTCACACATATTTACATACAAGTGCCTCTCACTAAATTAGAATATCACCAAAAAGTTAATTTATTTCAGTTTTTCAATCAAAAAGTGAAACTCATATTATATAGAGTCTTACAAACAGAGTGATCTATTTCAAGTGTTTTATTTCTGTTAATGTTGATGAATA
Source organism: Oophaga sylvatica (assembly GCA_033576555.1). Classification (NCBI taxonomy): domain Eukaryota; kingdom Metazoa; phylum Chordata; class Amphibia; order Anura; family Dendrobatidae; genus Oophaga; species Oophaga sylvatica. Next base: position 176,272,829 of record JARQOD010000005.1, read on the forward strand.
TGGCTTACATCCAATGAAAACCCAAAAGTCATTATCTCAGTAAATTAGAATACTTTATAACACCAGCTTGAAAAATGATTTTAAAATCCGAAATATTAGCCTACTGAAATGTATGTTCATTAATTGCACTCAATACTTGGCCTAGGCTCGTTTTGCATCAATTACTGCATCAATGGGATGTGGCATAGAGGCAATCAGCCTGTGGCACTGCTGAGGTGTTATGGAAGCCCAGGTTGCTTTGATAGCAGCCTTCAGCTTGTCTACATTGTTGGGTCTGGTGTCGTTCATTTTTCACAGTAAAGAACTTCAATAGAAAAGGTTTTATCTGCTTCAGACATTCCTAGAAATTTCGACAACACACCTACCATTTCTGAATTCACCCTATTAACCCCTTAGTGACAGAGCCAATTTGCTGCTTAATGACGGGCCAATTTTTACAATTCTGACCACTGTCATTTTATGAGGTTATAACTCTGGAATGCTTTAACGAATCCAGCTGATTCTGAGAATGTTTTTTCATGACATATTGTACTTTACGTTAGTGGTAAAAATTTTTATATGACTTGCTTTTATTTATGAAAAAAACGGAAATATGGCGAAAATTTTGAAAATGTAGCAATTTTCAAAATTTTAATTTTTATGCCCTTAAATCAGATATGTCACACAAATTTCTTAATAAATAACATTTCCTACATGTCTACTTTACATCAGCACAATTTTGGGGACAACATTTTTTTTGTTACGAAGTTGTAAGAGTTAAAAGTTGACCAGCGATTTCTCATCTTTACAACACCATTTTTTTTTTAGTGACCACATCACATTTGAAGTCACTTTGAGGGGTCTATATGATAGAAAATACCCAAAGGTGACACCATTCTAAAAACTGCACCCCTCAAGGTGCTCAAAACCACATTCAAGAAGTTTATTAACCCTTTACGTGCTTCACAGGAACTGAAGCAATGTGGAAGGAAAAAATTAACATTTAACTTTTTTTTTTATTTTTACAAGTGTTAAAAGAAAAAATGAACCACAAAATATGTGGGGGTAAACCACTTTTTGGGCGCACGGCAGGAGGTTTCAAGGGAAGGAGTGCCATTTGACTTTTTCAACGCAGAATTGGCTGGATGCCATGTCGTGTTTAGAGAGCCCCTGATGTGCCTAAACAGTGGAAACCCCAACAAGTGACCCCATTTTGGAAACTAGACCCCTTAAGGTACTTATCTAGATGTTATAGCACAGTTTTATCAAATACAAGAAGAAGATCAAATTTAGCTTGAATCACAGTATCTCCTCAATTTTAAAAATAACTTTTTATTTATAACCGTTAAAAAACTAGGACAATACTAGACCAAATGGCAAATAAAGCGACATCATATATAAAAGAAATGAATACACACCAGTGGGTCGTGTCTATCCCTACAATGGCCTATGTAGCCCTACCTAACCGCGGAGGTTGGCACCCTAGAACCTGCGCAGTGGCGCCCCCGCTCCTCGACGGCTCACCCTGCTCACCCTATAGGGCCCTAAGGTGGCAGGGGGGTGAGGAAAGATTGGAAATATAGTAGGTGAGAAAGAAAAAGAATTATTGATGTTTAATTGATTTGTATGTCTTTATAAAGTGTGAGCTAATTAAATATGATATAGCCCACACCAGCCCAATGAACTATATTATCATAACATAGGCCACACAGAAGACCCTCTCAAAACAGTGACAAAACCACAAACAAAATGAACCCAAAAAAACCAAACACAACACAAAAACAGGTGCTATTTAAAAATGTAATACAATAGTATTCATATAAAGATAAATAGATCACTTTTGAAATCCTTATAGAAGTAATCCAAGATGCCTAGTTAAATAAATCACTCCAAATATCCAGATATCTCTCGGCTTATGTAGATATAACAATTTTAAGTATCTCTCGGGTTAGACAAATATCATGACTATATATTGGTTATCATGTTGTAACCCTTAATCATATTGTGACTGAGTCAATATTAACTTTGTAAGATATATCACTCCAAGTATTTGTCGGCTATCACGGATAATTATTCATATTATTATAGCCAATATCCATATTGCAGCTGAGTTATTATCATCTTAATTAGATGTATCACTCAAAGTGTCCGTCGGTTATCACAGATATCAGGGCTATATATCGGTTATAATATTATAGCCCTTGATCATATTACCACTGAGTCACTATCTAGGATATAAGATATAACTCCAATTCACATTTAGATCAACCCAGCGTATCAGCTGTAAAGTATGACTATATATCAGATATGGAGTTAATAACCATTACTCATGCTGCTATCTCAGTCACTGCATAGGATATAATTACAGTCATGACCCATTGATTATGATGTTATAGCCATTAGTCATGTTGCCATATAGTCACTGTGTATAATATAACTCCAAATACAACTCGACGCGTTTCCTCTTCCGAGGTTCATCAGGAGTAAGATGACATATAGGAGTACTTAGCTTAGATCATTGTGGATACAGCCAGATAGACAGGGACAGTCCCCTCTTTTGGTATGATGTCAGCGATCGGCGCTTCCTGCAGTTATATATATACATCTGTTCAGACCCCTCCTTGATTAGAAACAAGTGAAACCAACCTGTAATCATTCAGCACGCGTGGGGTATCACAGCGTGCGTCTCAGAGTGCGTTCCACAGCTACTTACGTTGCTCCTCCCATCTAGATCACATGATCAGTTTCATTATCCCTCCTATCTTGGTCACGTGAACCAAGACGCGATCTAATGTATGCTGAGATGTTCATTCATATTAATAAGCAGCGCATCAATAGATCCATAACAACAATATACTTAGATAATTTCTATACCGATATCTGATGATTTTTAATGATAAAATGACGTTAATACGTCTTGTGCTAAATATATGTGTCACAATGTCCCAGCGTACATATTCAAAAAAATCTCACATCTAGTCACATAAAAGGTAATATGAACTACTTTATAAAGGTAATGTCAATAATTTCTTAGATAAGCAGCACACAGATACAGGAGATATGTCAAACAAATATAATTATTTATAGTTCACATAATATCCATATATGCGGAAGGCTTGAGGAGAAGACAGACATACACCCTTAATCATATCAGCATAAAAATGTGCAGGAGCATCCATAATTCTTTTATATATATTCCCCATAATGCTGGGAAATAAATCAGATAAATCAAGACCTCAGATGAGGTAACGTATATGACCTGACCCATTAGGATCGGTTAGTCTCACTGGTTATGTATTTGTCGAATCCAATCAAAAAGCAGGACAAAGAAAAAGACCAAAGAGACAATCACCAAAGACACGGGAAACAGAGGAATTACCTCACAAAAAACAATTGAACTGCATTTGATCATTTAACCCCTTTGGGGATACAGTGTCAAGTCTATGAATCCATCCCAGCTCTTTTTGTAATATTTTCTTATTCCAATCCCCTCGACGTACGGATGGTGAGACTACTTCTATCACGCAGAAATTAAAGGATTCTAAATTGCTTAGATGTATTTCCCTAATGTGTCTTGAGATTGCGGTTTCTCTCTTGTTTCGAATATCTCCCACATGATCACCAATACGTCTTCTTAGCTCTCTTTTAGTTTTACCTACATAATTAAGCGGGCAGGAGCAAGTAAACAAATAGACAACACCACTGGTTTTACAATTCGCAAAATGTCTATTATCAAAAATGTGGCCTGTTGAGACACTGGAGAAGGTTTTCCCCACCTTAATATATTTACAAAAGGTGCAACTGCCACACCTAAAAGTCCCTACTGATCTCCTATCCAGCCATGTGCCCTTTTTAGGAGGAGGCGTATAAAGGCTATGCACTAATTGATCACCAATGGACCTCCCTCTTCTGTACGTAATTCCAGGGGTATCTGGTAGGAATTCACATATTTCACTGTCCGCTTTTAAAATATCCCAGTATTTATTGATGATTTCACGGACTTCTCGAGAATAACTGTCATAATTCCCAATCACCCGTACATGTTTCTCTACCTTTTTCTCTTTGGGGCATAAAAGACTACTCCTAGTGCACATATCTGCTTCTTTAAAGGCATCCTGCAACACATTCACAGGATAATTCCTCTCCAAAAATCTGTTTTTAAGCTCCTTTGCTTGTTTAAAGAAATTCGATGGATTGGAGCAATTCCTTTTCACCCTGAAGTATTGACCCTTAGGAATACCCCTACGTAGACTACGGGGATGATAGCTTCTCCAGTTCAGTAAGTTATTAGTTGCAGTAGGTTTTCTATAGGTTTCTGTTTCTAGTAGACCATTCTCACTTTTTTGATCTTTATATCCAGAAAATTAATGGATACTAGATCCACCTCATAGGTGAATTTCAAACCAAGATTATTCTTATTCAAGTCCTTAACAAATAAATCAAAGGATGGTTTATCACCTGCCCAGAATATCAGAATATCATCAATGTAGCGCCCCAGAAGATAATCCGGGGGCACCACCAGGCAGTCCTATCATCACCGAAAACAATGGTGTCCTCCCACCAGCCCAGGAGCAGATTAGCATAAGTTGGCGCACAGGGGCTGCCCATCGCAGTGCCCCTGAGCTGGTGGTAATGGACACCATCAAACATGAAATAATTGTGCGTTAGGACAAACTTCAACAGAGTACCCACAAATTCATTATGCAGACTACAATGTGTCCCTCTAGATTTCAGAAAAAATTCCACAGCCTCCAACCCCTTATCATGGGGGATGCTGCTGTACAAAGCTTCAACATCTATTGAGGCCAGGAGTGTGCTCTCCTCTAGTGATATGCCCTCGATCTTTAGAAGAAGGTCAGGGGTGTCCCTAATGTAAGATGGCAATGCAGTTACAAACTGACGTAGTACCTTATCAATATAGATACCGCAATTCTGGGTTATCGAATCATTCCCCGATACAATTGGGCGTCCTTTTAGAGGGGATAAGCCCTTATGCACTTTTGGAAGGGCATAGAAAATAGGAATCGTTGGTGTTGTCCGATACATAAACCCCTTTTCGTTCTTTGAAATGACGCCCAATTGCAGGGCCCCATCCAAGATGACCTCCAATTCACTGTTGAAAACATCAGTAGGGTCACCCCGTAACCTTCCATAAGTAGATCTATCACTCAATATTCTATTGCACATCTCCTTGTAGTTATCATGATCAAGAATAACTATATTACCACCCTTGTCGGATTTCTTGAAAATTAGATTTTTATTGGAAGAAAGGCAGTCTAGGGCCTTCCTTTCAGAATATGATAGATTCCCCTGCCTTTTATGTCTCATATTGCTGAGTGTTTTAAATCAGCAGTAACCAGTTTCAAGAAGATGTCGATACTATTATTATCCGACAAGGGAGGCATCTTGACACTTCTTGGTCTCAAATCTGTAAAAGGTCCCAGTCCCATAGGTCTCTGGCCTTCCTCAAAGAGGTCCGCCAACAGTCTCACATCTGGTAATTCCTCTATATCAATACCCATAGAAATACATTGGGCTTGATCATGTATTTTAAAAAATCTTAATCCAAGAGAAATCATCATAGCGGTTTGTAGGAACAAAAGATAATCCTTTACATAGAACTGATTTCTCTATGTCTGATAACTTATAAGAGGTCAGATTGATAATTCTATTATCATTCATTTGTTTCATCAGCGTCTCTGATTCCCAATTCGCTCTCTCAGATGATATGGGGTGCCAAAATTCCTCTTCTCTAAAAAGGTTGAGCAGTAGAGGAAGCAGTAGAGGAGGTACCAGATGATACATTGTCTGATGCATGAAAGTTTCCACCACCTCTTCCATATCGTCTTCTGCCTGATCGCCCCCATCTTTCACGTTGTGTTTTGTGTGAAAGTATCTATCTGATTAACCTCTTTCGTTATCACTGACGTCTGAAGATGAAATATCAGTACTCTCTGGAGTGATTTATTTAACTAGGCATCTTGGATTACTTCTATAAGGATTTCAAAAGTGATCTATTTATCTTTATATGAATACTATTGTATTACATTTTTAAATAGCACCTGTTTTTGTGTTGTGTTTGTTTTTTTTGGGCTCATTTTGTTTGTGGTTTTGTCACTGGTTTGAGAGGGTCTTCTGTGTGGCCTATGTTATGATAATATAGTTCATTGGGCTGGTGTGGGATATATCATATTTAATTAGCTCACACTTTATAAAGACATACAAATCAATTAAACATCAATAATTCTTTTTCTTTCTCACCTACTATATTTCCAATCTTTCCTCACCCCCCTGCCACCTTAGGGCCCTATAGGGTGAGCAGGGTGAGCCGTCGAGGAGCGGGGGCGCCACTGCGCAGGTTCTAGGGTGCCAACCTCCGCGGTTAGGTAGGGCTACATAGGCCATTGTAGGGATAGACACGACCCACTGGTGTGTATTCATTTCTTTTATATATGATGTCGCTTTATTTGCCATTTGGTCTAGTATTGTCCTAGTTTTTTAACGGTTATAAATAAAAAGTTATTTTTAAAATTGAGGAGATACTGTACTTATCTAGATGTGTGGTGAGCACTTTGAGCCTCCAAGTGCTTCACAGAAGTTTATAACGTAGAGCCGTGAAAATAAAAATCATATTTTTTCCACAAAAACGATCTTTTCACCTCAATTTTTATTTTCCCAAGGGTAACAAGACCCCAAAAGTTTTTGTGCAATTTGTCCTAAGCATGCTGATACCCCATATGTGGGGTAAACCACTGTTTGGGTGCATGGCAGAGCTTGGAAGGGAAGGAGCGCCGTTCGACTTTTTCAATGCAGAATTGGCAGGACGCCATGTCGCGTTTGTAGAGGCCCTGATGTGTCTAAACAGTGGAAGCCCCCCACAAGTGACCCCATTTTGGAAGCTAGACCCCCTAAGGAATTTATTTAGATGTATGGTGAGCACTTTGAACCCCCAAGTGTTTCACAGAAGTTTATAACGCACGGGCGTGAAAATAAAAAATCATATTTTTCCACAAACCTGATTGTTTAGTCCCCAATTTTTTATTTTCCCAAGGGTAACAGGAAAAAATTAGACCACAAAAGTTGTTGTCCAATTTGTCCTGAGTACGCTGATACCCCATATGTGGGAGGGGACCACTGTTTGGGCGCACGGCAGGGCTTGGAAGGGAAGCAGCGCCGTTTGACTTTTTCAAACCAAAATTGGCTGGAATTGAGATTGAACGCCATGTTGTGTTTGGAGAGCCCCTGATGCACCTAAACAGTGGAAAACATTTTGGAAACTAGACCCCTTAAGGAACTTATCTAGATGTGTGGTGAGCACTTTGAACCCCAAGTGCTTCATAGAAGTTTATAACGTAGAGCCGTGAAAATAAAAAATCATATTTTTTCCACAAAAACGATCTTTTCACCTCAATTTTTATTTTCCCAAGGGTAACAAGACCCCAAAAGTTTTTGTGCAATTTGTCCTGAGCATGCTGATACCCCATATGTGGGAGTAAACCACTGTTTGGGTGCATGGCAGAGCTTGGAAGGGAAGGAGCGCCGTTCGACTTTTTCAATGCAGAATTGGCAGGACGCCATGTCGCGTTTGTAGAGGCCCTGATGTGTCTAAACAGTGGAAGCCCCCCACAAGTGACCCCATTTTGGAAGCTAGACCCCCTAAGGAATTTATTTAGATGTATGGTGAGCACTTTGAACCCCAAGTGTTTCACAGAAGTTTATAACGCACGGGCGTGAAAATAAAAAATCATATTTTTCCACAAACCTGATTGTTTAGTCCCCATTTTTTTATTTTCCCAAGGGTAACAGGAAAAAATTAGACCACAAAAGTTGTTGTCCAATTTGTCCTGAGTACGCTGATACCCCATATGTGGGAGGGGACTACTGTTTGGGCGCACGGCAGGGCTTGGAAGGGAAGCAGCGCCGTTTGACTTTTTCAAACCAAAATTGGCTGGAATTGAGATTGAACGCCATGTTGTGTTTGGAGAGCCCCTGATGCACCTAAACAGTGGAAAACATTTTGGAAACTAGACCCCTTAAGGAACTTATCTAGATGTGTGGTGAGCACTTTGAACCCCCAAGTGCTTCATAGAAGTTTATAACGTAGAGCCGTGAAAATAAAAAAAAAAATTTTTCCTCAAAAATGATTCTTTAGCCCGCTTTTTTTTTTATTTTCCCAAGGGTAACAGGAGAAATTGGACCCCAAAAGTTGTTGTGCAATTTTTACTGAGTACGCTGATACCCCATATGTGAGGTGGAACCACTGTTTGGGCGCATGGGAGAGCTTGGAAGGGAAGGAGCGCCATTTTGTAATGCAGATTTTGATGGAATGTTCTGCGGGCGTCATGTTGTGTTTGCAGAGCCCTTGATGTGCCTAAACAGTAGAAACCCCTGCAAGTGACCCCATTTTGGAAACTAGACCCCAAAGTAGCTTATCTAGAAGTGTGGTGAGCACTTTGAACCCCAAGTGCTTCACAGAAATTTATAAACGCAGAGCCGTGAAAATAAAAAATCATTTTTTTCATCAAAAATTATTTTTTTAGCCAGCTATTTTTTATTTTACCAAGGGTAACAGGAGAAATTAGTACCCAAAATTGGTGTGCAATTTGTCCTGAGTACGCTGATACCCCATATGTTGGGGTAAACCACTGTTTGGGCACACGGCAGGGCTCGGAAGGGAGGGAGCGCCATTTGACATTTTGAACGCCACGTCGTGTCTGGAGACCCCCTGATGTGCCTAAATAGTGGAAACCCTTCAATTCTAGCTCCAACCCTAATCAACACACCCCTAACCCTAATCCTAACCATAATTCTAACCCTAATCCTAATTCCAACCCTAATGGTAACCCCAACCCTAATTGTAACCCTAACCCTAATTGTAACCCTAACCCTAGCCCTAATTCCAACCCTAACCCTAATTATAACCCTAACCCTAAGGCTAGGTTCATATTGCGTTTTACCAGCCCGTTCAACACATAGCGTTGACGGGCTGATAACGGTATAGCATAACGCGATCGCGTTATGCTATACCCGCTAGTGCAGAGAAATCAGCAGAGGAATCAGCAGATGATTCATCTGCGCTAGCGGTGACGGAGCCCAGACACTGCAGGCCGCATCCAAGGCTCCGTCACTGAATGATGGCACGTCGCGAATGCATGCCGCTTTACGGCATGCACCGCGATACGCCCTGCAATGGGGGTGAATGGCAGCATTAACGGACTGCGTTACACCGCGTTATACCGCGGTGTAGCGCAGTCCGTCTAACGGACTGCCATAACGCAGTATGAACCCAGCCTAACCCTAATGCTAACCCTAACCCTAATTATAACCCTAACCCTAGTCCTAACCCTAACGGAAAAATGAAAATAAATACAATTTCTATATTTTATTATATGTCCCTAACTAAGGGGGTGATAAAGGGGGGTTTATGTACTGTTTTTTTATTTTGATCACTTTGATAGTTTATCACAGTGATCAAAATGTACTTTTAAAGAATGAATGAATCATTGATCTTTTGAATCTGCCACCAGACAGATTCGGCAGGTGCGCTGCGCATGTGCCCGCCATTTTTTTTTTACAGGATGAAGAGGCCGGAGCTGCTGGCGGACAGAAGGGACACCGGGAGGTACAGGGGGCGATCTGGGGTCCTGGGGACCCTAATTCTCACCCCTCTGATGTGCGATCACATCAGAGGGGAGAGAAATCTTTTTTTTTTTTTTGTTGCTGTCGCCGTTATACTGTTATAACGGCGATCGCAACACCGGGGTCGGTAAATATCGACCCGGATCATGTTCTCTGGGGTCTCGACTACCCCAGGAGACCCCGAGACCCCGGACAAAATTGCCCAACCCCCCGGCACATCGCGGTGGGCGCACTAAGCATGCGCCCTCCATTTTCTCGCCATTAAAGATGGCGGCGCCCACCGGAGGAGGCAGGAGGGCCCTGGGGCCACAAGGGGTGGATCGGGGGCACCAGGGGGGGATCGGGGACCCTTTTCCTCTCTCCTCTGATGTCCGATCACATCAGAGGAGAGAGAAATTAAATGGCACATCAGATTTTTTTTTGTTGCGATCGCCGTTTTAGGGTTAATAACGGCGATCGCAACATCGGTGTCGGTAAAAACCGACCCGATTCATGTTCTCTGGTGTCTCGGCTACCCCGGTAGCGAAACCCCGGAGAAAATGCGACTGTGGGGGGCGCTATACATTTTTTCCACAACGCCGTTAATTAACGGCGCTGTGGTTTAAGTACCCTTAACTACCGCCGTTAAAAGGCGTATCGGCGGTCGTTAAGGGGTTAATGATAAACTGTTACTACATAGATACAGTTGAAACCAGAAGTTTACATACACTATATAAAGAGAAACATATGCATGTTTTTCTCAATATCTGACATCAAATCAGAATAAACCTTTCCTGTTTTAGGTCAATTAGGAATACCATAATTATCAATATTTGCCAAATGCCTGAATAATGAGAGAGAGAGAATGTTTTAAGGCTTACTACTTACTGCAAAGGCAAACGTTTACATACATTTCATTAGTATTTAGTACCATTGCTCTTAAACTGAATGACTTTAGTCAAATGTTTGGGATATCCTTCCACAACTTTCTCACAATAGTTGGTCAGAATTTTGGCCCATTCCTCCTGGCAAAACTGGTGTAACTGATCCAGGTTTGTAGTTCGTCGTGCTCACACCTGCCTTTTCAGCTTTGCCCATACATTTTCAATAGGATTGAGGTCAGGGCTTTGTGATGGCCACTCCAAAACTTTGACTTTGTTATCCTTAAGCCATATTGTTATCATTTTGGCAGTATGCTTTGGGTTATTGTACATTTGGAAGACCCATTTCTGCCCAAGCTTTAACTTCTTGGCTGATGTCTTGAGATGTTGCTTCAGTATTGCCACATATTACCATCTATTTTGTGAAGTGCACCAGTCCCTCTAGCAGCAAAACAACCTCACAACATGATGCTGTCACCCCATGTTTCACAGTTGGGATGGTGTTCTTAGGCTTCTCCCTTTTTCCTCCAAATGTAATGATGGTCAGTATGCCCAAAAAGTTCAATTTTAGTTTCATCAGACCACAGAACATGTCTCCAAAAATTAAAGTCTTTGTTCCTGTGTGCATTTGCAAACATTAATCTGACTTTTTTATGTTTCTTTTGGAGTAAAGGCTTTTTCCTGGCAGAGTGGCCTTTCAGCCCATGTTGATACAGTACTCGTTTAATTGTGGATATTGACACAATCTTACCAGCTTCCACCACTTCACAAGGTGTTTTGCTTTTGCCCTAGGGTTGATATGCACATGTTGGACCAAAGCACATTCACTTCTGGGACACAGAACCAGTCTCCTTAATAAGTGATATGATGGCTGGACATTCCCATCTTGTTTGTACTGCATAAAATTGTTTGTACAGATGAACGAGGAACCTTCAGGTATCTTGAAATTGTACCCAAGGATAAGCCAGACTTATGCAAGTCCACAATTCTCTTCCTGATATCTTGGCAGATTTTTTGAGACTGTCCCATGATGCTACACAAAGAAGCAGTGTGTTTCAGGTGTGTATTAAAATACATCCACAGGTGTGTGTCTCTAATTAACTCAGATGTTGCCAAAAAGCTATCAGAAGCTTCCAAACACATGACATCATCATATGGGCAGTCCAGAATTGTTTAAGGACATAGTAATCTTAGCGTATGTAAACTTTTGACTTTGCAGTAAGTAATAAAAATGCCTTAAAACATTCTCTCTATCATTATTCTGGCATTTGGCAAATATTAATAATTATGGTAATCCTAATTGACCTAAAACAGGAAAGATTTATTCTGATTTCATGTCAGATATTGAGAAAAACAAGCATATCTGTCTTTTTATATAGTGTATGTAAACTTCTGGTTTCAACTGTATAAAGATAAATAATTAGAATTGAATTAACTTTGAAATTGCAACACCAAGAAGGAAAGAAGGAAAAGTTATTGAGTTATGGAAATCATAGAAATGATAAACATGTTAAAAAGCACCTTCATAAAAGTTTTTATCCTAATATATTGCAGTCATCATACTATATAGCACTGTGTACTTAAAATTGTTCATTTTGCCTTTTTATCTTTTTCATTTCTCTGCTTAATGTAGAAACAGGAATTGTTTTTTCCCTCCCTGGATTTAACCCCTTAACGTCCATGGATGGACACAGTCCGTCATGGCAGGGTGTAAGCTCCCCCACCATGACGGACTATGTCCGTCCTGCATTTAAACTGTCACTGTGTGTAAACACGCAGTGACAGTTCCGTGCCGACAGCTGTCACAGACAGCTGACAGGCACGGCAAGAGGTGCGGGAACCCGTGCCGTCTGTTCCCGCACCCAGAGCGCTGTGATTGGTCAGTCAATCTGACTGATCACAGCATGATCGGGCAGGAGATGCTGAAATTTCAGCATCTCCTGCCTGGTCAGTGCAGGAGCTCAGCGCTGCTGTGGCTGAGCTTCCTGCACTAACAGCCAGGAGTGGCGTCAGCACCCGCCCCTGGCTGTAAACCCCCTGATTGCTGCGATCGGGCATGATCGCAGCGTTCAGGGGAGAGGCAGAGGGTTGGAGGCTCCCTCTGCCTTCTGATCGGCGTCCCCGCGATGTAATCGCAGGGCCCGATCTCTGCCATGATGACCTGAGGTTGTCATGACAACTCCTGGGTCATCCAACTGTGGAAAGCCTCTGAGACCATGCTCACAGCATGGTCTCAGCAGGTTTCAGCATAGGGTATAATACATTGCAATGCTGGAGCATTGTAATGTATTATACCTGCAAAGAAAGTGAATATGAATGATAACGCCAAAAGTCTTTCTCCACTCAGGGTTAGTGGTTGGGTGAAGCCATTGATTGGAGTGAAGTCAATGGTAAAAAACGCAGGGCTAAAATACACAGAGAATTGACATGCTGCATATTATTTTCTGCATCAAGAAAAAAGTCAAAAGTCAAAATCACTTGTGTGCATGACACATCAGGTTTCTCATTCACTTTGTTGCCATCAGATTATGTTACAAATCTGGGCAGAAACAAAGCAACAAAAACGCACCAAATATGCAACGTGTGCACGCAGCCTAAATTTGCTAAGATATTTGGTTTTATACCAACAAAATGGACTCCAGATCATGAAATAGTCTATGGGTGAGGAATATAATACTGGTAAATTTTGAACATGTTTTTTGAGAATTTCATAGCAATTAAATGTACACAAGAAGATGCAGTACCCTATGGATGAGCAATATAATACCGATAAATTTTGAACAAATTTTTTGAGGGTTATATACCAACGAAATGGACTCCAGACCACGGAGTAGTCTATGAGTGAGGAATATAATACTGATACATGTTTTATTAGTCTTTGTGAGGCTTTTATACTAACAAAATATATTCCATACCACGGAAAAGTCTATAGGTGATAATTGGTGATTGTATTGGTTATAATACTAATACATTTTGAAAAAGTTTTTTGAGGCATTCATAGCAACAAAATGTACCCAAGAAGATGTATTAACCAATGGGTGAGCAATATGATGCCAATAAGTTTTGGGAGGCTTATATAGCAGCTAAATGTATTCCAGAACAGGCACCAAAAATGCCAGGTGGGGATTCGAGTTTTACATTGAGCACCGTCCATTACTCGCCAAATAATGAGCACATCCGAGCACCATGACACTCGAGTGATAACTGAGTATCACTGTAACGCTGCTGCTATGCAGGTAGATGCAAGCTCCACTAGATGGCAATAAAGTGGAGGGAGGACTGCACACAGCAAGAGCAGACCTGCAGTGCAGCAGCGAGCCTGCCACCTGGTGGCAGCAGAATAGTCAAACAAGACATGTCAAATCCTAGCTAAATGGGTCAGTACCGGTCAGGAGCAGATATGCCAAAGACAAGAGTCGGGATGGGGAGTGGGGAACAAAACAGATACGGGCAAAGTCAGAAACAGCAGGAGGACTAATCGGGGTACTACCAGAGTCAGATTCTCATGCCGTAGAAAATATAACTGACATGGCCTGCAACTGCAGGACACAGCAGGAATAAATAGCAAACCTGAATCCAAAATGAGGCCAGGCAAAGTTAACCCCTGACATGATCAGCCCGGGAAAAGGGCAGACAGGACTCAAAACCCCGACTGGAACATGACAATCACTGAGCACGTTCACTCATCCCTATTGTTGCCCTCTCACCAAGCTGCTTGTCTATTGTTCTGTAGCCCATCCTAGCCTTGTGCAGGACTACAATTTTGTCCCTAGTGTCCTTAGATAATGCTTTGCTCTTGGCCATGGTGGAGAGGTTGGCATGTGATTGAGTGTGTGGACAGGGGTCTTTCATACAGGAAAAAAGATCAAACAGGTGAAATTAATACAGGCAATGAGTGCAGAGTAGGAGGGCTTTTTAACGAAAAACTAACAGAATTTTTGCTGGTTGGTAGGTGATCAAATACTTATAAAATAAAATACAAAGTAATTATGTAAAAATCATACAATGTGATATTTTGTTTTTTATTTTTAGTTTCTGTCTTTCACAGTTGAAGTGTATCTACGAATAAATATTACAGCCCTCTCCATTCTTTGTAGGTGGGAAAACTTGCAAAATTGGCAGTGCATCAAATACTTATTTCCCCACTATGTATAGATATATAAATATTTACCAATTGATCATATTTTAATTACCAGCCATGTTTGCATTTTCATTTTCATATTTTACATACATGTATAGGAATAAATGTCACATATTACTGAAGATTTGATTGGAACCATGAGTGCTAAATTCAACAGCAAAATACACTTTACTGAATGGACCCTTCATGCTTCATGGCACTTCATAAAGCCGAAAAGCCATTTCATAGCTTAGCATACAAGAACTACTGATAGCATATAATATGTTGCAGAGCTGAAGAAAGTGTTCTGACAAGCACAAGGATATTCTTACTTCCAAGTGGATAGGATGTACATGTTAAATGTAAAAACTCCTGGTAGAAAGGTGCCTGACAAATGTCCAGGATTTAAATTTGAAAATAAAATTAAATAAATCACTGATAAATCTAAATTTTTGTCTTTTCTGTGCTGTGTTTCTTCCTCCATTGATCAATAGATAGATTAGCAGATGCACTGAAGTTGTCATTTTACTTTTCCAGACTACTGGCTGGTAAGTCAGTCTAGTGCCATGTAAGAGTTAAAGAAAGCTAAGCGAACGCAAATTATTCCTCTTTCTGACCTTTGTAAAGCAGCAAAATGAAGAACTAAGAAATGACCAGATAGGATTTATAACAATATGATGGCAGAGGAGAAGATATCTCAAAGACTAAGCTACATTTAGAAGAGATAATTTCTATGCTTCCAGTAAGGCAAAAGGATATTACGCTAGGTATTGCTTCTTTATTATATTGTATTACTTAATTTACTAATTTGAGTTATAAGAATGTTTTATTCATCTATGACATACACGATAATCTGAAAAAAAAACAGAAATAAAGTATATGTTTGCACTTCAGAGACTGATTTTAACAGACACACACATAGAAAACTCGAACAGCTTTCGAAACAACCCAAAACATACCCACCAGCCAAAAAAACATACCCACCAACAAAAATCATACCCACCAACCCAAAAAAATATACCCACCAACAAAAAAACATACCCACCAGCCAAAAAAAAACATACCCACCAACAAAAAAAATACCCACAGCCAAGAAAACATACCCGCCAACCAAAAAACATACCCACCAACCCCAAAAAATATACTCACCAACCAAAAAAACATGGCCACCAATCGAAAAACATTCCCACAAACCAAAAAACATACCCATCAACCAAAAAATTATGCCCACAATCAAAAAACACACTCATTAACCAAAAAACATACCCATCAACCAAAATATCATGCCCACTAACCAAAAACAATACCCAACGACCAAAAAAACATACCTACCAGCCAAAAACATATGCTCACCAACCAAAAAACATACCCACTATCAAAAACAACATACCCAGCAACCAAAAAAATGCCCACCAACCAAAAAACATACCCATCAACCAAAAAATTATGCCCACAATCAAAAAACACACTCATTAACAAAAAACATACTCATTAACCAAAAAACATACCCATCAACCAAAATATCATGCCCACTAACCAAAAACAATACCCAACGACCAAAAAAAACATACCTACCAGCCAAAAACATATGCTCACCAACCAAAAAACATACCCACTATCAAAAATAACATACCCACCAACCAAAAAAATGCCCACCAACCAAAAAAAACCACTCACCAAATAAGAGAGGCATTTCTACGAGGAGATTATATAGTGGAAATGTTTTGTCTGAAATGAAGCTATGATGCTTTGTAATATTGACAGCCAGAAATCATTATAAAAAAGCAGCCACAAGACTCAAATACTCTTAGAAGTAAAATACTTATCATGTGGGTGTTTACTGGATTACATCATAATAATCTATTCCAAATCTAATTTACTGTTAGGAGATGCTCACAAGTTTGGAGCTTACTAAATTTCTTGGTTATGCTTTAGTGACTGAGAAAGGGGATGCACTGCAGCACTTTGATCGTCTTACCTACTCTGGACTGCAAGTACTCACCTCCTGGACCAGCTTGAAACCCTGAGATCCTTCAGTATCCAAAAACAGGATCTGTGCACCATGGCACCTTATCTCATTGCTCTCAGGATCTGAGATTACTGACTTTACACATGTCCCACAGAATGACGCAGCAGCAGGACTAGTGCATTACGGCACTTTCTCTCACTGCTCCCAAGGACCAAAGACAGCGAACTTCATGCATCTTCTACTCAGTCACTCAACAGCAGGTAAAAAACCTTCATTTCCCAAGATTATCTTGTCACACATATTTACATACAAGTGCCTCTCACTAAATTAGAATATCACCAAAAAGTTAATTTATTTCAGTTTTTCAATACAAAAAGTGAAACTCATATTATATAGAGTCATTACAAACAGAGTGATCTATTTCAAGTGTTTTATTCTGTTAATGTTGATGAATATGGCTTACATCCAATGAAAACCCAAAAGTCATTATCTCAGTAAATTAGAATACTTTATAACACCAGCTTGAAAAATGATTTTAAAATCCGAAATATTAGCCTACTGAAATGTATGTTCATTAATTGCACTCAATACTTGGCCTAGGCTCGTTTTGCATCAATTACTGCATCAATGGGATGTGGCATAGAGGCAATCAGCCTGTGGCACTGCTGAGGTGTTATGGAAGCCCAGGTTGCTTTGATAGCAGCCTTCAGCTTGTCTACATTGTTGGTCTGGTGTCGTTCATTTTTCACAGTAAAGAACTTCAATAGAAAAGGTTTTATCTGCTTCAGACATTCCTAGAAATTTCGACAACACACCTACCATTTCTGAATTCACCCTATTAACCCCTTAGTGACAGAGCCAATTTGCTGCTTAATGACCGGGCCAATTTTTACAATTCTGACCACTGTCATTTTATGAGGTTATAACTCTGGAATGCTTTAACGAATCCAGCTGATTCTGAGAATGTTTTTTCATGACATATTGTACTTTACGTTAGTGGTAAAAATTTTTTATATGACTTGCTTTTATTTATGAAAAAAACGGAAATATGGCGAAAATTTTGAAAATGTAGCAATTTTCAAAATTTTAATTTTTATGCCCTTAAATCAGATATGTCACACAAATTTCTTAATAAATAACATTTCCTACATGTCTACTTTACATCAGCACAATTTTGGGGACAACATTTTTTTTGTTACGAAGTTGTAAGAGTTAAAAGTTGACCAGCGATTTCTCATCTTTACAACACCATTTTTTTTTTAGTGACCACATCACATTTGAAGTCACTTTGAGGGGTCTATATGATAGAAAATACCCAAAGGTGACACCATTCTAAAAACTGCACCCCTCAAGGTGCTCAAAACCACATTCAAGAAGTTTATTAACCCTTTACGTGCTTCACAGGAACTGAAGCAATGTGGAAGGAAAAAATTAACATTTAACTTTTTTTTTTATTTTTACAAGTGTTAAAAGAAAAAATGAACCACAAAATATGTGGGGGTAAACCACTTTTTGGGCGCACGGCAGGAGGTTTCAAGGGAAGGAGTGCCATTTGACTTTTTCAACGCAGAATTGGCTGGATGCCATGTCGTGTTTAGAGAGCCCCTGATGTGCCTAAACAGTGGAAACCCCAACAAGTGACCCCATTTTGGAAACTAGACCCCTTAAGGTACTTATCTAGATGTTATAGCACAGTTTTATCAAATACAAGAAGAAGATCAAATTTAGCTTGAATCACAGTATCTCCTCAATTTTAAAAATAACTTTTTATTTATAACCGTTAAAAAACTAGGACAATACTAGACCAAATGGCAAATAAAGCGACATCATATATAAAAGAAATGAATACACACCAGTGGGTCGTGTCTATCCCTACAATGGCCTATGTAGCCCTACCTAACCGCGGAGGTTGGCACCCTAGAACCTGCGCAGTGGCGCCCCCGCTCCTCGACGGCTCACCCTGCTCACCCTATAGGGCCCTAAGGTGGCAGGGGGGTGAGGAAAGATTGGAAATATAGTAGGTGAGAAAGAAAAAGAATTATTGATGTTTAATTGATTTGTATGTCTTTATAAAGTGTGAGCTAATTAAATATGATATAGCCCACACCAGCCCAATGAACTATATTATCATAACATAGGCCACACAGAAGACCCTCTCAAAACAGTGACAAAACCACAAACAAAATGAACCCAAAAAAACCAAACACAACACAAAAACAGGTGCTATTTAAAAATGTAATACAATAGTATTCATATAAAGATAAATAGATCACTTTTGAAATCCTTATAGAAGTAATCCAAGATGCCTAGTTAAATAAATCACTCCAAATATCCAGATATCTCTCGGCTTATGTAGATATAACAATTTTAAGTATCTCTCGGGTTAGACAAATATCATGACTATATATTGGTTATCATGTTGTAACCCTTAATCATATTGTGACTGAGTCAATATTAACTTTGTAAGATATATCACTCCAAGTATTTGTCGGCTATCACGGATAATTATTCATATTATTATAGCCAATATCCATATTGCAGCTGAGTTATTATCATCTTAATTAGATGTATCACTCAAAGTGTCCGTCGGTTATCACAGATATCAGGGCTATATATCGGTTATAATATTATAGCCCTTGATCATATTACCACTGAGTCACTATCTAGGATATAAGATATAACTCCAATTCACATTTAGATCAACCCAGCGTATCAGCTGTAAAGTATGACTATATATCAGATATGGAGTTAATAACCATTACTCATGCTGCTATCTCAGTCACTGCATAGGATATAATTACAGTCATGACCCATTGATTATGATGTTATAGCCATTAGTCATGTTGCCATATAGTCACTGTGTATAATATAACTCCAAATACAACTCGACGCGTTTCTCCTCTTCCGAGGTTCATCAGGAGTAAGATGACATATAGGAGTACTTAGCTTAGATCATTGTGGATACAGCCAGATAGACAGGGACAGTCCCCTCTTTTGGTATGATGTCAGCGATCGGCGCTTCCTGCAGTTATATATATACATCTGTTCAGACCCCTCCTTGATTAGAAACAAGTGAAACCAACCTGTAATCATTCAGCACGCGTGGGGTATCACAGCGTGCGTCTCAGAGTGCGTTCCACAGCTACTTACGTTGCTCCTCCCATCTAGATCACATGATCAGTTTCATTATCCCTCCTATCTTGGTCACGTGAACCAAGACGCGATCTAATGTATGCTGAGATGTTCATTCATATTAATAAGCAGCGCATCAATAGATCCATAACAACAATATACTTAGATAATTTCTATACCGATATCTGATGATTTTTAATGATAAAATGACGTTAATACGTCTTGTGCTAAATATATGTGTCACAATGTCCCAGCGTACATATTCAAAAAAATCTCACATCTAGTCACATAAAAGGTAATATGAACTACTTTATAAAGGTAATGTCAATAATTTCTTAGATAAGCAGCACACAGATACAGGAGATATGTCAAACAAATATAATTATTTATAGTTCACATAATATCCATATATGCGGAAGGCTTGAGGAGAAGACAGACATACACCCTTAATCATATCAGCATAAAAATGTGCAGGAGCATCCATAATTCTTTTATATATATTCCCCCATAATGCTGGGAAATAAATCAGATAAATCAAGACCTCAGATGAGGTAACGTATATGACCTGACCCATTAGGATCGGTTAGTCTCACTGGTTATGTATTTGTCGAATCCAATCAAAAAGCAGGACAAAGAAAAAGACCAAAGAGACAATCACCAAAGACACGGGAAACAGAGGAATTACCTCACAAAAAACAATTGAACTGCATTTGATCATTTAACCCCTTTGGGGATACAGTGTCAAGTCTATGAATCCATCCCAGCTCTTTTTGTAATATTTTCTTATTCCAATCCCCTCGACGTACGGATGGTGAGACTACTTCTATCACGCAGAAATTAAAGGATTCTAAATTGCTTAGATGTATTTCCCTAATGTGTCTTGAGATTGCGGTTTCTCTCTTGTTTCGAATATCTCCCACATGATCACCAATACGTCTTCTTAGCTCTCTTTTAGTTTTACCTACATAATTAAGCGGGCAGGAGCAAGTAAACAAATAGACAACACCACTGGTTTTACAATTCGCAAAATGTCTATTATCAAAAATGTGGCCTGTTGAGACACTGGAGAAGGTTTTCCCCACCTTAATATATTTACAAAAGGTGCAACTGCCACACCTAAAAGTCCCTACTGATCTCCTATCCAGCCATGTGCCCTTTTTAGGAGGAGGCGTATAAAGGCTATGCACTAATTGATCACCAATGGACCTCCCTCTTCTGTACGTAATTCCAGGGGTATCTGGTAGGAATTCACATATTTCACTGTCCGCTTTTAAAATATCCCAGTATTTATTGATGATTTCACGGACTTCTCGAGAATAACTGTCATAATTCCCAATCACCCGTACATGTTTCTCTACCTTTTTCTCTTTGGGGCATAAAAGACTACTCCTAGTGCACATATCTGCTTCTTTAAAGGCATCCTGCAACACATTCACAGGATAATTCCTCTCCAAAAATCTGTTTTTAAGCTCCTTTGCTTGTTTAAAGAAATTCGATGGATTGGAGCAATTCCTTTTCACCCTGAAGTATTGACCCTTAGGAATACCCCTACGTAGACTACGGGGATGATAGCTTCTCCAGTTCAGTAAGTTATTAGTTGCAGTAGGTTTTCTATAGGTTTCTGTTTCTAGTAGACCATTCTCACTTTTTTGATCTTTATATCCAGAAAATTAATGGATACTAGATCCACCTCATAGGTGAATTTCAAACCAAGATTATTCTTATTCAAGTCCTTAACAAATAAATCAAAGGATGGTTTATCACCTGCCCAGAATATCAGAATATCATCAATGTAGCGCCCCCAGAAGATAATCCGGGGGCACCACCAGGCAGTCCTATCATCACCGAAAACAATGGTGTCCTCCCACCAGCCCAGGAGCAGATTAGCATAAGTTGGCGCACAGGGGCTGCCCATCGCAGTGCCCCTGAGCTGGTGGTAATGGACACCATCAAACATGAAATAATTGTGCGTTAGGACAAACTTCAACAGAGTACCCACAAATTCATTATGCAGACTACAATGTGTCCCTCTAGATTTCAGAAAAAATTCCACAGCCTCCAACCCCTTATCATGGGGGATGCTGCTGTACAAAGCTTCAACATCTATTGAGGCCAGGAGTGTGCTCTCCTCTAGTGATATGCCCTCGATCTTTAGAAGAAGGTCAGGGGTGTCCCTAATGTAAGATGGCAATGCAGTTACAAACTGACGTAGTACCTTATCAATATAGATACCGCAATTCTGGGTTATCGAATCATTCCCCGATACAATTGGGCGTCCTTTTAGAGGGGATAAGCCCTTATGCACTTTTGGAAGGGCATAGAAAATAGGAATCGTTGGTGTTGTCCGATACATAAACCCCTTTTCGTTCTTTGAAATGACGCCCAATTGCAGGGCCCCATCCAAGATGACCTCCAATTCACTGTTGAAAACATCAGTAGGGTCACCCGTAACCTTCCATAAGTAGATCTATCACTCAATATTCTATTGCACATCTCCTTGTAGTTATCATGATCAAGAATAACTATATTACCACCCTTGTCGGATTTCTTGAAAATTAGATTTTTATTGGAAGAAAGGCAGTCTAGGGCCTTCCTTTCAGAATATGATAGATTTCCCTGCCTTTTATGTCTCATATTGCTGAGTGTTTTTAAATCAGCAGTAACCAGTTTCAAGAAGATGTCGATACTATTATTATCCGACAAGGGAGGCATCTTGACACTTCTTGGTCTCAAATCTGTAAAAGGTCCCAGTCCCATAGGTCTCTGGCCTTCCTCAAAGAGGTCCGCCAACAGTCTCACATCTGGTAATTCCTCTATATCAATACCCATAGAAATACATTGGGCTTGATCATGTATTTTAAAAAATCTTAATCCAAGAGAAATCATCATAGCGGTTTGTAGGAACAAAAGATAATCCTTTACATAGAACTGATTTCTCTATGTCTGATAACTTATAAGAGGTCAGATTGATAATTCTATTATCATTCATTTGTTTCATCAGCGTCTCTGATTCCCAATTCGCTCTCTCAGATGATATGGGGTGCCAAAATTCCTCTTCTCTAAAAAAGGTTGAGCAGTAGAGGAAGCAGTAGAGGAGGTACCAGATGATACATTGTCTGATGCATGAAAGTTTCCACCACCTCTTCCATATCGTCTTCTGCCTGATCGCCCCCATCTTTCACGTTGTGTTCTTGTGTGAAAGTATCTATCTGATTAACCTCTTTCGTTATCACTGACGTCTGAAGATGAAATATCAGTACTCTCTGGAGTGATTTATTTAACTAGGCATCTTGGATTACTTCTATAAGGATTTCAAAAGTGATCTATTTATCTTTATATGAATACTATTGTATTACATTTTTAAATAGCACCTGTTTTTGTGTTGTGTTTGTTTTTTTGGGCTCATTTTGTTTGTGGTTTTGTCACTGGTTTGAGAGGGTCTTCTGTGTGGCCTATGTTATGATAATATAGTTCATTGGGCTGGTGTGGGATATATCATATTTAATTAGCTCACACTTTATAAAGACATACAAATCAATTAAACATCAATAATTCTTTTTCTTTCTCACCTACTATATTTCCAATCTTTCCTCACCCCCCTGCCACCTTAGGGCCCTATAGGGTGAGCAGGGTGAGCCGTCGAGGAGCGGGGGCGCCACTGCGCAGGTTCTAGGGTGCCAACCTCCGCGGTTAGGTAGGGCTACATAGGCCATTGTAGGGATAGACACGACCCACTGGTGTGTATTCATTTCTTTTATATATGATGTCGCTTTATTTGCCATTTGGTCTAGTATTGTCCTAGTTTTTTAACGGTTATAAATAAAAAGTTATTTTTAAAATTGAGGAGATACTGTACTTATCTAGATGTGTGGTGAGCACTTTGAGCCTCCAAGTGCTTCACAGAAGTTTATAACGTAGAGCCGTGAAAATAAAAAATCATATTTTTTCCACAAAAACGATCTTTTCACCTCAATTTTTATTTTCCCAAGGGTAACAAGACCCCAAAAGTTTTTGTGCAATTTGTCCTAAGCATGCTGATACCCCATATGTGGGGTAAACCACTGTTTGGGTGCATGGCAGAGCTTGGAAGGGAAGGAGCGCCGTTCGACTTTTTCAATGCAGAATTGGCAGGACGCCATGTCGCGTTTGTAGAGGCCCTGATGTGTCTAAACAGTGGAAGCCCCCCACAAGTGACCCCATTTTGGAAGCTAGACCCCCTAAGGAATTTATTTAGATGTATGGTGAGCACTTTGAACCCCCAAGTGTTTCACAGAAGTTTATAACGCACGGGCGTGAAAATAAAAAATCATATTTTTCCACAAACCTGATTGTTTAGTCCCCAATTTTTTATTTTCCCAAGGGTAACAGGAAAAAATTAGACCACAAAAGTTGTTGTCCAATTTGTCCTGAGTACGCTGATACCCCATATGTGGGAGGGGACCACTGTTTGGGCGCACGGCAGGGCTTGGAAGGGAAGCAGCGCCGTTTGACTTTTTCAAACCAAAATTGGCTGGAATTGAGATTGAACGCCATGTTGTGTTTGGAGAGCCCCTGATGCACCTAAACAGTGGAAAACATTTTGGAAACTAGACCCCTTAAGGAACTTATCTAGATGTGTGGTGAGCACTTTGAACCCCCAAGTGCTTCATAGAAGTTTATAACGTAGAGCCGTGAAAATAAAAAATCATATTTTTTCCACAAAAACGATCTTTTCACCTCAATTTTTATTTTCCCAAGGGTAACAAGACCCCAAAAGTTTTTGTGCAATTTGTCCTGAGCATGCTGATACCCCATATGTGGGAGTAAACCACTGTTTGGGTGCATGGCAGAGCTTGGAAGGGAAGGAGCGCCGTTCGACTTTTTCAATGCAGAATTGGCAGGACGCCATGTCGCGTTTGTAGAGGCCCTGATGTGTCTAAACAGTGGAAGCCCCCCACAAGTGACCCCATTTTGGAAGCTAGACCCCCTAAGGAATTTATTTAGATGTATGGTGAGCACTTTGAACCCCCAAGTGTTTCACAGAAGTTTATAACGCACGGGCGTGAAAATAAAAAATCATATTTTTCCACAAACCTGATTGTTTAGTCCCCATTTTTTTATTTTCCCAAGGGTAACAGGAAAAAATTAGACCACAAAAGTTGTTGTCCAATTTGTCCTGAGTACGCTGATACCCCATATGTGGGAGG
The DNA here is from genome assembly GCA_033576555.1 of Oophaga sylvatica. NCBI lineage: Eukaryota > Metazoa > Chordata > Amphibia > Anura > Dendrobatidae > Oophaga > Oophaga sylvatica. Next base: position 176,297,714 of record JARQOD010000005.1, read on the forward strand.
GGACTACTGTTTGGGCGCACGGCAGGGCTTGGAAGGGAAGCAGCGCCGTTTGACTTTTTCAAACCAAAATTGGCTGGAATTGAGATTGAACGCCATGTTGTGTTTGGAGAGCCCCTGATGCACCTAAACAGTGGAAAACATTTTGGAAACTAGACCCCTTAAGGAACTTATCTAGATGTGTGGTGAGCACTTTGAACCCCCAAGTGCTTCATAGAAGTTTATAACGTAGAGCCGTGAAAATAAAAAAAAAAATTTTTCCTCAAAAATGATTCTTTAGCCCGCTTTTTTTTTTATTTTCCCAAGGGTAACAGGAGAAATTGGACCCCAAAAGTTGTTGTGCAATTTTTACTGAGTACGCTGATACCCCATATGTGAGGTGGAACCACTGTTTGGGCGCATGGGAGAGCTTGGAAGGGAAGGAGCGCCATTTTGTAATGCAGATTTTGATGGAATGTTCTGCGGGCGTCATGTTGTGTTTGCAGAGCCCTTGATGTGCCTAAACAGTAGAAACCCCCTGCAAGTGACCCCATTTTGGAAACTAGACCCCAAAGTAGCTTATCTAGAAGTGTGGTGAGCACTTTGAACCCCAAGTGCTTCACAGAAATTTATAAACGCAGAGCCGTGAAAATAAAAAATCATTTTTTTCATCAAAAATTATTTTTTTAGCCAGCTATTTTTTATTTTACCAAGGGTAACAGGAGAAATTAGTACCCCAAAATTGGTGTGCAATTTGTCCTGAGTACGCTGATACCCCATATGTTGGGGTAAACCACTGTTTGGGCACACGGCAGGGCTCGGAAGGGAGGGAGCGCCATTTGACATTTTGAACGCCACGTCGTGTCTGGAGACCCCCTGATGTGCCTAAATAGTGGAAACCCTTCAATTCTAGCTCCAACCCTAATCAACACACCCCTAACCCTAATCCTAACCATAATTCTAACCCTAATCCTAATTCCAACCCTAATGGTAACCCCAACCCTAATTGTAACCCTAACCCTAATTGTAACCCTAACCCTAGCCCTAATTCCAACCCTAACCCTAATTATAACCCTAACCCTAAGGCTAGGTTCATATTGCGTTTTACCAGCCCGTTCAACACATAGCGTTGACGGGCTGATAACGGTATAGCATAACGCGATCGCGTTATGCTATACCCGCTAGTGCAGAGAAATCAGCAGAGGAATCAGCAGATGATTCATCTGCGCTAGCGGTGACGGAGCCCAGACACTGCAGGCCGCATCCAAGGCTCCGTCACTGAATGATGGCACGTCGCGAATGCATGCCGCTTTACGGCATGCACCGCGATACGCCCTGCAATGGGGGTGAATGGCAGCATTAACGGACTGCGTTACACCGCGTTATACCGCGGTGTAGCGCAGTCCGTCTAACGGACTGCCATAACGCAGTATGAACCCAGCCTAACCCTAATGCTAACCCTAACCCTAATTATAACCCTAACCCTAGTCCTAACCCTAACGGAAAAATGAAAATAAATACAATTTCTATATTTTATTATATGTCCCTAACTAAGGGGGTGATAAAGGGGGGTTTATGTACTGTTTTTTTATTTTGATCACTTTGATAGTTTATCACAGTGATCAAAATGTACTTTTAAAGAATGAATGAATCATTGATCTTTTGAATCTGCCACCAGACAGATTCGGCAGGTGCGCTGCGCATGTGCCCGCCATTTTTTTTTACAGGATGAAGAGGCCGGAGCTGCTGGCGGACAGAAGGGACACCGGGAGGTACAGGGGGCGATCTGGGGTCCTGGGGACCCTAATTCTCACCCCTCTGATGTGCGATCACATCAGAGGGGAGAGAAACTCTTTTTTTTTTTTTGTTGCTGTCGCCGTTATACTGTTATAACGGCGATCGCAACACCGGGGTCGGTAAATATCGACCCGGATCATGTTCTCTGGGGTCTCGACTACCCCAGGAGACCCCGAGACCCCGGAGAAAATTGCCCAACCCCCCGGCACATCGCGGTGGGCGCACTAAGCATGCGCCCTCCATTTTCTCGCCATTAAAGATGGCGGCGCCCACCGGAGGAGGCAGGAGGGCCCTGGGGCCACAAGGGGTGGATCGGGGGCACCAGGGGGGGATCGGGGACCCTTTTCCTCTCTCCTCTGATGTCCGATCACATCAGAGGAGAGAGAAATTAAATGGCACATCAGATTTTTTTTTGTTGCGATCGCCGTTTTAGGGTTAATAACGGCGATCGCAACATCGGTGTCGGTAAAAACCGACCCGATTCATGTTCTCTGGTGTCTCGGCTACCCCGGTAGCGAAACCCTGGAGAAAATGCGACTGTGGGGGGCGCTATACATTTTTTCCACAATGCCGTTAATTAACGGCGCTGTGGTTTAAGTACCCTTAACTACCGCCGTTAAAAGGCGTATCGGCGGTCGTTAAGGGGTTAATGATAAACTGTTACTACATAGATACAGTTGAAACCAGAAGTTTACATACACTATATAAAGAGAAACATATGCATGTTTTTCTCAATATCTGACATCAAATCAGAATAAACCTTTCCTGTTTTAGGTCAATTAGGAATACCATAATTATCAATATTTGCCAAATGCCTGAATAATGAGAGAGAGAGAATGTTTTAAGGCTTACTACTTACTGCAAAGGCAAACGTTTACATACATTTCATTAGTATTTAGTACCATTGCTCTTAAACTGAATGACTTTAGTCAAATGTTTGGGATATCCTTCCACAACTTTCTCACAATAGTTGGTCAGAATTTTGGCCCATTCCTCCTGGCAAAACTGGTGTAACTGATCCAGGTTTGTAGTTCGTCGTGCTCACACCTGCCTTTTCAGCTTTGCCCATACATTTTCAATAGGATTGAGGTCAGGGCTTTGTGATGGCCACTCCAAAACTTTGACTTTGTTATCCTTAAGCCATATTGTTATCATTTTGGCAGTATGCTTTGGGTTATTGTACATTTGGAAGACCCATTTCTGCCCAAGCTTTAACTTCTTGGCTGATGTCTTGAGATGTTGCTTCAGTATTGCCACATATTACCATCTATTTTGTGAAGTGCACCAGTCCCTCTAGCAGCAAAACAACCTCACAACATGATGCTGTCACCCCCATGTTTCACAGTTGGGATGGTGTTCTTAGGCTTCTCCCTTTTTCCTCCAAATGTAATGATGGTCAGTATGCCCAAAAAGTTCAATTTTAGTTTCATCAGACCACAGAACATGTCTCCAAAAATTAAAGTCTTTGTTCCTGTGTGCATTTGCAAACATTAATCTGACTTTTTTATGTTTCTTTTGGAGTAAAGGCTTTTTCCTGGCAGAGTGGCCTTTCAGCCCATGTTGATACAGTACTCGTTTAATTGTGGATATTGACACAATCTTACCAGCTTCCACCACTTCACAAGGTGTTTTGCTTTTGCCCTAGGGTTGATATGCACATGTTGGACCAAAGCACATTCACTTCTGGGACACAGAACCAGTCTCCTTAATAAGTGATATGATGGCTGGACATTCCCATCTTGTTTGTACTGCATAAAATTGTTTGTACAGATGAACGAGGAACCTTCAGGTATCTTGAAATTGTACCCAAGGATAAGCCAGACTTATGCAAGTCCACAATTCTCTTCCTGATATCTTGGCAGATTTTTTGAGACTGTCCCATGATGCTACACAAAGAAGCAGTGTGTTTCAGGTGTGTATTAAAATACATCCACAGGTGTGTGTCTCTAATTAACTCAGATGTTGCCAAAAAGCTATCAGAAGCTTCCAAACACATGACATCATCATATGGGCAGTCCAGAATTGTTTAAGGACATAGTAATCTTAGCGTATGTAAACTTTTGACTTTGCAGTAAGTAATAAAAATGCCTTAAAACATTCTCTCTATCATTATTCTGGCATTTGGCAAATATTAATAATTATGGTAATCCTAATTGACCTAAAACAGGAAAGATTTATTCTGATTTCATGTCAGATATTGAGAAAAACAAGCATATCTGTCTTTTTATATAGTGTATGTAAACTTCTGGTTTCAACTGTATAAAGATAAATAATTAGAATTGAATTAACTTTGAAATTGCAACACCAAGAAGGAAAGAAGGAAAAGTTATTGAGTTATGGAAATCATAGAAATGATAAACATGTTAAAAAGCACCTTCATAAAAGTTTTTATCCTAATATATTGCAGTCATCATACTATATAGCACTGTGTACTTAAAATTGTTCATTTTGCCTTTTTATCTTTTTCATTTCTCTGCTTAATGTAGAAACAGGAATTGTTTTTTCCCTCCCTGGATTTAACCCCTTAACGTCCATGGATGGACACAGTCCGTCATGGCAGGGTGTAAGTTCCCCCACCATGACGGACTATGTCCGTCCTGCATTTAAACTGTCACTGTGTGTAAACACGCAGTGACAGTTCCGTGCCGACAGCTGTCACAGACAGCTGACAGGCACGGCAAGAGGTGCGGGGACCCGTGCCGTCTGTTCCCGCACCCAGAGCGCTGTGATTGGTCAGTCAATCTGACTGATCACAGCATGATCGGGCAGGAGATGCTGAAATTTCAGCATCTCCTGCCTGGTCAGTGCAGGAGCTCAGCGCTGCTGTGGCTGAGCTTCCTGCACTAACAGCCAGGAGTGGCGTCAGCACCCGCCCCTGGCTGTAAACCCCCTGATTGCTGCGATCGGGCATGATCGCAGCGTTCAGGGGAGAGGCAGAGGGTTGGAGGCTCCCTCTGCCTTCTGATCGGCGTCCCCGCGATGTAATCGCAGGGCCCGATCTCTGCCATGATGACCTGAGGTTGTCATGACAACTCCTGGGTCATCCAACTGTGGAAAGCCTCTGAGACCATGCTCACAGCATGGTCTCAGCAGGTTTCAGCATAGGGTATAATACATTGCAATGCTGGAGCATTGTAATGTATTATACCTGCAAAGAAAGTGAAAAAGTGAAAGTCCCATAAAGGGACAAGGTAAAAAAAAATAAATTTAAAATATGTAAAAAATATTAAAAAATAATAAAAATAATAAAAAAATTCCCGTAATAAAAACACATTTTTATGCAAAAAATAAAATAAACAAAAACATACACATGTTTGCTATCGACGCGTCGGTAAAAATCCCATCTATAAAAGTGTCACCCTAATTAATCCCTTCAGAGAACGCCAAAAAAAAAAAAGTAGCACATTATACTTTTTCCAAGCGGTTTCATCATACCGCTTGGAAAAAGTGGAATAAAACACAATCAAAAAAATGAATGGTAATAAGAATAGTATCACTGAATGCGCCATCTTGTCCTGCAAAAAACAAGCTGCCATACAGCTCAATCAGCGGAAAAATAAAAAAAGTTACAGCTCTCAGAATAAAGTGATGCAAAAAAAAACAATTTTCACCTGTTGTGGATTTGTTCATTCTGCCTCCCAAAGATTGCGGTAAGGCGATCACAGTGGTTTACCTCTACATGGGTATCAACATACTCAGGACAAAATGCACAACAGCTTTGGAGGTCTAATTTTATTTTCACGACTCTACGTTATAATTTCTGTGAAGCACTTGGGGGTTCAAAGTGCTCACCACCACACATCTAGATAAGCTCCTTGGGGGGTCTAGTTTCCAAAATGGAGTCACTTGTGGGGTTTCTACTGTTTAGGCACATCAGGAGCTCATGACAACATGCAACATGACACCCGCAGACCATTCCATCAAAGTCTGCATTACAAAACGGCGCTCCTTCCCTTCCAAGCTCTGTCATGCACCCAAACAGTGGTTCCACCCCACATGTGGGGTATCGGCATTCTCAGGACAAATTGCACAACAACTTTTGGGGTCTTATTTCTCCTGTTACCCTTGTAAAAATAAAAATTTGGGGGCAAAACGATAATTTTTGTGGAAAATATGATCTTTTTATTTTCATGGCTCTATGTTATAAACTTCTATGAAGCACTTGGGGGTTCAAAGTGCTCACCACACATCTAGATAAGTTCCTTGGGGGGGTCTAGTTTTCAAAATGGGGTCAATTGTGGGGGGTTTCCACTGTGTAGGCACATCAGGGCTCTCCGAACGTGATATGGCGTCCAATCTCAATTCCAGCCAATTTTGGATTGAAAAAGTCAAACGGCGCTCCTTCCCTTTCGAGCCCTACCGTGCACCCAGACAGTGGTTTTCCCCCACATATGGGGTATCGGCGTACTCAGGAGAAATTGCACAACAACTTTTTCTGTCCATTTTCTCCTTTTACCCTTGTTAAAATAAAAAAATTGTTTGTAAAAATCATTTTTGTGACTATAAAGTTCAATGTTCATTTTTTCCTTCCAAGTTGCTTCAGCTCCTGTGAAGCACCTGAAGGGTTAATAAACTTATTGAATGTGGTTTTGAGTACCTTGACAGGTGCAGTTTTTAGAATGGTGTCACTTTTGGGTATTTTCTGCCATATAGACCCCTCAAAGTGACTTCAAATGTGAGGTGGTCCCTAAAAAAAATGTTTTTGTACAATTTGTTGTAAAAATGAGAAATCGCTGGTCAACTTTTAACCCTTATAACTTCGTAACCCACATACTGGATGGGCACAGGAAAATCCACTTCACATTATTCATTTTGTACTCCCATTCCCTTTTCTTATGTATTGTCTGCAAGGCCTGCCCTGCTACCAAGTCATATGCACCCCAATAACCCCAATCCCCCCTTGGAAGAAACATGGAGTAGGGCCTCTTAAACAAACAATGTCCCATTAAAAAGGAGCAGGTCGCCTAGACATGGAATAGCCATACACTAAGTGTATGGGCTGGCAAACATTTTGCCCTGTGGGGTACACCTCAACCTTTTCCATAACAAATATTTAACGCCCAGCAAAAACACCCACCCTTCTTAGGATTTTGACACTGGCTGTAGCAGCATGGAACACGTTAATGCTGGTGATCTAGTGGTGGTGGATGCTGAGCCGTGGAGGAAGGCGTGATTCAAAACTATGCCCAATTTTAAGGAGCAGGTCTCCTACACTTGAAATGCCCATACACTGGCTGGCAAACATTTCCCCCTGGGGGTATATATCAACATAGTGTCTTAATTATTTTTTTAGGGGCATCATAAACATCTTGCAAAACTGTAACATGGTTTCCTACACAGCTGCTTCTGGGAAGGTAAAGAAAAACAACTCTGGAAAAAGTCTAAAATATATAAAAACATATGACAAGAAAGTATATGGTTAAAATAATCTTTATTAATATGCAATATATAACAACAAAAATAGAATTGAAGTAAAAAATACTGCCAACTAGAAGTATATAGCCACAAAGGATAATATAAGTGCCAACCTATGAACCATCATTAATATATTTCAGGGCACATACATAGCACTCTCAGATACAAACAGTGTAAATAAAATTAATTATATATATATATACATAAACAATGTGAGAAAATGCACATGTGAAAAATAGTGATTAATCATAAAAAATACAAAAAAATATATAATTTAATAGTGATTAACCATGTGATGGTGAAGGTGCAAGGAAAATGTAAAGGAGAGTGTCTAGATAATACCTATCTATATAGGAGAATGGCCCATAAATAAAAGCTGCAAGGCACAAAGAGGATTTTAAATAATACCTGTTTAAATGGCACAGTGGCTTGGCGCTTCCCCAACGCACGTTTCGGAATTTTCCTTCATCAGGAAAATGAAGGAAAATTCCGAAACGTGCGTTGGGGAAGCGCCAAGCCACTGTGCCATTTAAACAGGTATTATTTAAAATCCTCTTTGTGCCTTGCAGCTTTTATTTATGGGCCATTCTCCTATATAGATAGGTATTATCTAGACACTCTCCTTTACATTTTCCTTGCACCTTCACCATCACATGGTTAATCACTATTAAATTATATATTTTTTTGTATTTTTTATGATTAATCACTATTTTTCACATGTGCATTTTCTCACATTGTTTATGTATATATATATAATTAATTTTATTTACACTGTTTGTATCTGAGAGTGCTATGTATGTGCCCTGAAATATATTAATGATGGTTCATAGGTTGGCACTTATATTATCCTTTGTGGCTATATACTTCTAGTTGGCAGTATTTTTTACTTCAATTCTATTTTTGTTGTTATATATTGCATATTAATAAAGATTATTTTAACCATATACTTTCTTGCCATATGTTTTTATATATTTTAGACTTTTTCCAGAGTTGTTTTTCTTTATTATTCCCGAATGGTCTGCCATTCTATGTTGGTAGTGATATTGTGATATTTTAATCACTTATTGTCATTGATTACTATCTAATTTGCTTCTGGGAAGGTGCAGGTTTTTAGTAAAAATATGGCGGACGAATCGTTGGATGAAGTGATCAGGAAAAGGGGCATGGTGATGACAGTAATGGGAAAGTACATGATTAATAACAGCAGTGGCTATGGGAGGTATGAGATCCAGGATACAGCCTACAATGATTCGTCGTTTAGCCACCATCAATTACCAGAATCGGTTTCATGCCCGTCAGAAGATCGGTGTAACAGATGCGCGTGTCAGACTCGGCCTAAGAAATGCCCATCCAAAATATGTTGCCAAACACGCACGTGTCTGTGTAAAGGGCAAAGTGCAACATGTTTGTGAGATGTTGAATTAGAGAAAACAGATCAGTGTCGGAGGAAAAGCAAACAAACTGATGGATGCTCGTGAAAAACTAAATTTAAAGAGGAGTGCACCATCCGTAACTATAAACACACCCGTGGCACAAGGTTCTTCATCTTCACCCTTACATATTAACAATAAGATCCAAATGTCCCAGTGGAAAATTATTTGTCATAGTGTAACGAACACTGTTAAAGGAATGCCACTAAACATATATAACCACGACCCTTGGAAACACCAGATTTCCTCTTTACAAGATATGGACGATGATGGTATTGATGACGACTTTGAAATTTAATACATCCACATCAAGAAGATGAAGATCACACTTGCAAAAAATGTGCAAAAAAGGCCGTGAATGTCTGGAGAATCATTTTCTCTAGGGCTAAGTTACCCTCTTACTAAAGTGGTACCGAATGATGCATACACAGCTCTCATGTCTACTCAGCTTGAGATGCTTGAAAGATGATGTATTCTGATTTGTCCATGTCCACTTTTTGAAAGCGAGCATAAAAGAAGGATGATATAGCGGGACGACGTGTGATTTTGGTCAGTAAGGAGGTGATGTCAGGTACAGAGAGGTAGATCTGCGTGTCATCGGCACAGTGATGATATTGCAAACCGTGCCATTACATCAGCTGTCCCAGGCCGAAGGTATAGATGGAGAAGAGTATGGGTCCTAGAAAAGAGCCTTGAGGAACAGCGAAAGACAGCTGTCGAGGTCAGGAGGTGTGGGAGAGGAAGACAATGAATGTCCTCCTAACAGTCTTGTTTTTTAAAGACTCTGCCGATAACCCTAAAAAGGCCGTTTGCACCACCGGCCATGCCCGCATCAGCAGGGGTAGCAAAACTACCAGCATGATCAGGTACATGGCAGCAAAGCACCCAACTTTGTTGGTTGAACACCAGGCTCCATGAACAGTGTCTGTGGGTGATACGACTGCGTCTTCCGCTGTTGTGCGTGCAAACCGATCTCCTGTCCATGGTGCATGCAAAGATGCCTCTTGCCCTGGATCTGTAGTTGCGCACAAACTCAACTAGCACTATTAACAATCACGTCCACTTCCTTATCCCAACGTAGAGTTCAGTTGTCCATACCCCAGTCCTTGGAATGCAAGCATAAATACGCAGCCAACGTCACAGTACTAAATTCACACATTTCTCATCTGTTTGCGATGGAAATGTTGCATTTTAGGCTCATGGAATACAGAAGCTTTCCGCAGCCTTATAGCGGTGACCGTAACAAGGTACTCGGTCCCCACCCGGCACTATTTCTCCCGGTCTGCAATTACGATATTAGACAAGCAAGCACGTGTCCCACAAAATTACCCGTGCCATTAACAAATCAGGTAAGGGAAAGTGTACCTAACCACGGACATGTGGACAAGTGATTGTGGGCAGGGACAGGGACAGTGGCGGGAGACTACAGGAACAGTCCTTTGCAGTGCCTCTGCTCTAAGAACTGAGCACGCTACTCAGCCTCCTATGCGCTGCTTGTCCAGGCAAAAAATCATTGCTGTCTTGCCCGCTTTCTCTTAAGCTGGCCCCCTGCCTCTAGGTCACCAGGTCTGTCTGTCTGCTGCATTTTGATGCAGCGTCAGCGCTTCGGGTGCATATTGCATGAGCCCCCATGCTGCTCACACGGTCACAGCTGGGGACTCACTTCTTCTTAGCTTTTTTTTCCCTCAGCTCCCGGGCTTGCTCCCTGTGTAAACACAACCACTCGTTCTGTGTAATGGGGCCTGTACGTTCCCCTATTCCTATAAACAGTGAACAGGGGACACAGCCAAAACAGGTCCAGAACCGGCACAGCACAGGTACCTGCGGACTGGTCATCCTGACTCCTTACATATTTGGCAAATCAGTTCTTTAATGCAAGCAGCATAGAGGGCATGTACTTCCAAATTTTGAGAGAAAATTCTACAGTACATCCACAACAGTTTCAATTTGAAGGGCTTTGTGGCTCATATCATTCCACAAGATGACATTAGTCTGATACTTTAAATTTTCAGAGGAAAATAATTTCACCACTGATAGGTTATGTCTGTTTAGAATTATGTAACATCATTGGTGTGATTAATTATTCATATCTATTAGCTTCACAGTATATTCATCTTTTTATTCAAAGCTTTTGAATATAATGTGTTGTAAGAGTTAAAGGAAATTGTTAAATTGTGGTTTCCCCAAATGTGAAACTACTTGTCAATTGTCATCTTTACTATTTCTCCATTCCGTGTGCGGCTAATCACCTAATTGATGTTATTGAGTTTCTTTGGCAAGAAAACAATAGCTACATCAATACCACATACTTTTCCTATTAATTCATCGTGCTGCTGAAGTAGAGGTGAGATTAGGGACCTATATAACATCTGGGGACTGTAGTCAACATGACACTTTGCCAACACCCACTGGGGTATAGCTACCAATTTGACATAGTTTGTGCCCGGCTGAACAGAGTTGTCATAAAAACAATCCTTCAATAACATGTTTGATGGATTGTCTCTAGGAAACACCCATATTGTAATGTATGTAGTACAGTTCATATAGCGTCTTGTGCTTGGGTGCGATGAAAACACAGGAGTCACAGGTTTGATATAGAAAAGTCCTGTATTACTTCATACAAGTTGGCAGAAATAGTCACACAGTTTGCAGACACAGAAACAGGAGACACAGCAGGCCAGAGTAATCCAAGCTCAGCAATCACTCTCCAATACAGATTCAGGATCTTCTTCTCTGTTACCGTAAGTCCATGCAAACGTGGGTCTTTCAAAGAGCAGGGTTCAGAGTCCACAAGTGCTTCAGAGTTCCTCAGTAGGAATAGCTGGAGTACAAGGTCCAAGGCTTACAGGAGTCAAGTCACAGGTTCACTGCAGGCTAGCTTCTGAAGCACTGATTGCTCAGCTGTGGCTGCTTAAGAAGCAAAGGAGAGAATCAGGGCGGGAACATGCAAGCTGGAAACTCCATTTTGACTGAGGGCAAGATAGCTGCAGCAAGACAGAAAGTAAAATGGCTGACGAACAAACTGAGTTTCAGGAATATATACATAGAACCTTACACATATAGTATTATTATTAGTATTATTATTTAGTTATTTATATAGCGCCATTAATTTCATGGTGCTGTACATGACAAGGGGTTACAGTCGTGGCCAAAAGTTTTGAGAATGACACAAATATTTTATTTTCACATGATCTGCTGCCCTCTGGTTTTTATGTGTGTGTTTGACAGATGTTTTTATCACAGACAGAAATATAATTGCAAACATATGAGTAACAAAAGCTTATATTGACAGTTAGAATGAGTTAATGCAGCAAGTCAATATTTGCAGTGTTGACCCTTCTTCTTCAGGACCTCTGCAATTCTCCCTGGCATGCTCTCAATCAACTTCTGGACCAAATCCTGACTGATAGCAGTCCATTCTTGCACAATCAATGCTTTCATTTTGTCAGAATTTTTAGGTTTTTGTTTGTCCACCCGTCTCTTGATGATTGACCACAAGTTCTCAATGGGATTAAGATCTGGGGAGTTTCCAGGCCATGGACCCAAAATCTCTATGTTTTGTTCCCTGAGCCATTTAGTTATCACCTTTGCTTTATGGCAAGGTGCTCCATCATGCTGGAAAAGGCATTGTTGATCGCCAAACTGCTCTTGGAGGGTTGGGAGAAGTTGCTCTTGGAGGACATTCTGGTACCATTCTTTATTCATGGCTGTGTTTTTAGGAAAGACTGTGAGAGCCGATTCCCTTGGCTGAGAAGCAACCCCACACATGAATGGTTTCAGGATGCTTAACAGTTGGCATGAGACAAGACTGGTGGTAGCGCTCACCTTGTCTTCTCCGAATGAGGCAATTTCCTGATGTCCCAAACAATCGAAAAGGGGATTCATCAGAGAAAATAACTTTACCCCAGTCCTCAGCAGTCCACTGCCTGTACCTTTTGCAGAATATCAGTCTGTCCATGATGTTTTTTCTGGAGAGAAGTGGCTTCTTTGCTGCCCTCCTTGAGACCAGGCCTTGCTCCAAGAGTCTCCTCCTCACAGTGCGTGCAGATGCACTCACACCTGCCTGCTGCCATTCCTGAGCAAGCTCTGCACTGCTGGTAGCCCGATCCCGCAGCTAAAACACTTTTAAGAGACGGTCCTGGCGCTTGCTGGTCTTTCTTGGGCGCCCTGAAGCCTTTTTGGCAACAATGGAACCTCTCTCCTTGAAGTTCTTGATGATGCAATAGATTGTTGACTGAGGTGCAATCTTTCTAGCTGCGATACTCTTCCCTGTTAGGCCATTTTTGTGCATTGCAATGATGACTGCACGTGTTTCTTTAGAGATAACCATGGTTAACAGAAGAGAAACAATGATGCCAAGCATCAGCCTCCTTTTAAAGTGTCCAGTAGAGTTGAGCGATACTTTCCGATATCCAAAAGTATCGGAATCGGAATGGTATCGCCGATACCATTAAAATATCGGCGATACCCGATACCGGAAATACAATGTAAGTCTATGGGAACAAAATATCGTAACTAAAAAAACCCCATTCTTTCCTTGTAAACACTAAATATACACACATAAAATACATATATATATACATGTCATTGTGACATATATATATATACATATATGTATAGTTTATACACTTCTACATAGTAAAATATCCTCTGATTCAATTGCCGGGTAAAGCCGGCTTCTGTGAAAAGACAGAAGCACCCGACATGAAATGACACTTGGTGTACATAGGGTTAACCATGTCTTTTCATGTCGTTTGCTATCTGATTTGCACAAACAATTACATCAGTCTATGTGTGCAAAATTTCACACCTGTAGGGGTTAATTAAAGGTGTAAATTCGTTGTAAAAAAAACGGACTTTTTTGCTACGAATTTACACCTTTAATTAACCCCTACAGGTGTGAAATTTTGCACACATAGACTGATGTAATTGTTTGTGCAAATCAGATAGCAAAGGACATGAAAAGACATGGTTAACCCTATGTACACCAAGTGTCATTTCATGTCGGGTTCTGCATTTTCACAAAAGCCGTCAATTGAATTAGCGGCTATTATACTATGTAGAAGTGTATGAACTATAAATATAAATATATATATATGTGTCACAAATTCAATGACATGTATATATATATGAGGTGTAAAATTGCTGAAAAAAAATGCGTGGGCTCCCGCCCTATTTTCGCAACCAGACAGACAAAGCCAGTGAGTGGGGGCAGATAATAATAGCCCAGAGAGGGACCATTATTTTTGCCCCCCCCCCTGGCTACTAACATCTGCCCCCAGACACCCCAGAAAGGGCAAATCTCTAATTAGATCAGCGATCTGGGACAGCGACACTGCGAGTAACATCGCTTAAGGGCCCGTCTCACATAGCGATATCGCTACCGTGATCGCTGCTGAGTCACTAGTTTTGTGACGCAGCAGCGAGCTCACCAGCGATATCGCTGTGTGTGACATTCAGCGACGATCAGCCCCCCTGCCGGGTATCGCTGATCGTCGCTGAAATGTCAGGACCTTTTTTTGATCGCTGGTTTCCCGCTGACAGGCACGCATCGCTGCGTGTCACAGGCGGGAGACCAGCGATCCGCTGGTAACCAAGGTACACAGCGGGTTTCCAGGCGCGAGGCTGTGCCTAGAAACCCGCTGTGTACCTTGGATACCAGCGCCCTGATGCAGGGGAGCTGGTATCCAAGGTACACAGCGGGTTTCCAGGCACCGTGCAGCGCTTGGAAACCCGCTGTGTACCTTGGATACCAGCGCCCTGCATCAGGGCGCTGGTATCCAAGGTACACAGCGGGTTTCTAGGCACAGCCCCGCGCCTGGAAACCCGCTGTGTACCTTGGTTACCAGCGGATCGCTGGTCTCCCGCCTGTCACACGCAGCGATGCGTGCCTGTCAGCGGGAAACCAGCGATCAAAAAAAGGTCCTGACATTTCAGCGACAATCAGCGATACCCGGCAGGGGGGCTGATTGTCGCTGAATGTCACACACAGCGATATCGCTGGTGAGCTCGCTGCTGCGTCACAAAACTAGTGACTCAGCAGTGATCTCGCTAGCGATATCGCTATGTGAGACGGGGGCTTTAGGAAAAAAGCTTAATTGATTGCTTTCCACTTTCACTTCAGGTCAGCCAGGGACACAATCAGTGACGTCAGAGGGAACTGATTAACCAAAATAGGGGTTCCCTTCGAAAAAAAAATGGCGTGGGGTCCCCCCTATTTTTGTTAACCAGCCAGATGAAGCAGACCGCTGAGGCCTGGATTTTCAGGCTGTTAAGGAGCCAAGATCCATGGGCCTTGCCAGCCTGATAATACCAGGCCACAGCAGTCTGCATATCTTGGCTGATTAACAAAAATAGGGGATCCCCTCGAAAAAAATTGGCGTGGGGTCCCCCCTATTTTTGTTAACCAGCCAGATGAAGCAGACCGCTGAGGCCTGGATTTTCAGGCTGTTAAGGAGCCAAGATCCATGGACCTTGCCAGCCTGATAATACCAGGCCACAGCAGTCTGCATATCTTGGCTGATTAACAAAAATAGGGGATCCCCTCGAAAAAAATTGGCGTGGGGTCCCCCTATTTTTGTTAACCAGCCAGATGAAGCAGACCGCTGAGGCCTGGATTTTCAGGCTGTTAAGGAGCCAAGATCCATGGACCTTGCCAGCCTGATAATACCAGGCCACAGCAGTCTGCATACTTGGCTGATTAACAAAAATAGGGATCCCCTCGAAAAAAATTGGCGTGGGGTCCCCCCTATTTTTGTTAACCAGCCAGATGAAGCAGACCGCTGAGGCCTGGTTTTTCAAGCTGGTAAGGATCCAATATCCATGGACCTTGCCAGCCTGATAATACCAGGCCACAGCAGTCTGCTTAGCTTGGCTGGTTAACAAAAATAGGGGATCCCCTCGAAAAAAAAACGGCGTAGGGGTCCCCCTATTTTTGTTAACCAGCCAAGTAAAATGCAGACTGCTGCGGCCTGGTATTAAAAGACTGTCAAGGCCCATGGATTTTGGCCCTCAACAGCCTGATAATACCAGGCTACAGCAGCCCCACATTTGGCGCATCAAAAGATGTGCCAATTGTGGCACTTTACCCGGCTCTTCCCACTTGCCCTGTAGCGGTGGCAAGCGGGGTAATAAGGGGTTAATGTCACCGTTGATTGCACGGTGACAATAAGCCCGGTTAATAATGGAGAGGCGTCAATAAGACACCGATCCATTATTAATCCCAAAGTTTTTAAATGTTTAAAAAAAAGACACAGCAAGAAAAAAGTCTTTTAATGAAATAAAAGAGACAACACAGTTTTCATTTCTTTTATTACTCTCTCATTCCTGCGACGCCATCGATCTCCTGTAAAAAAATAAAAAAAACAAACCAACAGTATACCACCTGTCCGACGCAGTCCATAGTAACGACAGTCCCACGACGATCCAGCTCTGCTACATTGGAATGACAGGCAGAGCCTGACATCCCGGCGCAGCACAGCTGCTTACCAGCTTCCCCGGCGGTGACATCATCGGACTGCTTTACGGCCGCGATTACCCAGCAGTCACTGCAGTTATCGCGAGAAACTGCATGTGACCGCCAGGGAGAAGAGGATGGCGGCCATTAAGCAGTCCGGGATGTGACCGCCGGAGATCTTCTGCCGGGTAAGTGCCGCTGACTCCTGACAGACCCGACCGACTGACACTGACAGTGACAGTGACAATCCCGATTCCGGTATCAGATATGACGAAAATATCGGAACTCGGAATCGGAATTCCGATACAGCCAATATCGGCCGATACCCGATATTTGCAGTATCGGAATGCTCAACACTAGTGTCCAGTGGTGTCATTCTTACTTAATCATGACAGATTGATCTCCAGCCATGTCCTCATTAACACCCACACCTGTGTTAATCGAGCAATCACTGAAAAGAGGTTAGCTGGTCCTTTTAAGGCAGGGCTGCAATGATGTTGAAATGTGTTTTGGGGGATAAAGTTCATTTTCTAGCCAAATATTGACTTTGCAAGTAATTGCTGTTAAGCTGATCCCTCTTTATAACATTCTGGAGTATATGCAAATTGCCATTAGAAAAAGTGAAGCAGTAGACTTTGTAAAAATTTATATTTGTGTCATTCTCAAAACTTTTGTCCATGACTGTACATACAAATGAATAAATATAGTTTAAACCAAAAAAACTACAATGACAGACTGTTACAGAGGGGAGAGGACCTTGTCCTTGCAGACTTTCATTCTGCGGGAGAATGGGAAAGAGACAGAAGGTGAGGGGTGCAGCAAATCGGGTGGTGGAGAGGCGGCAGCTCGTGTGGTGGTGTAGAAGTCACATCTCTGACCACAACGCTCTCCATTTGACATCTCTTGAAATGCAGCCGAAACATCAAAATCTCTATCTTCAGTTCTAGACAATGCATGGGCTCCTTTTAATTGTCAGCGGCCAACCAGTTAAGTATTAGTAGGTTAGGGCTTGTCAGAATCCTGCTCAGGAACACCAGGCTTCAGTTGTTGCGAGTCCTGTCCCCGTGAACTGCAACATAATCTTTCTCTGGCTCTTCCAGGCATGATTTCATCACGATGATTTAGCCTTCTTAACACAGAGACAGAGTACAACAGCGCCTAAGCGTTCACCCTCTGCTACTCAGACTTTCTATCTGCACAGTGACTGCCTCTAGGCGGAAGATGATGTTGGTGGTAGTAGTTGGAGCATTTAACACAGTCATGAAGTTGCCATAACAACTTTAAACCGAATTCTTTTTACCGACATCCCCCACTGTAAAATGTGGCCTGTTTTTTAAAAAAAAGCAATAGAGTGCTGTATATAACTGGAGTAACAGACAGGAAAACACTGGATTACCAGCCTAAAATCCCCAAATTTTAATCATACGGACATATGAGGCGTGTCACAGATATACCACACTGTAAAATATATTTTTATTTTTTTATTGGATGCAAAAGAGTGCTGGATATGAGAGTGACAGGCTAGCAAAAAAAGGCAATTCAGTCCAAAAATGCCTCAATTTTTCAGACATGGATGTATAAGGCATGTCACAGATATACCTCACTATAAAGTCCGGGCTGTTTTTTAAAACTATAACATAGTGCTGTATCTAAGTTCAGTGACACCCAGGACCAAAAAAAAAAAACAGCCGTAAACTGGCCAGACTTTGAGCATACACAGATATGAGCTGCCACGGAGTTATCAATACGACAAATGTGTGGCCTGCATTTTTTTTTAGTTTTGGGCTAACTAGTGCTGTATATCAGTACTGTGACATCCAGGACAAGAAAAGGAAAACCGCCCTACACTGGCCAAACTTTGAGCACGCACAGATATCAGCCGGCACAGCGATACCACTACGAAAAATGTTTTTTTTTTCTTTTTTGGGGGGGTAAATACTGCTGTAGATACAGTGCCTTGCGAAAGTATTCAGCTCCCTGGAACTTTTCAACCTTTTCCCACATATCATGCTTCAAACATAAAGATACCAAATGTTAATTTTTGGTGAAGAATCAACAACAAGTGGGACACAATTGTGAAGTTGAACGAAATTTATTGTTTTTTTTAATTTTTGTGTAAATACAAAAACTGAAAAGTGGGGCGTGCAATATTATTTGGCCCCTTTAACTTAATACTTTGTTGCGCCACCTTTTGCTGCGATTACAGCTGCAAGTCACTTGGGGTATGTCTCTATCAGTTTTGTACATTGAGAGACTGAAATTCTTGCCCATTCTTCCTTGGCAAACAGCTCTAGCTCAGTGAGGTTGGATGGTGATCGTTTGTGAACAGCAGTTTTCAGCTCTTTCCACAGATTCTCAATTGGATTCAGGTCTGGACTTTGACTTGGCCATTCTAACACCTGGATACCTTTATTTGTGAACAATTCCATTGTAGATTTTACTTTATTTTTGGGATCATTGTCTTGTTGGAAGACAAATCTCCGTCCCAGTCTCAGGTCTTTTGCAGACTCAAACAGGTTTTCTTCAAGAATGGTCCTGTATTTGTCTCCATCCATCTTCTCAGCAAGATGGGCAGCAACTAACAGAATGGTTTTTAACAGGGAAAAATGCAAAGTACTACATCTGGGCAATAAAAATGAAAAAAGCATATACAGAATGGGAGGAATAGGGCTAAGCAACAGCACATGTGAGAAAGACTTGGGTATACTAATAGATCAGAGTCTGAACATGAGTCAACATTGTGATGCAGCAGCAAAAAAGGCAAATACAATTCTGTGATGTATTAACAGAAGCATACAGTGTTGTGAATGGGTTTGAGATGAGTTCTGAGCAGAGGCTCCCTCTGGTGGTTACAAGCGGTGCTAGTGAAGATTGTGAGGACTGGGAATCAGGTGTTACTGACTGGTCTTATATAAGGGAGTCATTTTCCCATCAGGGTTGCCGGTGATCAATTGTTCTGGTCTGAATCCTTCATTCCAGTTTCCCTTGTAGCCTGCTGTGTCGTGTCTGCATCTCCTGCTACCAGATAAGAATTTTTCTTCTTTTGTGTTGTTGCTATATTTTTGCATTTTGTCCTGCACTTCTTTGGGGGCCTTCTGGGTCCCCTCCGGGGGCTTCTGCCTTCTCAGTTTAGTTCAGCCACTGAGTTTTGTTCTTTTGCTTTTTCCAGTTTTTTCAGTGGCTGCTGTTTTGATTTTGTTACACCAGAGAGCTAATTTAGGTGGTAGAGGTCGTGTGATCTCAGGTGATTTTGAAATTAGTAGAGTTGGTGCTTTTCAGGGTTTTCTGGGATTGCAGTAAGTACCCTTCCTGTCCTTTTCTATTTAGATAGTTTGGGCCCCAGCGTTTGCTCATTCTATTTTCTTTCTGTGTCAGTATTTCCTCTTGTCTAACCGCCATTACATGTTTGGGGGCTTTCTATTATCTTTGGGGTTCTGCTCCGGGGCAGATAGCTTTCCTATTTCTATCTTTAGGTGTAGTTAGTTTCTCAGGCTGTGACGAGGCGTCTAGGACCAACGTAGGAACGCTCCACGGCTGCCTCTAGTTGTGGTGGTTAGTCAGGGTACTGCAATCCCATAGATTCCAACTGCTCTGGTGTATTGCCTTTTTTACCTGCACTCCTCAGCTACCGAAACATAACAATACAGTCTAGATCACGTGAAGTCATTATTGCCCTTTACTCCTCTTAGGTCAGACCTCATCTGGAATACTGTGTCCAGTTTTGGGCACCACATTTTAAAAAAGACTTCAACAAACTGGAGCAAGTTCAGAGAAGAGCGACCAGAATGGTGTCCGGTCTGCAAACCATGTCCTATGAGGAACGGTTACAGGATTTGGGAATGTTTAGCTTGCAAAAAAAGAAGACTGAGAGGAGACTTAACAGCTGCCTACAAATATCTAAAGGGCTGTCACATTGTAGAAGGATTATGTAGAAGGATTATCTTTATTCTCATTTGCACAAGAAAAGACTAGAAGCAATGGGATGAAACAGAATGGGAGGAGACAGATTAGATATTAGAAAAAACTTTTTGACAGAGTGACCAATGAGTGGAACAGACTGCCACGAGAGGTGGTGAGTTCTCCTTCAATGGAAGTCTTCAAACAGAGGCTGGACATGCATCTGTCTGGGATGATTTAGTGAATCCTGCTAGGAGCAGGGGGTTGGACCAGATGACCCAGGAGGTCCCTTCCAACTCTATGATTCTATGATTCATCAATTTGAACCAGCTTCCCTGTCCCTGCTGAAGAAAAGTAGGTCCAAACCATGATGCTGCCACCACCATGTTTGATAGTGGGGATGGTGTGTTCAGGGTGATGAGCTGTATTGTCTTCACACCAAACATATCTTTGGCATTGTTGCCAAAAAGTTCGATTTTGGTTTCATCTGACCAGAGCACCTTCTTCCACATTTTTGGTGTGTCTCCCAGGTGGCTTGTTGCAAACTGTAAACAACACTTTTTATGGATATCTTTGAGAAATAGCTTTCTTCTTGCCACTCTTCCATAAAGGCCAGATTTGTGCAGTGTACGACTGATTGCTGTCCTATGGACAGACTGTCCCACCTCAGCTGTAGATCTCTGCAGTTCATCCAGAGTGATCATGGGCCTCTTAGCTGCATCTCTGATCAGTCTTCTCCTTATTTGAGATGAAAGTTTAGAGGGATGGCCGGGTCTTGATAGATTTGCAGTGGTATTATACTCCTTCCATTTCAATATGATCGCTTGCACAGTGCTCCTTGGGATGTTTAAAATTTTGGAAATCATTTTGTATCCAAATCCGGCTTTAAACTTCTCCACAACAGTATCACGGACCTGCCTGTTGTGTTCCTTGATCTTCATGTGCTTCAAACAGAACTCTGAGACTATCACAGAGCAGGTGCATTTATACGGAGACTTGATTACACACAGGTGGAGGAGTCCCGTGGAGATAATTTGCATATTCCCAGTGCCTTCTGGGATAAGTGAAGAGTCTCCGCGAGCTCAAGGAACACTGGATTTTGGCTGTTGCAGCTGAAAGGAGGACATCAGTAAACCAGGGGAGGAGTCCCGTGGAGATAATTTGCATATTCCCAGTGCCTTCTGGGATAAGTGAAGAGTCTCCGCGAGCTCAAGGAACACTGGATTTTGGCTGTTGCAGCTGAAAGGAGGACATCAGTAAACCAGGGGAGGAGTCCCGTGGAGATAATTTGCATATTCCCAGTGCCTTCTGGGATAAGGGATAAGTGAAGAGTCTCCGCGAGCTCAAGGAACACTGGATTTTGGCTGTTGCAGCTGTAAAAGGAGGACATCAGTAAACCAGGGGAGGAGTCCCGTGGAGATAATTTGCATATTCCCAGTGCCTTCTGGGATAAGTGAAGAGTCTCCGCGAGCTCAAGGAACACTGGATTTTGGCTGTTGCAGCTGAAAGGAGGACATCAGTAAACCAGGGGAGGAGTCCCGTGGAGATAATTTGCATATTCCCAGTGCCTTCTGGGATAAGTGAAGAGTCTCCGTGAGCTCAAGGAACACTGGATTTTGGCTGTTGCAGCTGAAAGGAGGACATCAGTAAACCAGGGGAGGAGTCCCGTGGAGATAATTTGCATATTCCCAGTTTTGGCTTATATTTCACCGCTTGATTATCTATTGAACAATAAGAACATGGAAGAGGCTAGGAGCCATGTGGTGAGCTGCATTTCTTGCTACATGTTCATAGACTTACCAGTGGAAAAGCCAAACTTCACATGCCAGAAATGCAAGCTTGTGTCCCTGTTGGAGGAAAAGTTGCAAAATCTGGAAGAGAGGTTATCTACATTGAAGACCATTAAGGAAGGTGAAGAGTTCTTAGACAGAGCAGAATTATCTCTTCATGGTACAGAAAGAGAAGAAATTCGAAGTGCAACTGAAGAAACAGAGGAATGGAAGCATGTGACCCAGAGAAGCAAAAGGATCAGGAGGCAGTCAGCACCAATTCTGCTCAGGAACCAGTACCAGGCTCTTACACAGGAGAACAATGAAGAAATACATCAGGATAAGACTTTGCCCACAAACAACCTTGTACGCCCTCAGAGTCCTCCTGAATGGAGAAAGAAAACTGTTGTGAAGAAGAAACGAAGAGTTGTTGTCATGGGCGATTCCCTGTTGAGAGGAACAGAGGCCGCTATCTGCAGACCAGATATAATCTCAAGAGAAATGTGCTGTCTTCCAGGTGCAAAAATTAAAGATGTGTCTGACAGGATATCAGGACTCTTCAGACCTACAGATGACTACCCATTCCTGCTAATACATGTGGGGACAAATGACACCGCTAGAAACGACCTGGAAACCATCTGCAGTGACTTTGAAAACTTAGGTAAGAAAGTGAAAGAACTGGGAGCGCAGGTGGTCTTCTCTTCCATCCTCCCAGTGGATGGCCATGGAACAAGGAGGTGGAATAAGATTCTGCAGGTGAACAACTGGCTACGTCGATGGTGCCGTCAGCAAGGATTTGGATTTCTGGATCACGGAGTGAATTACCTATACGATGGACTACTTGCTAGAGATGGGGTGCACCTTACGAAGACTGGAAAACATGTATTTGGAAGTCGCCTTGCTACACTCATCAGGAGAGCTTTAAACTAGAACAATGTGGGAAGGGAAGCAAAACGCCAGAAAAAGTCATAGACTTGACAAATACTATTGAGATTTCTGCTATTAGAAGTGAAGGGGAAGAACAAAGACAAAAAAATTTACATAATAAAAATATTGAAGGAAGAGAAACCAATCACAAATTAAAGTGTTTCTATACGAATGCACAAAGCATGGGCAACAAACAAGGAGAACTGGAGCTACTAACGCAGGAGAAGAAATATGATGTCATTGGAATCACTGAGACTTGGTGGGACGATACACATGATTGGAATACAAGGCTAGAAGGATACAACTTATTTGCAAGAAACAGACTTGATAAACGAGGAGGAGGTGTTGCATTGTATGTTAGAAAAGCGTATATCTGCACAGAGATTGACGCTTCAGAGACTGGGAGTTTTGTGGAAACTGTTTGGGTAAGAATACAAGGACAGAACAATGGAAAGGACACCATTGTAGGCATTTACTACAGGCCGCCTGTGCAAGCTGAAGATATGGATGAACTCTTTATGCATCAAATGGCCAAGTTCTCCAAAAAATATGACATAGTGGTCATGGGAGATTTCAACTATCCAGACATTTGTTGGGAATCTCTCTCAGGCAAAACTAACAGGTCCAGGAAATTCTTATCCTCTCTTGCTGACAACTTTATCTTCCAAAAGGTAATGGAGAAAACAAGGGGATCTGCTACCTTGGATCTAATCCTCATAAACAGGGAGGAAATGGTGGAGGAGGTAAGAGTGGCTGGGACTCTAGGAGGTAGTGACCATGCTATTTTAGAATTTTGGATAACAAGAGGAGGAAGACCTGTGAAGACTCAGACGTCAAGGTTAGATTTCAGAAAGGCAGATTTTAAGGAACTCAGAAAGAGAATTGGAGGGATCCAATGGCTGGATATCCTTAAGGACAAAAATGTCCAGGAAGGATGGAAAATCTTGAAAAATGAGATTCTCAAAGCACAATCGTTAACAATTCCGAAAAGAGGGAAGAATGGGAAGCATTTAAGGAAACCAGGATGGATGAACATAGAACTTAAACACATGCTAAAAAGGAAGAAAGAAATGTTTATCAAATGGAAAGAGGGAGGCATATCTAAAGAAGAATATAATGCCGTCTGCAGAACCTGCAGGGCACAAATCAGATTATCTAAAGCTGACAATGAATTAAGGCTTGCAAGTGACGTCAAAAGCAACAAAAAAGGATTTTGGGGATACGTCAAAAGTAAAAGAAAAGTCAAAGATGCTATAGGATTTTTACAGGATGAAAATGATGAAATGGTAAGTCAGGATGTTGAGAAGGCTGAACTTTTAAATTCCTATTTTGCATCTGTTTTCTCTCAGAAAGGAAATGTAACATCAACTGATCTTCACTGTCCTATTAAAGGAATAGAAGAATCCAGGATATCTATAAACAGAAAGACAGTGAGGAAACACTTAGCTAACATAAATGAATTCAAGTCTCCAGGTCCAGATGAATTACACCCCAGGGTACTGAAGGAGATAGCAGAAGAAATTCTTGAACCACTGTCCATAATCTTTGAAAATTCTTGGAGAACAGGAGAAGTCCCAGAAGACTGGAGAAGAGCAAATGTTGTTCCTATCTTCAAAAAGGGGAAGAAGGTGGACCCAGGGAACTACAGGCCGGTGAGTCTGACTTCTATACCAGGAAAGATCTTTGAACAAATTATTAAAGAACATGTATGCAAGTACCTGGATAAGAATGAAGTGATTAAACAGAGTCAGCATGGGTTTGTAACTAATAAGTCATGTCAGACTAACTTAATTTCCTTCTATGACAGAATCACTGACTAGGTGGATCAGGGAAATGCTGTAGATATAGTATATCTTGACTTCAGCAAAGCATTTGACAAAGTATCTCACACAATCCTTATTGAAAAAATGACTAAGTATGGAATGGACAAGGCAACTGTTAGGTGGATTCATAACTGGCTTAGTGATCGGACCCAAAGAGTGGTTGTAAATGGCTGCACATCCAGTTGGAAGAATGTCTCAAGTGGGGTACCACAAGGCTCTGTTTTGGGCCCTGTATTGTTCAACATCTTTATCAATGATTTAGATGAAGGAATTGAGGGTAAACTGATCAAATTTGCTGATGACACAAAGCTAGGAGGGGTAGCTAATACTAGAGAAGAGAGAGAGAGGATTCAAACAGATATACATAAACTGGAGCAGTGGGCAGCAACTAACAGAATGGATTTTAACAGGGAAAAATGCAAAGTACTACATCTGGGCAATAAAAATGAAAAAAGCATATACAAAATGGGAGGAATAGGGCTAAGTAACAGCACATGTGAAAAAGACTTGGGTATACTAATTGATCACAGACTTAACATGAGTCAACAGTGTGATGCAGCAGCAAAAAAGGCAAATGCAATTCTAGGATGTATCAACAGAAGCATACAGTCTAGATCACGTGAGGTCATTATTGCCCTCTATTCCTCTTTGGTCAGACCTCATCTGGAATACTGTGTCCAGTTTTGGGCACCACATTTTAAAAAAGACATCAACAAACTGGAGCAAGTTCAGAGAAGAGCCACCAGAATGGTGACCGGTCTGCAAACCATGTCCTATGAGGAATGGTTGCAGGATTTGGGAATGTTTAGCTTGCAAAAAAGAAGACTGAGAGGAGACTTAATAGCTGTCTACAAATATCTCAAGGGCTGTCACATTGTAGAAGGATCATCTTTATTCTCATTTGCACAAGGAAAGACTAGAAGCAATGGGATGAAACTGAATGGGAGGAGACACAGATTAGATATTAGAAAAAACTTTTTGACGGTTAGGGTGATCAATGAGTGGAACAGGCTGCCACAAGAGGTGGTGAGTTCTCCTTCAATGGAAGTCTTCAAACAGAGGCTGGACAGACATCTGTCCGGGATGATTTAGAGAATCCTGCTTTGAGCAGGGGGTTGGACCAGAAGGCCCAGGAGGTCCCTTCCAACTCTACCATTCTATGATTCTATGATTATCATCATTAGTCATTTAGGACAACATTGGATCATTCAGAGATCCATAATGAACTTCTGGAGTGAGTTTGCTGCACTGAAAGTAAAGGGGCAGAATAATATTGCACGCCCCACTTTTCAGTTTTTGTACTTACACAAAAATTTAAAATAACCAATAAATTTCGTTCAACTTCACAATTGTGTCCCACTTGTTGTTGATTCTTCACCAAAAATTAACATTTGGTATCTTTATGTTTGAAGCATGATATGTAGGAAAAGGTTGAAAAGTTCAAGGGAGCGGAATACTTTCGCAAGGCACTGTAAGTACAGTGACACACAGGACAAAAGAAATAAAACTGCGGTAAACTGGCCAAACTTTGAGCACACACAGATATGAACTGCCATCGAGATACCAGTAAGACAAATATGTGGCCTGTATTTTTTTATTTTTTGGCAAAATACTGCTGTATATAAGTACAGTGACACTCAGGCCTACCTAACACTGGAACCTATATACTCCAGAATTAGTCCTTAGAAGGACTGTTGGTTTATCTGTTGTGGGAGAAAACTACTGTATGGGCACACGTCGGGGCTCGGAATAGAAGTAGTGACGTTTAGTAATGCAGACTTTGATGGAATGGTCTGCGGGTGTCATGTGGCGTTTGGAGAGCCCCTGATGTGCCTAAACAGTGGAAACCCCCCACAAGTGACCCATTTTGGAAACTAGACCCCCAAAGGAACTTATCTAGATGTGTGGTGAGTACTTTGAACCCCCAAGTGCTTCACAGAAGTTTATAACAGAGCCATAAAAATAAAAATCCTATTTCCACAAAAATGATATTTTCACCCCCAATTTTTTATTTTCCCAACAATAACAGAAGAAATTGGACCCAGAAAGTTATTGTGCATTTTGGGCGCATGGCAGAGCTCAGAAGGGAAGGAGCACTGCTTGACTTTTTCAACGCCGAATTGGCTGGAATTGAGATCAGACGCCATGTCACGTTTGGAGAGCGCATCTGATGTGCCTAAACAGCAGAAACCCCCAATTCTAGCTCCAATCCTAACCCCAACACCCCCTAACTCTAATCCCAATCCTAACCCTAACCACTAACCTAACCCTAACACACCCCTAACCCTAATCCCAACCCTAATCCTAACTTTAGCACCAACTCTAATCCTAACTTTAGCCCCAACCTTAACACTAACCATAACCCTAATGGGAAAATGGAAATAAATACATTTTTTTAATTTTATTATTTTTCCCCAACTAAGGGGGTGATAAAGTGGGGTTTGATTTACTATTTATAGCGTGTTTTTATGATTGGAAGCTGTCACATGCTAAAAGACGCTTTTTATTGCAAAAAATAGTTTTTGCATCATCACATTTTGAGAGCTATAATTTTTTTCTTATTTTGGCCCACAGAGTCATGTGAGGTCTTATGTTTTGCGGGACAAGTTTACGTTTTTATTGGTACCATTTTCGGGCACATGACATTTTTTGGCTTTTTATTATGATTTTTGGGAGGCAGAATGAACAAAAACCAGCAATTCATGAATTTCTTTTGGGGGGGCGTTTATACCGTTCAGCGTGTGGTAAAATTGATAAAGCAGTTTTATTCTTCAGGCTATAGCGATACCTCATTTATATCATTTTTTATGTTTTGGCGCTTTTATACAATAAAAACAATGATATATAAAAAATAATTATTTTTGCATCGCTTTATTCTGCGAGCTATAACTTTTTATTTTTTCGCTGATGATGCTGTATGGTGGCTCTTTTTTTGCGGGACAAGATGACGTTTTCAGCGGTACCATGTTTATTTACATCCGTCTTTTTTATCGCATGTTATTCCACTTTTTGTTAGGCAGTATGATGATAAATCATTGTTTTTTTGCCTTTTTTTTAACGGGTTCATTAAAGGGGTTAACTAGTGGGACAGTTTTATAGGGCGGGTCGTTACGGACCCGGTGATACTAAATATGTGTACTTTTATTGTTTTGTTTTTTTTATTTACATGAAGAAATTAATTTATTGGGGAATATTTTTTTTCTTTATTTAGGAATTTTTTTTTACACATGTCATTTTTATTTTTTTACTTTTTTTCTTTGTCCCAGGGTGGGATATCCCTGTATAATAGCAGATCGCTGGTCTGACACTGTGCACAGCACTCTGTCAGACCAGCGATCTGACAGGCACTGCAGCAGGCTTTTTCAGCACTGAGGAAGCCGCCTCCCTGCAGGACCCAGAAGGACCCCGCGGCCATCTTGGATCTGGTGTCCTGCAAGGAGGAAGCCCTCAGAACAACGCAGTCACATCACTTTGTTCTGAGGGTCTCAGAGAAGCACGCATGGAGCCCCCTCCCTGCGCGATGCTTCCCTATGCCCCCGGTACACTGTGATCATCTTTTATCGAGTGTGCCGAGGGTTAATGTGCTGGGAGCGGTCCGTGACCGCTCCTGGCACATAGTGCCTGGTGTCAGTTGTGATAATCAGCTGACACCCGGCAGCGATCAGCTGTGCTCCCCCCGGGAGCGCAACTGATCGCATATGACGTTCTATTCCGTCCATGGGAATTAAGTTCCTGGGCACATGGACGGAATAGTATGTCAGATGGAAGAAAGGGGTTAAGCAGATTAATTCTGCATGATGCCCCTGTAAAAAGTCTCTGTGACTTTAAGAGTCCCCTTCATAAATGAAACAAGATGTGTCTGCTTATGTGTCACACACCACATGGCCAGCTAGAGTTGTTAAATGTTACAATGACATTTCCCAGTGAATGCATTTGTTTTGGTTGAAAGCAATATTAAAGTTGAAAAACGCTTCAAAAACACTGTGACTGAACATAGCCCAAGTGGTGGAGGAACATTTTGGTCTGGGGTTAATTATTTTGCCTTATATACAAGTCATTAATCTGGAAAGGATGTACCTTTACATATTTCCCAACAAAATCCGTTTGGTTTAGTTTTTGTATGTTTTTTTGGTGCATTGGTGAAAATGGCATGAAACTCTGACAACAATGTTTAAAGCTTTGAACTAGGAGTCAGGAATGCTTCCAGGGGCGATCCCCATGATGTCCCCGTTTCATTTGAGCAGTGTTTCCATAATTTTCAGACATATTTAGACCTTAAAAGGACCCCCAGGGGGGATCGCAGCAGAAATGCTCGGGTCTCCCATAGACTTACATTGGGCTCGTTGTTCTGTCCGAGTACCCGAGTATTCCAATTTGCTCGACCCAAGCAACGAGCATCCGAGCATTTTAGTGCTCGCCCATCACTACTAAGGTGTCATGAAATTGAACTACAATTCAAGCTAGAATCCAGCTACATGTGTTCCATTGACTTCACACCATCTCTTCCAAAGGACATTATGGTGCGGAGCAAAATGTCAATAGAGGCTGGAATAGAGGTTTATCCTCTGCAGTGATGTCCCGCTTTTGTTTTGGATGCAATGATGGATCAAGATTGATCTGGAGACCTCGTGGGCAATGCCATGAAACTGCCTTTACAAGAGAGAGTCACACTGGCTATATTCCCAGCATTACAGTGTTAGATTGCTTAATCTACGGTAGCGGGACCCTTCTAGTCTTTATTCTAGGTGCACTAATTTATAGTAGTGGTGGAACCAGTGGTATTGCCATTTCTACAAAGTTCCCAAGGAGCCATTTATCTACACTACAACACCAGGTCACATGTTGCTCATGCTATTGTGAGCAGCTTTCGTGGCTTAAACATGCTACTTTGGCCTGCAGCGTTTACGGACTTGTCTCCCATCAAGCATATCTGGGACATTATTGATCGGCAATTGGAAAAGGAGCTGTCAAGAGCAG
Organism: Oophaga sylvatica; assembly: GCA_033576555.1. Classification (NCBI taxonomy): domain Eukaryota; kingdom Metazoa; phylum Chordata; class Amphibia; order Anura; family Dendrobatidae; genus Oophaga; species Oophaga sylvatica. The sequence continues at coordinate 176,327,181 of JARQOD010000005.1, forward strand.
ATCGTGATGATTTTCATGCCCTAGTGCATTCACATTGCAAAACTTTCCTCAGGCAAGTATTAATATCCTCACCGATAGCAGCCAAGGCGTATAAATACATGCATTTCTGCCAGTGATGCTCATACTCGATACTGAGTGAATCAATGATGTTTAAAAAATGTTGTTTCCATTTTTTATCACTTGCATATTATCAACATGTTGTGATGGTACAGCTTTATATCTTAAATATCCAGATATAAATTCAGTAATCCAGAAGTCATAGACTGTTATCTATATGTTGACTTTTGAATGTATGCGTTTGTTCTTCAGTTGGTCAAGAACCATACACTGTTGTTATATGAGTCTCAAAAAACGTTGATTTTTGATATTTTTAAATGGCTAATGTTTGCCTCTTATATCAACTCCTACAGATTATTTTCTGCTGTCTTTGCAATATAGTGATGCAGGGTCATTGAACAATGGATGTTTGCTTACTAAGTTGATTGACCATTGTGTGGGTTCTGCAGCTTGTTGACTTGCAAGACAGAGAAGGAAGAACTATGCAAATTAATTAAATACTTAAACAATGCAAAGTAATCTCATCACACCTTCCTCTTGACCTCTGGATGATGGCTTGAAGGACAACAGTTGTAAAATTTATAATATAACGAATATACTGTACTTTTGGCGAATCCAGCATTTGGACCCACTGGTTACCTGAGCCCCATGGATACGTTTGAGAAAGCCAGGATTGGGACCCACCTGTCACCTGGCTCCATGGTGATATTTGGAGAGGCCAGGTTGTTACCCTCTGGTCATCTAGCATTGTACATTAATGGACTGTCTGCTTCCTAAGCTTGTCATTACCTCCTCTCTGTGCATGCTAGAGGTGGGGGTAGTCAGCCCTGGAAGCTCTGAAATTAGTGCTGCTCTTATCCCGGAGAGTCAGCAGAAGGGTATAATTTTGCACCATCTTGAGTATTTTTCTGGTACTGTTCTATGTATTATTTGTGTTTTGTGGTTCAATAAAGTTTTGTCACACTGTTTTATCCTCACCCTGTGAGTAGTATTATGCCCAGGGTAAAAGGAGAGCAGGCGTTCCGTGAGATGAGCCCTGGTCCATGTGGTTTCGGGCTAGCAGATTAGAACACCTGCTGACTCCCTGTGTCAACACACGTCTATCGACCATTCTGTGATTTTCAAAAATCCATGGTTTTTACTCTATGGTGTTTTAATTTCAATATTAAGGAGTGTTGATAATAGATTTATAACATAAACAAATAAATAAATGATTGTAATTGCATCTTACATAGAAGAATATACTTCCCTTGTCATGGCTTCCGGTAACTTTGATGTTTTTTGATGTATAGCTCTGTTAAAACAAATATTTGCTTAGCATAATAAGGCTATTCATGTTCCTTTGGTTAAATTATTATCCTGCCTAGGTGGAACAAAGTTGAGGTATACAAAACACACACCTTGGGCGGTTTTCTTTGCCTTGAATCTTTGTAAAATATTTATCTAACATTACAGCTTAAGTAGACAAAGATTGGCTAGTGAAGCTAAAGGAAAACCTACAACCAAGACCTCAGTAGCGTTCTTAATGATTGTTGACTCCGTGGGATGTCAATCCTTGGCATTATGCAAGAACATTAATTAAACAAGTCCACTAAAAAATAATTATGCACTACTGCATTTTCAGGACAATTTAAGGTCAGTAAAGAACAAACAAAGACACTCAATATACACCTGTACCAACTGTCGAAAGTACATGAAAAAGTACAGTTGTCTATATCTTTGTACACACAAAAGTTGTTTTGAGTTTTTTTTAGTTGGTCAGAAGCCACATGTTTTTCAAGGGGAAACTCTCCTTCTATGTGGTGTTTTCTATTCCTTTTTTCCCCACTTTTTCCTCAAGGCATTTTCTGTGAACACTTTGTTAACATTTTTAGCATCTTTAATTTTTTCTTTTGTGGTCAATTTTCTATTTTTAAATCCAATAAGCAATAAATAAAATGCTATTTATCTACCAAAAAAACCCCCTTTTTATAGGTTTCCTATTTACTTCTATTGTAAACTATGGAGGGTCTACAAGGGTGAAAATGCCTGAAAAATGGTCAGGTGACTTCATCTAAGTGATTGGCGTTTTTGGAAACCTGAAGCTAATAAAAAAGTATCAAAAGTCTAAAAGTATAGAGTGCAAGTCGGTTCTCAAATTTTTTGGGAGTTAACCTGCTCCAAAAGACTCCTCAAAAAACAGTAAAAGGCCTCTTTCAGAAGTCAGTGTGTCTGGTATGCGTGGTGACTAGTGTTGAGCATTCCGATACTGCAAATATCGGGTATCGGCCGATATTGGCTGTATCGGAATTCCGAGTTCCGATATTTTCGTCATATCGGATACCGGAATCGGGATTGTCACTGTCACTGTCAGTGTCCGTCGGTCGGGTCTGTCAGGAGTCAGCGGCACTTACCCGGCAGAAGATCTCCAGCGGTCACATCCCGGACTGCTTAATGGCCGCCATCCTCTTCTCCCCGGCGGTCACATGCAGTTTCTTGCGATAACTGCAGTGACTGCTGGGTAATCGCGGCCGTAAAGCAGTCCGATGACGTCACCGCCGGGGAAGCTGGTAAGCAGCTGTGCTGCGCCGGGATGTCAGGCTCTGCCTGTCATTCCGATGTAGCAGAGCTGGATCGTCGTGGGACTGTCGTTACTATGGACTGCGTCGGACAGGTGGTATACTGTTGGTTTGTTTTTTTTATTTTTTTACAGGAGATCGATGGCGTCGCAGGAATGAGAGAGTAATAAAAGAAATGAAAACTGTGTTGTCTCTTTTATTTCATTAAAAGACTTTTTTCTTGCTGTGTCTTTTTTTTAAACATTTAAAAACTTTGGGATTAATAATGGATCGGTGTCTTATTGACGCCTCTCCATTATTAACCGGGCTTATTGTCACCGTGCAATCAACGGTGACATTAACCCCTTATTACCCCACTTGCCACCGCTACAGGGCAGTGGGAAGAGCCGGGTAAAGTGCCACAATTGGCACATCTTTTGATGCGCCAAATGTGGGGCTGCTGTAGCCTGGTATTATCAGGCTGTTGAGGGCCAAAATCCATGGGCCTTGACAGTCTTTTAATACCAGGCCGCAGCAGTCTGCATTTTACTTGGCTGGTTAACAAAAATAGGGGGGACCCCACGCCAATTTTTTTCGAGGGGATCCCCTATTTTTGTTAATCAGCCAAGATATGCAGACTGCTGTGGCCTGGTATTATCAGGCTGGCAAGGTCCATGGATCTTGGCTCCTTAACAGCCTGAAAATCCAGGCCTCAGCGGTCTGCTTCATCTGGCTGGTTAACAAAAATAGGGGGATCCCACGCCATTTTTTTTTCGAAGGGAACCCCTATTTTTGTTAATCAGTTCCCTCTGACGTCACTGATTGTGTCCCTGGCTGACCTGAAGTGAAAGTGGAAAGCAATCAATTAAGCTTTCCACTTAAGGGCCCGTCTCACATAGCGATATCGCTACCGAGATCGCTGCTGAGTCACTAGTTTTGTGACGCAGCAGCGAGCTCACCAGCGATATCGCTGTGTGTGACATTCAGCGACGATCAGCCCCCCTGCCGGGTATCGCTGATTGTCGCTGAAATGTCAGGACCTTTTTTTGATTGCTGGTTTCCCGCTGACAGGCACGCATCGCTGCGTGTGACAGGCGGAAGACCAGCGATCCGCTGGTAACCAAGGTACACAGCGGGTTTCCAGGCGCGGGGCTGTGCCTAGAAACCCGCTGTGTACCTTGGATACCAGCGCCCTGATGCAGGGAGCTGGTATCCAAGGTACACAGCGGGTTTCCAAGTGCTGCACGGTGCCTGGAAACCCGCTGTGTACCTTGGATACCAGCTCCCCTGCATCAGGGCGCTGGTATCCAAGGTACACAGTGGGTTTCTAGGCACAGCCCCGCACCTGGAAACCCGCTGTGTACCTTGGTTACCAGCGGATCGCTGGTCTCCCGCCTGTCACACGCAGCGATGCGTGCCTGTCAGCGGGAAACCAGCGATCAAAAAAAGGTCCTGACATTTCAGCGACGATCAGCGATACCCGGCAGGGGGGCTGATCGTCGCTGAATGTCACACACAGCGATATCGCTGGTGAGCTCGCTGCTGCGTCACAAAACTAGTGACTCAGCAGCGATCACGGTAGCGATATCGCTATGTGAGACGGGCCCTTAAGCGATGTTACTCGCAGTGTCGCTGTCCCAGATCGCTGCCTGAGCTGCCTGTTTGGCAGCTCAGCAGCGATCATGTAGCGATACACCAGCGATCCTGACAAGTGCATATCGTTGTCGGGATCGCTGGTGTATCGTTATGTGAGACCCAGCCTTTACTCTCCTGTCAGCCAGGAGAGGAACTCATTCATTTGGGGGTTTACTGTGAGGCTGCAGCATTAGCTGCGGTCCCTGCAGTAAACATTAACCCTTTCTGAAGGATTACACCGTGGGACCTGACTGTGCATGGGATAGGTAAGAATAATTTTGCTTTTTTATTTTATTTTTATTACAGGAAATGGTTTTTGCAGTAAAATAAAAGATGGTCAAAAACATGTGTCTTTATTTCATTAAAATGATTTTTAATTAAAGTGTGTGTGTTTTATTTTTATTTCATGCAATAGGATTAATAATTGATAGTTGTCTAATTGACAGCTCTCAATTATTAACCTGGCTTAAAGTGACCTTACAATTGCAAGGTCATTTTAACCCCTTATTAACCCATTCACCACCGCTACAGGGCAATGGGAATAGACGGGCAAAGTGCCAGAAAGGGCAAATCTAATTAGAGATTTGCCCTTTCTGGGGTGTCTGGGGGCAGATGTTAGTAGCCAGGGGGGGGCCAACAATAATGGTCCCTCTCTGGGCTATTATTATCTGCCCCACTCACTGGCTTTGTCTGTCTGGTTGCGAAAATAGGGCGGGAGCCCACGCATTTTTTTTCAGCAATTTTACACCTCATATATATATATACATGTCATTGAATTTGTGACACATATATATATATATATATTTATATTTATAGTTCATACACTTCTACATAGTATAATAGCCGCTAATTCAATTGACGGCTTTTGTGAAAATGCAGAACCCGACATGAAATGACACTTGGTGTACATAGGGTTAACCATGTCTTTTCATGTCCTTTGCTATCTGATTTGCACAAACAATTACATCAGTCTGTGTGCAAAATTTCACACCTGTAGGGGTTAATTAAAGGTGTAAATTCGTAGCAAAAAAGTCCGGTTTTTTTACAACAAATTTACACCTTTAATTAACCCCTACAGGTGTGAAATTTTGCACACATAGACTGATGTAATTGTTTGTGCAAATGAGATAGCAAACGACATGAAAAGACATGGTTAACCCTATGTACACCAAGTGTCATTTCATGTCGGGTGCTTCTGTCTTTTCACAGAAGCCGGCTTTACCCGGCAATTGAATCAGAGGATATTTTACTATGTAGAAGTGTATAAACTATACATATATGTATATATATGTCACAATGACATGTATATATATATATATATATATATATATGTATTCTATGTGTGTATATTTAGTGTTTACAAGGAAAGAATGGGGTTTTTTTAGTTACGATATTTTGTTCCCATATACTTACATTGGATTTCCGGTATCGGTATCGGGTATCGCCGATATTTTAATGGTATCGGCGATACCATTCCGATTCCGATACTTTTGGATATCGGAAAGTATCGCTCAACTCTAGTGGTGACGGTTTTCATATGTGACGGAGACACTTACACATGTAGATTCAAGTGAATGTGTCTGTGAACATATACCGCAGTTCTGCTCAGTGAGTTTACCGCTGATCACCGTGAAAAGTCACTGAGATTGAATTGCGGAGACCTCATCACTTTTTCCCATGGTGCTGAGGTCATCGCATTTCATTGGCCCGGCTAGGAATGCAGCCTCAGTGACCCACGATAACCTTGATGATGTCACTGCCGGTCACTGCAGCTCATTCATCAGTGGTTCACAGCCTCGACGGTCCTATCTTGGCACCGTCTAGATGGAAAACTATTTATCACCAAACAGGGATTACAGCGTGGGACAGAATGATGGACAGGTGAGGGCTATTGTTGTTTTTTGTGTTATTACAGGAGACAAGGGATTCAGTGGAATTAGGCGTTAGGTGAGCATAACGGTGTTTGTTATTTTTAAATAAAAATGGAAAAGTGTGTTATATTTTGTTTCAAATAAAAGACTTTATACTGGCTGTGTCTTTATTTACCATTTAACTATAGACGCCTCTCCATTACTAAGCCATGGGCTTGATGTCACCAGGCAATACAAAGGTGACATCGACCGTCATTTCCCAACGGTGCTGAGGTCACAGGAGTTCAGCTGTCAGCGAGCACACACTCAGTGACGTCACCGCTTGTCACTGAACCTGTGCGCGCTGCTTCCTTTCATTCCCCAGTAGCTTACAGTCAGAGCGGCTGCATTAGCATCGCTCCGGCTGTAAACTGATTAACCCCCCGAGATGGATTGCAGCGTGGGACTTGACTTTACGGCAGACAGGTATGGGTATATAGGGGCAGCACGGTGGCTCAGTGGATAGCATTGCAGCCTTGCAGCGCTGGAGTTCTGGGTTCAAATCCCACCAAGGACAACATCTGGAAGGAGTTTGTATTTTCTCCCTGTGTTTGCGTGAGTTTCCTCCGGGTACTCCTGTTTCCTCCCACACTCCAAAAACATACTGATAGGGAATCTAGATTGTGAGTCCCATCGGGGACAGCGACGATAATGTGTGCAAAACTGTAAAGCGCTGCGAAATATGTTAGCGCTATATAAAAATAAAGATTATCATTATAGTTGCTTTTTTATTTTGTATTTTTTCTAGGAGAACAACAGCTTCGATATGGGATTAGGAGTATAATAAAGATATTAAAACTGTGTAGTGTATTCTTTCATTAAAATACTTTCTTCTTAATGTGTGTGTGTTTTTTAACCCTTTCAGACTAGTGGATAAATAATGGATAGTTGTCTTATTGACATTATTAATCCGGCCTAATGTCACCTTACAATAGCAAGGTGACATTAACCCCTTATTACCCCATATGCCACCCGCTACAGGGCAATGGGAAGAGAGAAAGAAAGTACAGATGTGCCTTTTCTGGGGTGGCTGGGGCAGATTTTTTTAGCTGGGGGGGCCCAAAAACAATGGTGCCTCTCTAGGCTATTAATTTCTGACCTCAGTCACTGACTTGTCCTCTCTGGCGGAGAAAATTGCGCGGGAGCCTACGCAAGTTTTTTCCATGAATTAATCCTTTAATTTAACACCTACAGCTCCAAAATTTTACACACATACACTACTAACATTATTAGTGAGGGACATATATAAATCTAACAGATATGAAATGGTTTACTGTATGCAAACCATGTCTCATATCCTGTCGGGTTCTGTAATGATTTTACAGAAGCTGACAATTAAATTATCGGCTATTCTGCTATCTACCGCTGTATGAAATATAAATATATATATATGTGTCTCACTGATATATATATATATATATATATATATATATATATATATATATGTATATATACATATACATATTGTAAGGTTTCAACTCACTCGGCTGCTTCAGAGGTAATCAGGAGACACTTTTCTTATGCAAAAAGTCCTTAGGTTTATTACATCATAAACCTCCGGGTAACATCAATACAAATCTTCAATGCTTCAGCTCCAGCCTGGAGCCTCACTCAGACACAGACAGAGACCTCTCTGTCATGTCCCCGTTTGGACCTCATGGAAGTCTGTCCACACTGGCAGACTCCCACACACTCTCTCACAGGTGCAAAACAAACTCCATTACATAGGTGTAACCCCACCCATAAGTGAGGTCAGGATCACATGGTTAGGTCACCTGATCATGACCTTATCACAGGTCCTTTTGATACACATAAACCATGCTTCCATGCATACCTCGAGGAGCATACACAGTGCCCCTAGCTGCATCAGGTGTCACTACACCACAAACCTCCCCCCTCTGTTCAAACTTGTGGGGTTGAACACTTATTACCCGACCAGAGATCCTTCTCTGTCGTCTCTGCCAGTCAAACCGTCTGGCTAAGTCGGGCCCTCTGTCAGACCACCCGCCTCCCCAGCGGTCAGTACGGCGTCGCAATTCACTTGCACCCATACGTCCTGTCTGGTCTGCGTCCTTTTCATTTTTTCCACTATAAGTTCTCCTGCTTATGTCACTCATCACTGAGCTAACTGAGGCATCACTACCTCTATCTCTTCTCCTCTCAATACCACGGGTTGAAGGTGGAGGCCATCTTCTTTCTATTTTCTGCAGGTTCCTGTTGACCTGGTCCCTCTCAAGTCGTAGTTGCTCTACTTCTCTCAGGTAGGACACACGATACTCCAGGAGCATCCGGATATTCCCAAGGCTCTCCCTGGATCCGACAACGAGGAACGGAATCATCCCGTCTTCACCCACGACCTGGACTTCGTCATCAGCCGGAATCCTGACTCTCGTCACACCGGACTTATTCACCATCTCCTGCATCATTTTCCCAAGTCTTCCGATGACTTTCTTCACCAGACCTCTGGGCACTTGAATGATGTCCTCCATTAATCCAAGCTGACTTTGAGCCTTTCTTGCTTGCTCCAAACGTCGAGTGGCTTCGTGATTTCTCAACAGGATCAGTTGCTTTGTGCGGAGACAATGTAGGTGCATGTCTCTCAGGACAGCCACTCGCTTCAGTGTGACTTCCTTAGTTGACAGTATGACTAACTGTTTCATCTCTGGCACCCAGTTCACACTACATGCTTCTACCGCTTTTCTAAAGGCCTCATGTACATCCCCACTGGCACAAGCTTCTTGCATGTCTTCGGGTACCTCTATCATACACTTGAAAAGCGATGTCTCCTTTTCCTGAACATGCTGTTGGACCTCCTCCTCCTGAGCATCAGCGCAGTTCTCCAAGACCTCAGCATTTCTTGTGTGGCCATCTGTGTGGCACTTTGCTTGCTGTACTTCGTCTCCCGTGGATTTCTGGAGCTGGGCATTAGTCTCTTTCTCCATCTTGAGCTTACGAAGAACTTTATCTCGCTCCTCTGCCAAGCCGCGACACTCATCCTCCCTCCGGAGAAGTTCCTGCTGATGCTTCTCCTGGGCCTCTCTGAGCATCTCCATATCTTTCCATAGGGCCTTGTTCATACTATGACACGCTGACAGATGATCTCTGAGCTTAGAGACTTCCTTCTCCAGCTCCTCCATTCTGTGCTCAATTATTCGTCTCAGGACCCTTTCTTGCTCAACTGCCTCTTTTACTGTTTCTTTCAACAGCTCTACCTCCGGTACCCTGGAGCCTTCATCATACTGAGCCATTTCACCCTTTCCGGGCATTGCAGATGTGGATCTACTACAGGTCTATTCTACCTCCAGCCCTACCTCTGTGCTGGGATTTGTCAGAGATAACGTGGCCTCTTTATCAAGGACAGTAACCTGACCGGTACCTGACCCTGACTCTTCCTCATCATTTCTCTTCTTAGAGGCTGTAGCCTGTCCCGCCTTTCCGCGGCCCCTGCGGCGAGAGGAAGATCTACCATTTTTACTTGGCTCCACCTTACTGCACTCGCTTTCCCTTGCGGTCGAGTCACAGTCTGCACAGGAGTCACTCCCACTCCCCCTGTCATCCTGGAACAGCACGTCCCCACCTAGACAGGTGTCAGACCCCTGCGCTAGAGCTAAACCGTTTCCCACGGTCACACGTCTCGTCACCTCCAAGTCCCCGAGTTGGTCTGACCCACACTTTCTTCTGGTCACCTGGGGCTCGGGACTATCGCTATTAGGGTTTACCTCCTTTCACACTTCACACGGCAAGGAACCACTACAGCCGCCTGCTGTGATGGGGCTCCCTCCTCTAAACAATAACACACTTTATCAAGTTCCCATGCATTTTCAAAAAATACAAAGTCCCGTGCCCTCTCATAGGGGTACAATACGTTTCGGTGGTATACCATCTTGATCCTCGACACTTGTGGACATCTCAAGCGTCACCCTGTCTACCAAATAGTCCACAATGAGCCCGTGGATGCAGCACACCTGGACCTTTTTCTCGGTCAGACAGAGAACTAGCGGAGTTCCTTTCAGAGTCACCTGACTCTTTGAGTCCAACTGTCCAGAGACTCCTTCCTTATGTAACATTACCGTACACACCTGTGGGCTGTTATCAAACGGGAAGTCTATGCCACATGCGGAATACGTATAACACCCACACCGCTGTTCCTCAGATATGTCCACTGAGGAAACCGGTGCCACCCCCTTTTGGGACTCCGCCCCCTTTCGGGCCACTTTACTGATTTGGGCTACCACCCCCTTTTGAGACTCCACCCCCTTTCGGGACACAATCCCAATTTGGGTTACCGCCCCCTTTTGGGACTCCGCCCCCTTTTGGGTAACCATCCCTGTTTTGGGTTTCCGCCCCCCTTTTGGGACTCCTCCCCTTTTAGGGACACCACCCATCACTGGGAACACACCACGGCTCTTACAGGCCCCAGTCCACACAGTACCCTTAGACAGTGTCTTTTACTTAGGGCGTGTACTGGCCCTTTAAGAGTTTGTGTGCCTCGGTTCACACTGTCTTTTTTACCACACCAGCTCCTGGTGGTACTGCTACCGCTTCCGTTGCAGCCACCAACAACCAGCACCTCCAGATGCTACTCCCAAGCTGCTGTGGCTGCCACTGCAGCTCCGGCTGCTGCAGAACCTCTTGCTGCAACAGTCACTGTAGCTTCTGCCACCACAAGTCTCTGCATTCTGCGCTGTCTTGCCGCTTGTCACCTTCGTGACCCCACGAGTCACAGCCAGCCGCTTGTCACCTTCATGACTCCACGAGCCACAGCAAACACCTCACACGTGTCCCAGAGAAAAAAAAAACAGTTTCTCACTGACCCGTCAGCACAACACAGACTCCTGTCTGTCACCACTCTCAGCCAGAGAGATTTTCCGGACACCTCTTCTCGCAGAGATATCCCACAAAGGAAAAAAACAGTCTTTCACTGACCCGTCAGTACACCACAGACTCCTGTCTGTTACCTGTTGGCCACGCAGGTTTCCGGACACCTCCTCTGAGGTATCATCTCAGCATGCTTTTTGCTTACTTCTCAATGACCCCGGTCACATAACACAGACTCCTGTCTGTCACCACTGCTTAACAGTTTCTTCAGATACCTCTTATCTTCAGAGGCACCACATATAAACATCAATGCACAGTTTATTCGTGACCACTGGTCACACTCACGGTTTTCACAGACCGTCCGTTCCTCCTCTGATTCCTCATTCCCAGTCCTGGAACATGTGCTCCTTGGGTCGCTGCCAGCATTCCATCCACCAATTGTAAGGTTTCAACTCACTCGGCTGCTTCAGAGGTAATCAGGAGACACTTTTCTTATGCAAAAAGTCCTTAGGTTTATTACATCATAAACCTCCAGGTAACATATAATACAAATCTTCAATGCTTCAGCTCCAGCCTGGAGCCTCACTCAGACACAGAGACCTCTCTGTCATGTCCCCGTTTGGACCTCATGGAAGTCTGTCCACACTGGCAGACTCCCACACACTCTCTCACAGGTGCAAAACAAACTCCATTACATAGGTGTAACCCCACCCATAAGTGAGGTCAGGATCACATGGTTAGGTCACCTGATCATGACCTCATCACAGGTCCTTTTGATAGACATAAACCATGCTTCCATGCATACCTCGAGGAGCATACACAGTGCCCCCTAGCTGCATCAGGTGTCACTACACCACAATATATATATAGAGTGGTCCAAAAGTAGGTGGATAGTATGTGTAATAGGGTTATGAAGGTGGAGATTTATCAAACATGGTGTAAAGTGAAACTGATGGAAAACAGTTTGAGCACCTGCCTTGATAAAATTTAAGGGCTTTTGTATTATTGTTCAGAATAAAATTTAATTGTCAATGTTATGCTTGTGTTAGTAAATATAATTTTATATATAAATCAAAATAAATGTTATTATTTTCTGTCCACCTACTTTTATATATATATATATATATATATATATATATATATATATATATATATATACAGTACAGACCAAAAGTTTGGACACACCTTCTCATTCAAAGATTTTTCTGTATTTTCATGATTATGAAAATTGTACATTCACACTGAAGGCATCAAAACTATGAATTAACCTATGTTACCTTTGCACACTCTTGGCATTCTCTTGGTGAGCTTCAAGAGGTAGTCACCGGAAATGGTTTTCACTTCACAGGTGTGCCCTGTCAGGTTTAATAAGTGGGATTTCTGGCCTTATAAATGGGGTTGGGACCATCATTACCAGAAGTCTGGTGGATACACAGCTGATAGTCCTATTGAATAGACTGTTAGAATTTATATTATGGCAAGAAAAAAGCAGCTAAGTAAAGAAAAACGAGTGGCCATCATTACTTTAAGAAATGAAATCCTGTCCGAAAAAATTCTGTGTCTTCTTACAAGGCCGGGGTCACACTAAACATATGGAAAATCGGTCAGAGTCTCCCTGCTGAGAGTCGCACAAGTGTTCTCCATATGGTCATCCGCTTGTAATGCACTTGCAATGGGATGATGCGATTTTCTCTCAACTATGTATCCGTATGACGCACGACATGCATATGGCTTTACATTTCTCATTGATATTCCCCAGGTATGCCAGGCGATGACGCTGGTCCTGGGATAGATACACCAGTTTTTTGCTATTTAATGTAAGATGTGCATTATTTAGGAGCAGAAACCCTATTTCCAGCAATATATAAAATTGTTATGTTGATGTAATTTCAAGAAAATTAATGTTTTATCATCAGGATATCACTACAGGATTAGGTAACTAATGCCATGTAGTCCTCCTGCTCTGTGCATCCCCGCCCCCACCATTGATTTGCAGCATTGTACTTATGTACATTGTAGACAGAAAGCTGCCAATCAATGGTGTAGATGGGGTTATTCAGGGCTCAGCATTCAGAAAAGTGCAGCAGATAAAACAGTGATTTTATTAAAACTGCAGCAAGCAGTCCAGTAAGTGACACATCACTGCAATCAGAGTCTCTGCCTCTACATCGTGTTGTTCTCAAATTACATAGCAAAAACCTGACAACTGATTCATTTTAAATAAATATTAAGCAAGATCCATTCTCCCAAACTGTTTAAATACTCATGTTGCTCTATGAAAGATCATTCACACCTTTATTTATGCAGTGTATCGCTCCATGACCTAAAAATGCAAATGAGGCTTAAAGATATATTCTCAAGTTTGGAAGTTATCCTCTATCCATGGTATAGGGGATACCTTCCGAATCGCTGGGGGTCTGACTGCTGGGATCCCCACCAATCCTAAGAACCAGCATAGTATGAATGGAGCGATGGTCGATCACGTGCATCTCCACACGATTCATTCTTGTGGGAGTACCAAAGACTATCCAAGTGCAATACTCCGTTATCTCTGACCAACCCAATGATAATGAATAGAGTTGCAGTTTCCATGACTGGCAACCACTCCATTTACACAAGTCTCTTCATTATCCCAGTTCTCAGGATCGGTGAAGGTCCCAGCAATCATAGGGAATAGATAGGAGATAACTTCCAAACTTAAGAATACCCCTTTAAGTGCTCTAGGAGTGTCAAAACACTCCCAAACCTCTGCCTCCCTGGCTCTACTCCTTGTTCAGCACCTTCTTCTGCTTAACTGACAACTCATTGGCTTACACATTCAGTAAACTGTGAGTTGAGCAGAGGAGAGTGAGGCTGAATGGGGAGTAAAGAAAGAGAGGCAAGTGCTTTGAGACTCCCAGAGCACTTAAGTCTAATTTACATATGAATTAAAACAGTGATCTTTAATTCAGGAAGCAATGGACATTGTCTCTAACAGAGCAACATAACTACGTAAATAATTTTTTTGGGGGGAGATGGATTGTTCTGACAAATTCTCTTTATATTCAGTAATAATTGGGATGAGAATTGGAATAAGTGAATGTTTTTCCATTTTTGTTTATTTTAACTTTGGAAAATAAAGAAACCTACATTTTAATATGTCTTTGGATTGGAAGCTGGATCATTTCCTCTCCTCCAGGTTTCCTAGTATACCTTTATTATAATGACTAATTTAGACTAAATAATAGAAATGAACGGTAGGCTTTGTTACCCTGTATGATTTTTCCATAAACTGGTTTAGAAAGATTGTCAGCAAAACTAGTTTGCTTAGAAATTACCCCTGAAATGACTGCTTGAAACATGCCGCACAGTTCAGCCCTATAATATTATTACGAGTATGTGCCCGCTGCTTTATTGTGTATCGATAACATGAACAAAGGCATTGTTCTAATTGATCTTTAATCGCTCAAGTAATAGGATTTTCTTTGTCGTCTGATACATCAAAAGAAACTTAATCTTCAACTGACCACAGTTCCCCCAACAATAGACTACATTTATAGGCGCTAAGGACTTGAGACCCCAGGAATAATATAATCTCCAGATGTAAAACCAAGAGGTCAGGTAGTTACTTAGAGCACCGTAACGACCCTAAAATGAAGTGTCAAATCCAATTAAATATTTCCTGCCAGCGGTAATGCTTAAACAGTCTTTAGTATTTGCTGCTTCATAGGCTACTAAAATATGCAAACATATAGTCACGTCCGAAGGGAAATGTGTACTTTTTTTTTCCCTTGCTAATCTTATAATTGTGCGAGGCTAGCACTTTAAAGCTGAATAGTAGAATTGGAAACATGGTACAAAATATAAGAATTCAAATGAACCAATAAATATATATTAATATATATCAGCAGGACTCTCGAGTATTCCATTAAAGTCGAAAACTAGAAAGGATTTAGATTAATTTGGTAAGAAGGCAGGTCAGAGCGTTTACAACAGTGGTATAGAAATGAATAGAGATGCAAAATTTTTTCGAGAGAGCTGAATTTGTACAAAATGCTGACTCTGACTGTCACAGCCGTGCTTTGGCTAAATCCAGTGGAAAGATAGGAGGTTTTTCTAATTTGCTTTCCCTCTATTTTAATAATAGCTGTGCATAAGTAATTTATGAAAGGCCAACCAGGCAGTGGGCAACAGAAAATTAAACTCATTTTTATCTGAAAGCAGGTGGATTTCTATATATCATTAACATGCATAGAATTTCCACAATGTTATTTCTCATACTGATGGAATGTAACCAAATAATATGAGTTTTTTGCTTATGCACGAGTGAAATTTTTAGATAAAAGTGCCAGCCCCAATGGCAATTTTCTGCAAAACGAAAACTAATTCTCTGAATCTTCTTATTACGGGAAGACTCATTTGGCTTGCATTGGAGACTGACATAAGTGACTTTAGGATTTTACTAACAGATTAGATGAGATGGGAAGCCTCCTGTAATATCATTAGAGAACGGAGCAGCCCAAGTAGAAGCCGAGCCGTTTATTAAGGCAGCCTGGCCATGCAAATGGTCTTCATTTTAAAGGATCTTAATCTCAAGTTGTTGCCTTTTTTCTATCCTCCCCTGTTTAAGATTTTTAAAACTACATTTAAATATATTTTTTAGATTTTTCTAAACAGAATAAATCACAAGTTGACTGTAAACCACTTATTAAAAGTGTGTCCAATATCCTAGTTAGGTATCAAATGCTAAAAAAAGAAAACAAGTGCTAGAATTATTAGTGAGTGCATTTATACCAAAGAGTAAGTTATCTACAACTGTATCATGTCTACATGCATCTTGGTTACCTTCATGTCCAGATGGTATAACATGGGCACTTTGTAGCACAGGCATAATATTTAGAGATCCTGTTGTCCGGCTGAACCAGATTTAGTTGACCAGAGGATCTTATGGAATTCAGAACCTCAGAAAGTCTGTGTATCGCAACCATAATGCAAATTCTACAATGTGCCCTTATTACATCCAATGAAAATCCGCATTAGTCACTATATTAGGCTAGATTTATGGATTAGGTTTTTAAACAGATCAAGACCAAGATGCACAATAGTCTGGAAAGTCATAAAAAAACCATTCTAACCTCTAAACAACTAAATGCCTCTCTCACATTAGCAAATGTTAATGTGCTTGAGTCCGCTATCAGAAGGACACTGAACAACAATGGTGCACATGGCAGGATTGCAAGGAGAAAGCTAGTGCTCTCCAAAAAAATATTGCTGCCTATCTGCAGTTGTTAAAGATCACCTGGAATGATATTTTGTGGGTGGAAGAGAACAAAATAGAGCTTTTTTGGTTCGCATGAGGACAGAGGCGTATCTAGGGGGGGCAGCTGGGGCATGTGCCCTGGGTGTAGCCGGCAGGGGCGGGCGCAGTCGGGCCACCTAATGCGGCGGTCTGCAGTGTCTCCCCATGCGGCTGCATTCTGCCATCCCCCCAGACTGTGTGTCAGCCGTCAAGCTGACAGCCGGCACAGAGAAGCTGCAACGCGCCGGCTCCCAGGAATCAATTGTACTTGCGTCTGTACAGATGCGAGTACAATTGAAGCTCTGACCACCGGGTCAGAGCGACGCCAGCAGCGAGATCAGATCATGTGATCACGCTGCTGATGTCACTCGCCTGCACTGCAGAGTCTCACATTGGTGGTAAGTGCTCCAGTGGAGCTGAAGACACCGAAAATTAAGTGCGGGGGGTTATTTAATGAGTGGGGGGAGATTTGGAGTGGGGATGGGAGGGTACATAATGTGTGGGGTGATTTGGAGTGGGGATGGGGGATTTAAAGTGTGGAGAGATTTGGAGTGGGGATGGGGGGATTTAATGTGTGTGGGGAGATTTGGAGTGGGGATCTTAATGTGTGGGTGGATTTAGAGTAGGGATGGGGGATTTAATGTATGGGGAGATTTGTAGTGGGGATGAGGGTACTTAATGTGTGGGGGATTTGGAGTGGGGATGGGGGTACTTAATGTGTGGGGGATTTGGAGTGTGGATGGGGGTACTTAATGTGTGGGGGGATTTGGAGTGAGGATGGAGGGATTTAATGTGTAGGGAGACTTGGAGTGGTAATGGGGGCACTTATTGTGTGGGGGAGATTTGGAGTGGGGATGGGGGTATTTAATGTGTGTGGGGAGATTTGGAGTGGGGATGGGGGGATTTAAATTGTGTGGGGAAATTTGGAGTGGGGATGGGGGGATTTAATGTGTGTGGAGAGATTTGGAGTGGGGATGGGGTATTTAATGTGTGTGGGAGATTTGGAGTGGGGATGGGGGATTTAATGTGTGTGGGAGAGATTTGGAGTGGGGATTGGATGGGGGATTTAATGTGTGGAGAGATTTGAGGACACAAAATGAGGAGCATATATGCATGAGGGCATGTATGAGGAAACAGTATGGGGGATGGGTGCAGACACAGCATGGTGAGTGGGGGATGGGTGCAGACAGTATGGGGAATGAATGGGTGAATGTATGTGGACACAGTATGAGTAGCGATGGGAAAAATGTATGTGGACACAGTATGGGGAGTGAGGGTGATGGGATGTGTGCAGACAAAGTATGGGGAGTCAGGGGTATGTGTGATCAGACAGTATAAAGAGTAAGGGGGTAAATATATCAGGAGACAGTATGGTGAACAGGGGGATGTGAGAGGAGAAAGTATGAGGAGGGAGGGGAATAGTGTGAGACGACAGTATGGGGGAGAAAAGTGAGTGGGCACAGAATAGAGGCTGAGTAGTGGGGGCGTAGCATGGGGGGACAGTGTAAGGGTACAGCTAGGAAGGGACAGTATACTAAGGAGGGGGAGTGTGATGAAAGGTTACAGTATAGAGACTGAGCCCTATAGGGAGGACACAGTGTGAGAGGACAGTGTGAAAAGGGTCCCATTCTGGAAAGGAGAGATCAGTGTGAAGAGCATGTACCATAAGAGGGACAGCGTGGGGTCAAATTTTCTGCAGACAATATAGTGATAGGAATTATTTATTCAGGGGCTCAGTGTACTGCAGATATTTTTATTCAGGAGCATTATAATGACACTTCTATCTTTAAGAGATAGAGATTTGCTGCAGAAGACCGGAGAAGATTGGAAGTCTGCAGAGACGGCTGTGGATGTGAAAACTCATTATGGGGTGTGGACAAAATGAAGAAAAGAAGAATGACTCCAGAAACTACATCATCTATAAGGTACCTGGATGTAAATATTATTTGAGAAACTGACTAATTCTCATGTTTTTATTTATGTTAGGAGCAATAAAGGGGTTGTCCAGGTTTGTGATGAATCTTCAGTCATTCTACGTGACTGCAGACTTCTGAATTCTCACAGTGCTCACTGAACGCTGTTAGGATTCTCTCGTGCCGGTGGTTTACATACATGCGGTCACATGCTGACTAGACATGTGTAGCCTCACTCAATGACAATGAACTGATCGAGGCCGAGCATGTCTAGTCGGAATATGGCCAGAAGTATACAAATCACATGCTTGTGCTGACATGATTGTCCACTCTTGCCACCGGCAAGGGAGAATCCTAAAAGTGTGCAGTGCATTCGTTGTGAGAATTCAGAAGCTGCAATGTCAGGATTCAGCTCTGCAGGTTCCAGTAGTCATCACATGGACATTTCACTCATATACTTATGGTCCTGTGACAACGAGCTTCTCTTCCTACTTCTCTCAGTTTTCACTGACATTGAGAGTATTAAGAAGAGCAGCTCGTCAGTACATGACTAAGTGTGCCAATTGCATGTGTGTTTGGGGGGCGCCGAACCGAATTCTTGCCCCGGGTGCCAGAAAGCCTAGATACGCCTCTGGGGAAGGATTATGTTTGTACCTAGAAAAACACTGCATCACAACAGAAAATCCTCATACCATCTGTGAAACATTGTGGTGGTATCATATTTTGGGCCAGTATTGCTGTATCTGGGCTGGGACGGCTTGCAATCATAGACTGCATTGAATTTTATCACATATGTAAATTGCCTCTTCAGAGAGGAAGATTACTAGAACTCTAGTCCCACCTATTGGAAATAGTAAACCTAAAAGTCAATATTGACCATTTAACAAATCTTGCCACGTGACAAAGGCTGGGTCTCACATAGCGATACACCAGCGATCCCGACAACGATCAGGATCGCTGGTGTATCGCTACATTATCGCTGCTGAGCTGCCAAACAGGCAGCTCAGGCAGCGATCAGTACAAGCGACACTGCGGGTAACATCGCTTAGTTACCCGCAGTGTACCTTGGATACCAGCGCCCTGATGCAGGGAGCTGGTAACCAAGGTACATAGCAGGTTTCCAGGCGCTGCGCGGTGCCTGGAAACACGCTGTGTACCTTGGTTACCAGCTCCCTGCATCAGGGAGCTGGTATCCAAGGTACACAGCGGGTTTCTAGGCACAGCCCCCACACTGGAAACCCGCTGTGTACCTTGGTTACCAGCGGATCGCTGGTCTCCCGCCTGTCACACGCAGCGATGCGTGCCTGTCAACGGGAGACCAGCGATCAAAAAAATGTCCTGACATTTCAGCGACGATCAGCGATACCCGGCAGGGGGGCTGATCGTCGCTGAATGTCACACACAGCGATATCGCTGGTGAGCTCGCTGCTGCGTCAGAAAACTAGTGACTCAGCAGTGATCTCGCTAGCGATATCGCTATGTGAGACGGGGGCTTTAGGAAAAAAACGAAACTAGAATCTAAATTTGCAGACACAGTGTTTCGGGGTGCTGCACCTCATCAATGCAAAGTGTGAGTTCTGGTTCGGCTGGGTGAGAGGCTTCGGACTGGGATGCAAGGGGTAACGTTTCTCCTTGTGGAGAAAGTGACAATGAACAGTGATTTTAGTATGCAAAGCGTGACACCAAAATTTTTTCTTGACATCCACAGATCTTTTCCAGGCCATGGCCCTCCAAATCTCTTCTTTGCTCACAGGATGCATGTGTCGATTCTTAGGTATTGTCTAGTAACAGAGCTTCCCAGGGTCACATACTAAAAACAGTCGATAAATGTTGATTTTCAAAAAGATTTTTAAGGCTTTAGTTCCATAGAAAAAAATATCGCTGTTCATTTGTGCACGTTTCTTCAGAAGTGGTTTTAGTTCCATAAAAAAATTTCACACTCCTTATCTATGAACTGTTCCAATATTTATGGCCAGAACTGTTTATCCCTCTCCCATAATGATAGTTCTGCTTCACAACACTTGTCTTATCTACTTCATTATTTCTGTGCTGTGTTGTGTAAAAATATGTGATTCTTCAGATTTTGTATTAGTTCAGCCTGATGAAGAGACCTGAGTAGTCTCGAAAGCTTGCAATTTGTTACCATCTTTTCAGTTAGGCTGGCGTCACACTAAGGAGGAATACGGACGAGTGAGAGGCGTGAAAACCACGCATTACACACTGACCAATATTTCTCTATGGGGCAGCTCTGATCATGCGTATTTTTCTCGGGCGTATCTTACGGTGCAAGACACCCGCAGCATGCTGCGATTGTACACGCATTACGCCCGTTGTACACCAAAGAAAGTCTATGGGTGCGAGAAAACAACGGATTACACACTGACCAGACGTGTGACTTGCGAGAAATACGGCAGACTTCTGCAGCTCACAGGAAATGGTGCCACACATGCTGCAGGAAGCTGACACATGCAAATTAGCTCAAAAAGAGCGCCAGCATCCCGGAAGAACGCCTCCACGGAGTCGGCCATGATGTCTACGCTCATCAATGTGGACTTGTTGATAGTCTTGGTGCAGGAGACGCCCGAAATTTTGGACCAAAGAGATGCACATTACGCAGACCGTGCAAGGAAAGAAGTGGCATGGAGGCGCATCTGTGGGCAGATGTTTCCCCACTTTGGCGACAGCCCATGCGAGGAGCAGCAGCGAATGAGTAAGTTACTTGATTTTTTTCCAACCTTCTTAACGGTCACAGCGTAGTTCTAGCGCAGAATTTTCCACAAAAATGTTTTTTTTTTGGCGCCAAAATGTTAGTATAGTCACATCCTACTAGGCCCCCATGACTATATTACGTGTATGTGGAAGAATTTGGCTTTGTGCAGCTAACTAATTGATTACATTACATGTGTCATTGCAGTGGATGATGTTATGAGAAGATGGAGAAGCATCCGCGACCAGTACCGGCGGGAATGGCAGCAGAGATCCAGGAGGGGGTCTGCGGCACCGACAAAAAAAAAATGTCTACTTTGGCCGCCTTGGCTTTCTGGCTCCTATTCTGGATCTGAGACCGTAAGTACATACATCACACCATATAACACATATGCAGTTTAGGCTCACCTCTCCTACATGTTCTAATCCCCTTTCATTTCCCAACAGATCTGAGGATCCTCCTGCACGGGCGACTTCACCTCAACCCATTCCCCAACTGAAACAACCTTGGCAACAACAGGGTCAAATGGCTGGCTATAATCAGACTTCCCAATATGGCCACTTGTACAGATCCAGTGTTGGAGGCTGGTCCCAACCTGGATGTGCTCAACAAGGTCATATTGGGGGGTATGATTCTCGTGGGTATCATCTTACACAGGAATATAATCTCCCTTATCTGTATGGCAATGTGCCCACACACCAACCTGACCGTGGGCAGATGTTAGCTCAGAGCCCTGAAAATCCACCACAACAGGGTGATGGTCAAGGTTCTTATCATAGCCAACCACACAGAGAGGCTGGGAACCTGTCAACCTCACATACCACCAGCTGTGATGTTTTATTTTACTTATATATTATGATTTAAACCAAAGTTTTTATTTTTTTATATTTATTTTTACACAATGTTGTGTAAAGCATATTTGCACTCATCTGAATGCCTACAAACAGCATATAGTACTTAGCTGGTGGGATATGGGCTAGGGGAGAATTTATTGTTTCTTTATATCTTATAATTTATACCAATGTTTGTTATTTTTTCCCCATCCATTTTCTACCCATATTGACTATTGTTTTTTTTCTTTACATACTATTATGTATAGAAACATTTGTAATTTTGTCATGCCTTATTTTGGTACTTGTGTAAGAATGCACACTTACACTATTGTGCTGTAAATACATATACCATATGAAGCAAATATGGTAGACACTACCTCAAGTGGCAGTTTGAACATATAAATATCTATTTTTATAAAAAGTTTGGATTCTTTTTTCATAAGTTGTTTGTACTCAATCACCAACACATCTGTTATGACCATTAACACCAGACAGAGACTATGACAATTTGGGAACTGGCATTGCTCCTCAAATCCCCTGGTAATCCTCTTCCAGTCTTCCATCATTGGCTCAGGCATGACCAGTTAATGCAGTCTGTACCAGAGTTGTGAGCAGGTATCACGCACAATGCCAGAGATGGTGGACCTCCCAATCAAAAACTCTAGATGGAGTACGGCATAGGATATGCCAGTAGTTAGCAACCTACAAGTAACCAAAGGTAGAGAGAGCAATCATTACACATGCACAAAGGTTTAACAAACGCACTATACATAACCCTTACATGATTTAATGTCCAAACAATCATAAGTTCAATTTACCCCAAGTAAACATTTTCAATAATGTTAACATACACATCATTGTTCAGGTACTTCAAGGTGATATATGGCCTATATTATGAGAATATTTCTGCTACAGCCATAAGGGTAAAGGGAAAATAGTGGGAAAACACATCATCAACAGACAGTATGTAGGTGAGGAATACATACCGTAGCGTAAGGAGAAGTTGCTCCTCTGCAGAGATAGCTTTGCGCATCCTGGTATCCTGGTAGGTGATTCCAGGGTGCACAATCTCCAACAAAACATCAAATGTGGGAATGGTCATCCGACAAAACAGAAAAAAAATTGTCTGGATGAGTCTGCACAGATGCATACAGGCGGTGAAAATGGCCTTTAGTGAGGCGTTGCCTCAAATGCGGATGCACCCACATTCGCCTCCTCCTCCGCGGATCCACGATCACTGGGTAAGGCTGCCCAAAGCGGCGGGACAAAACCCAGTTGTACAACACTCGATCAGTTGGGGTGAACTGAAGAGTGTCAGACATGTTGGCAAGGAAGCAGCAGGACTCCAACACAAGCACACCACAAAAATGGCAAGATTGGGGGTTGCAACCTGATGCAGAGCCTATAAATAGGCTTCCTGATGATGGTTTGAATGAGTTTCAGGCCTAAAAACCGTTAAATGTCCATTTTGCAAGGCGGCGAGAAAAATACGCTGTACGGATGCCATACGGATTGCATACGGATGCTTACATGCGCAAAATACACAGCCGCACCCTGACAACGGATGAAATACGGATTGTTGTGGCGGTAACATTTTGGCATATTACGCTCCCACGATACGGTCCGTATTTTCCTACGGTGAGTGTGACACCGGCCTTAGTCATTAAAAGATATCAACCACTGAGGGCTCTCAATTCTGAATATATTTTAAGGCTTTAGTGATTCCTCAAATATTAATTATCTCTTCTAAGAGTCCGGGAGGTCTCATCTTTTCTTCTTGTGCCTGGCATGCTCAGGGAGAGTTGGCAACTATGACTATAATGCTTTTTGAATTATTTTTAAAGCAGCACTCCAGAACTTATTTTTCCTATGGTATATAGTGCAGCACAGGTTATTAATAAATAATAATAGTGAGGATCTATGTTTTGTATATCTGCTGTAATTGACATGCCTATATCTTTGTTGCCTGCCATTTTGATACCACTATGTTTCAACTAATGAAAACTGCATTTACCATGATGCCTTTGTCTTTGTAAAGGGGATGGATTCTCATCACATTGCACTTGCTGTGCTCTTATCTAAGGGGCAAAAGTGGTACTGCAGACTGCAGAGTCTCATTGTGTCTTTATTAGTGTTGAGCGATACGATACCGCAAGTATCGGGTATCGGCCGATATTAGCTGTATCGGACTTTCGATATTGACTTTCGATATTTCCCATATATCGTATACCGGAATCGGAATTGTCACTGTCACTGTGAGTGTCCGTCGGTCGGGTCTGTCAGGAGTCAGCGGCACTTACCTGGCAGAAGATCTCCGGTGGTCACGGCCTGGACTGGTTGATGGCCGCCATCATCTTTCCCCGGCGGTCACATGCAGTTTCTCGCGATAACTGCAGTGACTGCTGGGTAATCCCGGCCGTAAAGCAGTCAGTCCGATGACGTCACCGCCGGGGAAGCAGGTAATCAGCTGTGCTGCGCCGGGATGACAGCCTCTGCCTGTCATTCCGATGTAGCAGAGCTGGATCGTCGTGGGACAGTCGTTACTATGGACTGCGTCGGACAGGTGGTATACTGTTGTTTTTTTTTTTTCCTTTTTTTACAGGAGATCGATGGCGTCGCAGGAATGAGAGTATAATAAAAGAAATGAAAACTGTGTTGTCTCTTTTATTTCATTAAAATACTTTTTTCTTGCTGTGTCTTTTTTTTTATACATTTAAAAACTTTGGGATTAATAATGGATCGGTGTCTTATTGACACCTCTCCATTATTAACCGGGCTTATTGTCACCGTGCAATCAACGGTGACATTAACCCCTTATTACCCCACTTGCCACCGCTACAGGGCAGTGGGAAGAGCCGGGTAAAGTGCCACAATTGGCACATCTTTTGATGCGCCAAATGTGGGGCTGCTGTAGCCTGGTATTATCAGGCTGTTGAGGGCCAAAATCCATGGGCCTTGACAGTCTTTTAATACCAGGCCGCAGCAGTCTGCATTTTACTTGGCTGGTTAACAAAAATAGGGGGACCCCTACGCCGTTTTTTTTTCGAGGGGATCCCCTATTTTTGTTAACCAGCCAAGCTAAGCAGACTGCTGTGGCCTGGTATTATCAGGCTGTCAAGGTCCATGGATATTGGCTCATTACCAGCCTGAAAAACCAGGCCTCAGCAGTCTGCTTCATCTGGCTGGTTAAGACAAATAGGGTGGACCCCACGCCTTTTTTTTTTCGAGGGGATCCCCTATTTTTGTTAACCAGCAAAGATAAGCAGACTGCTGTGGCCTGGTATTATCAGGCTGGCAAGCAGGGTCGGACTGAGGCACCGGGACACCGGAGAAACCTACGGTGGGCCCCAGCTCCTGCGTGGTGGGCCCTGATTTGAAAGGATAGGTCGCGGGGCAGAGGGGGCGGTGGCCCCGGGGCCCGCGCTCTGAGGGGGCCCACCCGGAGCTACGATACAGTTACATTCTGCGGCAGAGCAGGGAGAATCGCACTCCCTGCTATGCCGCCCGGAAGCTATGGGGCCTGAACAGGCGTTGGGGGGGCCCGGTGCCAGTAGTGGGCCCCCCACCCGTCATCGGAGGGTCAGCTGTATCGGCATCCAGCCGATAAAGCTGACCGCATAGAGAGAGAAGGAGCGAGCGCTCCTTCTCTCCCATAATCCCCCTCTCAGCGTCTGACAGCGGGCGCGATGACATCACCTGCCGGCGCCCGCTGTCAGACGCTGAGAGGGAGAACAGTGAGCAGCACAGGAGCCGGGAGGTGAGTATTTTTTTTTTTTTTTCAATGGGGGTGCAGTCGAGTCCTGGCTGGAGAAGTCGTCATGTCGGTGTGGGCCAGATGGTAAAGACATGAAAAGTGAACAATTCCATTAGAAAGAACATCAGCGGTAAGTCATTATCTGTACCTGTGCTGTAATCTATATGTTCTGTAGGACTGGTATTATTTAACACAGACCATATGGCGGTAATATTAATATTGGTCTTTTTATATATAGATTATTTTGGCGAACAGCGCGGTCATTTGCTGAGGTTCTCTGATGATGGGCCCACTCAGAAGTTTTGCCCCCACTAAACCAAAACCCTAGCTACACCTATGGCTCTCTCTCTAGTCTTTCTTTCTCTCTCTAGTCTTTCTTTCTCGCTCTCTGTCCTTTCCTTCTCGCTCTCTGTTCTTTTTTCTCTCTGTTCTTTCTTTCTCTCTTTTCTTTCTTTCCTCTCTTTCTTTCTCTGTTTGTTCTTTCTCTCTCGCTGCTCTTTCTTTCTTTTCCTCAGTACCAGCCACTGTGCCCTCATTACCAGTCAGTGTGATCATCAGTGCTAAATGGTTACGCTTGGGGCGAGGATATGGGTGTGATTAGCTGTGAAATGGGTGTTGTCGGGGCATGGCCTAAAATTTTCAGCGGCGCGCAACACGCGCCGCAGCCTTTAATCCTCTTTCCTGTCTTCCAAATTTGGGAGGTATGCTGTATGACCTCCCTACAACTTCTGGCCATGCTCCTGATGAGCGCGACGGATGGTCTCGTGAGGGATCTCCTCCCACACCTGGACTAAAGCATCCACCAACTCCTGGACAGTCTGTGGTGCAATGTGGCATGGCCTAAAATTTTCTGCAGCAGGCACAGCGTGCCACAGCCTTTGTCCCTCTTTCCCTTATTCAAAGGTTGGGAAGTATGATGGTGGGCCCCAAGAATATATTTTCTCTGGTGGGCCCAAGGTACTCCAGTCCGAAGCTGCTGGCAAGGTCCATGTATGTTGGCTCCTTAACAGCCTTAAATACCATGCCTCAGCAGCAGGGGCGTACATATAAATCATGGGGCCCCATAGCAAAAGTCTGAATGTTCCCCACCCCCCCAAAAAAAAAACCCAGAGGCATTGTAAATGTAAAGTGCCAGCACAGTGAGGGAAGTTGAGTCGCACAGAGACAGGGGTTTTGGGGGTACTCGGCACCGATCACGTCGACTTTCTATGGGGGATGTCACGAGTAGCACAGCTCGGTCCGTGACCTGGGCGATCACTGGAATGTGGGATATTTCCAGGGGATGATAGAATGTTCGTGTAGTTTGTCGTGACGCCACCTGTAGTACCTGGTCAGGGTGTCCAGCGCTGCTGTGCAGGTCCTCTGGAAGGGATGGTGTAGTGCAGGTAGGTGATAAGTCTTCTACAGGTAACACGCTATCCTTCCAGGGCAGATAGATGTGAGATAGAGCAATGGTGCAGAGTGATGTAGCAGAGTGGACTATGCGACGTAGTAAGAAAGCAGGAAACACTTCAAGTTAAACGTTGCATAATAAAATTTTTAATAGTAACATTACAAAAGTGCAAATAGCATTACTGCCGAAGTTCGTTGAGACTTCTTAGGACTACCCCCACCGGGGTAACTTCACAGTGTCCTTTACTTGTGCTTGTGGAGGACCCGCTCCAAACCTCCAACTGTGGTCTTGGGTGGGCTGCAAGACTTTCCTTGAGCAGACCTCACTTTCGGCCACACCAAACGGGTTTTTAGTTTCTGAGGTAGTTGAAAATAGTGCACAGTTAAGTTTTTTGTAAAACCAAGATGGAGCACCGAAGTGCCAACTATTTACAGAAAAGTTTGTGAGCCAGTACAGTTCATGGCTTCAAAGTTCAACATTTTGATTACATTGAAACACCATTACCCAACCTGGGTATATAAAGGCAACAATAAACTTGTTCTTCTGAACATTCACCCGTCCGGGTACATCAAACCATTACCCAACCTGGGTATATTAAGGCAACAATAAACTTCTTTTTATGAACATTCACCCGTCCGGGTACATCAATAATTTAACGATTTACATACAGAGACCCTGTCCGGGTTATTTAGACTTCTTTGGCTGGCCTCTTACAGGTACCACCTGGTACTCTTCTGGAGCTTGCCAAACATCCGTGACAGGAGGGTCCACCCAGACCTGATGACGTCGTGTGGCCTGCACAGTTACGTCGTGACCCGCTATCTGGGTCTGTGTGGCCACCTCTTTCGTCTCCCTCCGGGTCTGGACCCCTATGTCCCGGACTGAACGAACCCCAGGGGGCCTAACAGGCGCCGGGTACGGGCCAGCTATCATTATCATGTCCATAGCTGGGGCTGCTGAGGAGACCACTGAGGGAGGCTGGGGAGATTTACGGCGTGGGGTGGGCACTTGTGCAGAGGCCTGGTTGGGGGAGGCTGAAGGCTCGGAGGGTCTGTCAGTTTCCTGACACTCTGGGGAGTAGGGGTCGCACCTGGTAACATTTAGGGCGTACCATCCATTGTAACCCCCGTGTCGGGTGTAAGTCACCAAGTCTCCTGCCAACAGGTCCCTCCCCGGGTGTCCTTCTGGGAGGTGAGCCTCCACGTCCCGCCGGGTTACAAAGACTTCTAAATAAAGTCCAGGCTCCTGGATGAAGCCCCAACCACCTTTTAACTTAAAGTTCCGTACTGCACCCTTACGCCGCGGCTCCCTCAGCGTACTTTTATCCTTTCTCATACGTGCCTTCTCTGCCAGGTCCTTCTCCAGGTGACGTTGCCGAAGCTTTTGGGATTCTCGCTGCTCCCTTTGTCGCTCTGCTTCCCGCTCCCGACGTCTCCACTCTTCCTCCTGACGCCGGTTGTAATTCTCCTCCACCAGCAGCTCCATGTCTCCACCATCAAATGCCAGCTTACGATGTCCGGTTTGCGGCAGCTCTCCTGGCGCCCGCCAGTCCTGGCGGCGCTCACCTGTGGCGGAAGCAGCCGGCTCTGGAACAGATGACGGTCGGGGCTCCGGTACAGGCAGGTAGAGCTCTGGTGCCTGCGCGGCCTCCTCCATGAGGACGGGTGCCGCTTCTTCTGCCTCAGCGACGGGGGCAGACAGCGGAATCTGGGGTGCTGGTGCGGCGTTTTCTGCAGGAACGGGTGCCTCCACTGTGATACTGGCAACCGGTTCAGATTGCAAGGGCTGGGATGCCCGCACGGCCTCCTCTACTGGAACGGGTGCCTCCACTGAGATACTGTCAACCGGTTCAGATTGCAAGAGCTGGGATGCCCGCACGGCCTCCTCTACTGGAACGGGTGCCTCACCTTCCGGTACAGACACTTCAGGGGGTAAGAGGGATTGGCGCCGCTCCAAGTGTAGTTTTAGGGCCCGCCAGCTCGCTTCCATCCTGGCGACCTCTCCCCGGTGCCGGGCCAGGTCTCTCAGGGTATCCTCCGCTTCTTCCAGCGTAGGAGGGTTTCCAGGCCGGGTGCCAAACGGTGGCTCCGTGGCGATCGGGTCGCTTCCGTGGGGGGAGAGCTCTGACTCCTCCATCCCTTCCCACTTCTGCTCACGTCCGTTCGCCATCTCTGCCAAGTCACATGTGTCATTAGCATCAGGAGAGGCGCCATCTTTTGTAGGGAGGCGGGACCTTCGCGTTCGTTTCCGCCCACTGAGGAGGATGAGGAGGCGGAACTCCAGAGCTGTGGGGCACGATCTTACATTGCAGTAACATTTAGAGTGGGCGGACATCGTTTTCGCGCCACGGAGTGAGTGTACGCCCACGAGAGCACGCCCTTATTCTTCACCTGTGCCTCGTGGCGCAGATATGACGGAAAAATGGCAAATACAGTCTATGATGTTTTTTGCAATTCTCAAGCAAAAAAACAGTTCAATTAAGGCACACAGGACTCGCTTATAGCGAGCTTCTGAATCCTGTTCGTGACGCCAAAGTTGAGTCACACAGAGCCACAGGTTTTGGGGGCACTCGGCACCAAGCCCGTCGACTTCTATGGGGGATGTGACGGGTAGCACAGCTATGTCCGTGCCCTGGTCGCTCACTGGAATGTGGGATATTTCCAGGGGATGATAGAATGTTTGTGTAGTTTGTCGTGACTCCACCTGTAGTACCTGGTCAGGGTGACCAGCGCTGCTGTGCAGGTCCTCTGGCAGGGATGGTGTAGTGCAGGTAGGTGATAAGTCTTCTACAGGTAACACGCTATCCTTCCAGGGCAGATAGATGTGAGATAGAGCAATGGTGCAGAGTGATGTAGCAGAGTGGAGTATGCGACGTAGTAAGAAAGCAGGAAAGGAAACAATTCTTACTACAAAGACATGCAGCATAAGGCTGCCTCAACCCCTCCCATCCAACTAGCTACACCCTGTTCTAACCAGCCTGAGCTAGACCATCCCATTGGGTCCGCCTACACTCAGCTGGCATAGTGTACTGTTGAATGCAGTGGTTGGAGTCAATGGGGTGTTTCCTCCTTACCTGAGAGTAAGTTGTCACACCGCTGGGTGCGATGCAACATCTCTGTGGCGACTGGACCCTCGGGTGCTTCTGTCTTTTCACAAATGCCGGCTTTACCCGGCAATTGAATCAGAGGCTATTTTACTATGTAGAAGTGAATAAACTATAAATATATGTATATATATATGTCACAATGACATGATATATATATATATATATATATGTATCTATGTGTGTATATTTTGTGTTTACAAGGAAAGAAAGTGTTTTTTTAGTTGCGATATTTTGTTCCCATAGACTTACATGGGACTTCCGGTATCGGAATCGGATATCGACGATATTTAGTGATATCGGCGATACCATTCCGATCCGATATTTTTGGATATCGGAAAGTATCGCTCAACTCTAGTCTTTATGCAATGTAGCTTCAGCCTATTCCCCTGTGTCCTGCTTGTGACATATTTCTACCTGTCTGCTCTTGCAAGCAGGAGCCAGGAAAACTGAAGTTTCATCTCATAAAATGCATGGGAGTTTATAAATACATTGTAAACAGATAGTATAGTCAGTGTGAAACACTAGAGTTTTATAACTGCAAAGAATCATTGTATGGACTCACTGCTCTCTTATATAAGGCAGAAATAATGTCTTCAACTGCATGTGAGACATACAAAAGAACAAGGAAATTGGAGCTTGGCGGGGAGAGAAGGTGTCTGATAGTTTGCCAGGAGAAAAAATGATAGCTGATGCTGTTATCCTGTTGATCACTGGAAGTTAGAGACTGATCTCCTGTCTACATAGGAAAGCATGCAGTAGGCTGCTGGTCAGACCAAAGATCACATTCACATAGCTTCCAATAATAAACTATTCAAATTGTATGAAAGAAACTGAGCTGGAATGAATTGATGGCAAGTTAACATTAAATGTGCAACACAACTTTTTAAGTAATTCAGTAATAAGATATCTGAGCATTTTTTATTAGCAATTTTAAAAGGGTTGTACATTTTGACAATTTTTAAAATACCCAGAATGGCATATTAACCCCCTTCATGACCTTGCGGTTTTCCGCTTTTGGATTTCCATTTTTTGCTCCCTGTCTTCCCAAAGCCATAACTTTTCGAATTTTTGGTCAATATGGCCATGTGAGAGCTTGTTTTTTGGAGGATGAGTTGTACTTTTGAACTACACCATTGGTTTTACCATATCATTTACTGAAAAACAGGAAAAAAATAAATTCAAAGCGCGATGAAATTTTT
This sequence comes from Oophaga sylvatica, assembly GCA_033576555.1. Lineage (NCBI taxonomy): Eukaryota > Metazoa > Chordata > Amphibia > Anura > Dendrobatidae > Oophaga > Oophaga sylvatica. The sequence continues at coordinate 176,358,321 of JARQOD010000005.1, forward strand.
TTTACCATGTTCACTACGTGCTAAGATTAACATGCCATTATGATTCTCCAGGTCATTATGTATTCACAGATACCATACATGTATAGGTTCAGTTTTATTTAAGTGGAAAAAAAAATCCAAAGTTTGCAAAAAAAAAACCCGCGTCTCCATTTTTCAGGTTCTGGGGCTGGGTGTGTGATATTTTTTTTGCACGCCAAGCTAGCAAGTTTTTATACCATTTTGGTGTAAATACAATGTTTTAATCGATTGTTATTGCATGTTATTGCAATGTTGCAGCAACCAAGAAAACATAATTCTGCTGTTTTTATTTTTTTTTCTCGTTACGCCGTTTACTGATCGGATTAATTCTTTTCATGTATTGATAGATCATGCGTTTCTGAACACGGCAATACCAAATATGTGTATTTTTTTATTCTTTTATTTTGAATGGGGCGAATGGAAGGTGATTTGAACTTTTATATTTTTTAAATTTTTTAAATATTTTTAACAACTTTTTTTTAATTTTCACTGGCTTCAATAGTCTCTATGAGAGTGATCACCTGTGCTACACATAGCAGAGCTTCAGCCCTGCTATGTGTAGCTAAAATGCTCATCTGCTATGAGCGCCGGACAAAGGCAGCACTCGTTGCAATCCTGCAATGACAACTACAGGGGACTCCTGCAAACTCCGGGTTGTCATGCAAACCCATTGGCGACCCGCGGTCATGTGACGTGGGCGTCGATAGGCAGGGTTTGTAATGCGCTTTGGTGCGAGCATGTTAAATGCCGCTGTCAGACATTGGCAGTGGCATTTAACATGTTAACAGCCACGGGTAGATTGCGATTCCACCCTCGTCTATTAGGGGCACATGTCAGCTGATGAAATTAGCTGACATTTGCTGGAAAAGATGCGTGCTCAGCGCCAGAGCCTGCATGTAGTGCGGGGACACAACCTTTGACATACCTATACCTAGTCATAGATCATGAGGGGGTTAAAATAAATAAATTAAAAAAAAGTAAAAGAATGTTGATGCTCATTTCGCTGATCCCCTGATGTCACCATTCTGATGTTTGTTGGATCGTCTCTGGTCTCTATTTCCTGTTCCCTCTCAACACAGAATATTACTGCTCAATCAATCACTGATTGTAAAAGTAACCAGCCTCAACCAATAATTGGCTGCAATAGTCAAATGTTCTTATTGTGGAATGTAATCACTGCAGTAAAGAAAAAAAACACATAAAGGATGGGCAGTGTTAGAAGGTAAGCAGCCGAGGATCAATGAGATGAATATTGCTTATGTAAAGAGTAACTGTCAGTTTAATTTTCAATTCATGAATCAATACATGTGAAAATATCATCAGACAAATCTGTGTCTGCCAGGATTGATCATTTTCAAAATTCTGGAATTCCTGGGTGAAATCTGTATTCAGTAAAGACAGAGTGTTACATTACTGGGATAGGAGATAGGAGATGACCGTTATTACTGATAAGATTCTGTGCAGAACGTGGGTGGGAGGAGGAGGGAGGAGCTAGAAGCAGACCTCCTCCCCTCCTCTCCACATACAGTCTTATCAGTAGCAACTGCCATCTACTATCTCAGGCTAGTTTCACACTAGCGTTTCACTGACCTGCGTCGGTCTGCGCACGGCCGCCGCTAAGCACCGCCCCAGCACCGCCTCCTCCCGGCCGCTCCGTCTATGGGCGCATGACGCTGCATGCAACCTGCGTACTCTATCTTTAACATTGGGTACACAGGCCGTGAGCAGGTATGCGTTTACCGGCGCATACGTCCTTTTGACGGTGCTCAGAGCGCACCAAAATGCAACACGGTGCGTTTGGCGCAGGTCGGCGTACCGTCAAAAGGACACCTGCGCCGGCAAACGCATACCTGCGCACGGCCTGCGTTCCCAATGCTAAAAATAGGGTACGCAGGTCACATGCAGCGTCATGTGCCCATAGACGGAGCGGCCGGGAGGAGGCGTGGCCGAGGGAGGAGCTTAGCGACGACCGTGCGCAGACCGACGCAGGTCATTGAAACGCTAGTATGAAACTAGCCTCAGTAATGTAAAACTCTGTCTTCACTGAAGACAGATTTTAACTGTGATATGAAAGTTTTGAAAATGAATTTTCAGTCCTAGCGGTGTTAGAAGCAAAGTTATCTGATAACATGTTACAAAGTTGCTTATTTTCACGTGTACTATTGATTTATTAAATTAAAAATTAAAACAATGGTTACTCTTTTATGCTTTCGTTTAGTCTACTTCTGAGCCCTTTGAAAGGAAATTAAAAAAAACAAATAAAAAACGAATAACAACCCTTTTAAAGCCCCATTACTATATACAGTACACTAATCACTATCTAATGAGAATAGGTCTCTATAGATATTTAGAGTATAATAATAACTTTACTATACTGACCAGTGATTGTACATATTATTATACAGTATATGTACAAGCCATTAACTAAGTAATTAACATTTTATTTAAGTGTCATCTCATTTACAAAAGGCAATTATAGTAACATCAGCCAATGATTGTTGCCATATAAAGGATAATTGCTTTGTGTAAATGGATCTTGATTTGATTTTAATTTTATCAGACAAAAATAGTTACTGATAACAGTTTCAGGTCCAAAGACATATTAAAATGAAGGTTTCTTTATTTTCCAAAGTTAAAATAAACAAAAATAGATATATGACATTTCTAAAGTTATTTCACGTTTATTGCATGTATTTGATATGTTTAGTGCATAGATTTCAAGCATCATAATTCTATAAGCATTTTGTCATCACTTTGGATCGTAACAAATTATTGTAAAAACTCAATATAAATATATGGTTTATTAAAACTGAATATCCAATTTCGATTGACCTGGGCTTAATTTGATACAGTTTACCTACTAAAGTTCTAGTTTCCCAGCAAATAGACTAAAGTGAGCGTTAGCAGCTGGCAAATCAGTCTTATCGGTGAACAGTAGAAGCTGCTGCCATAAAGGAAAGGAGGGAATGAAAATCCATCTGCAAACTTCTTCAAATCAGTTCTTCATTTTCAGGATAGTTGTTCCAGGCAAACCATAAATAGCATGGAATTCATTATAATGGGTTTGGCACAAATATAAAATATACTCTAAGCTGAGCTTTAAGTAGATTATAAACATTTAATATAGAGTGTTATCATAATATTCAGAGCATCCAAATTGCAGACTTCTGTCAGCCACTTTCAGGCATGTTTCTGAAGATCATCGTTAATTCTGCTGATTTATGGTAATGCCGCAGTTCTATCACGTGGACCATCAGACGCCACTAACAAGCTTAGCATAAGCTAGCACTGAAATGGGTTGAGGTTTAAATTTCTGCAACAATTATAAAGCGGAGGAAGAGAAATCCCACTTCAGCAAAATAGTAAAGTGCCTCACTTTACAAGTCCACATTAAATTCGGCAGCTGTGTTCTTAACCCTGCATTGCCCATTGAGATGCAACTGGCAAACAAAAGGTAAAATTGTATCAAGAATAGTGTTGAGCGATACGATAATGTAAATATCGGCTATCGGCCGATATTAGCTCTATCGGCCTTTCGATAATTCGTTTCGATATTTTCGTCTTATCGAATACCGGAATCGGATTTGTCACTGTCACTGTCTGTGTCCGTCGGTCGGGTCTGTCACTGTCAGTGTCCGTCGGTCGGGTCTGTCAGGAGTCAGCGGCACTTACCTGGCAGAAGATCTCCGGCGGTCACGTCCTGGACTGCTTCATGGCCACCATCCTCTTCTCCCCGGCGGTCACATGCAGTTTCTCGCGATAACTGCAGTGACTGCTGGGTAATCCCGGCCATAAAGCAGTCAGTCCGATGACGTCACCGCCGGGGAAGCAGGTAATCAGCTGTGCTGCGTCGCGATGACAGGCTCTGCCTGTCATTGCGATGTAGCAGAGCTGGATCGTCGTGGGACTGTCGTTATGGACTGCGTCGGACAGGTGGTATACTGTTGGTTTGTTTTTTTTCTTTTTTTACAGGAGATCGATGGCGTCGCAGGAATGAGAGTACAATAAAAGAAATGAAAACTGTGTTGTCTCTTTTATTTCATTAAAAGACTTTTTTCTTCCTTTGTCTTTTTTTTATGCATTTAATAACTTTGGGATTAATAATGGATCGGTGTCTTATTGACGCCTCTCCATTATTAACCGGGCTTATTGTCACCGTGCAATCAACAGTGACATTAACCCCTTATTACCCCGCTTGCCACCGCTACAGGGCAGTGGGAAGAGCCGGGTAAAGTGCCACAATTGGCACATCTTTTGATGCGCCAAATGTGGGGCTGCTGTAGCCTGGTATTATCAGGCTGTTGAGGGCCAAAATCCATGGGCCTTGACAGTCTTTTAATACCAGGCCGCAGCAGTCTGCATTTTACTTGGCTGGTTAACAAAAATAGGGGGACCCCTACGCCGTTTTTTTTTTCGAGGAGATCCCCTATTTTTGTTAACCAGCCAAGCTAAGCAGACTGCTGTGGCCTGGTATTATCAGGCTTGCAAGGTCCATGGATATTGGATCCTTACCAGCCTGAAAATCCAGGCCTCAGCGGTCTGCTTCATCTGGCTGGTTAACAAAAATAGGGGGGACCCCACGCCAATTTTTTTCGAGGGGATCCCTATTTTTGTTAATCAGCCAAGATATGCAGACTGCTGTGGCCTGGTATTATCAGGCTTGCAAGGTCCATGGATATTGGATCCTTACCAGCCTGAAAAACCAGGCCTCAGCGGTCTGCTTCATCTGGCTGGTTAACAAAAATAGGGGGGACCCCACGCCAATTTTTTTCGAGGGGATCCCCTATTTTTGTTAACCAGTTCCCTCTGACGTCACTGATTGTGTCCCTGGCTGACCTGAAGTGAAAGTGGAAAGCAATCAATTAAGCTTTCCACTTCCTCTCCTGTCAGCCAGGAGAGGAACTCATTCATTTGGGGGTTTACTGTGAGGCTGCAGCATTAGCTGCGGTCCCTGCAGTAAACATTAACCCTTTCTGAAGGATTACACCGTGGGACCTGACTGTACATCGGATTGGTAAGAATCATTTTGCTTTATTATTTTATTTTATTACAGGAAATGGTTTTAGCAGGAAAATAAAATATGGTCAAAAACTGTGTGATTATTTCATTAAACTTCTTTTTTATTAAAGTGTGTGTGTTTGATTTTTCTTTCATACAATAGGATTAATAATTGATAGTTGTCTGATTGACAGCTCTCAATTATTAACCTGGCTTAAAGTGACCTTTCAATTGCAAGGTCATTTTAACCCCTTATTAACCCATTCGCCACCGCTACAGGGCAATGGGAATAGACGGGCAAAGTGCCAGAAAGGGCAAATCTAATTAGAGATTTGCCCTTTCTGGGGTGTCTGGGGGCAGATGTTAGTAGCCGGGGGGGGGCCAAAAATAATGGTCCCTCTCTGGGCTATTATTATCTGCCCCCACTCACTGGCTTTGTCTGTCTGGTTGCGAAAATAGGGCGGGAGCCCACGCATTTTTTTTCAGCAATTTTACACCTCATATATAATATATACATGTCATTGAATTTGTGACAGATATATATATATTTATATTTATAGTTCATACACTTCTACATAGTATAATAGCCGCTAATTCAATTGCCGGCTTTTGTGAAAATGCAGAACCCGACATGAAATGACACTTGGTTTACATAGAGTTAACCATGTCTTTTCATGTAGTTTGATGTCTGATTTGCACAAACAATTACATGAGTGTAAGTGTGCAAAATTTCACACCTGTAGGGGTTAATTAAAGGTGTAAATTCGTAGCAAAAAAGTCAGTTTTTTTTCAACGAATTTACACCTTTAATTAACCCCTACAGGTGTGAAATTTTGCACACATAGACTGATGTAATTGTTTGTGCAAATCAGATTGCAAACGACATGAAAAGACATGGTTAACCCTATGTACACCAAGTGTCATTTCATGTCGGGTGCTTCTGTCTTTTCACAGAAGCCGGCTTTACCCGGCAATTGAATCAGAGGATATTTTATTATGTAGAAGTGTATAAACTATACATATATGTATATATATATATGTCACAATGACATGTATATATATATATTTTATATGTATTCTATGTGTGTATATTTAGTGTTTACAAGGAAATAAAGGTTTTTTTTTTAGTTGCGATATTTTGTTCCCATAGACTTACATTGGACTTCCGGTATCGAAATCGGATATCGACGATATTTAGTGCTATCGGCGATACAATTTCGATACGATATTTTTAGATATCGAGCACTATCGCTCAACACTAATCAAGAATGAATAGGAAAACACGTCACCATGTATCATCTGATTAGATAATATGGAACTGCCTAAAACATGGAAATAAACTAGTACTTACAATATAAAGGAAGAAAAGCAAGCCAAATGAGTCTCATTCTCAGCTGCACCACATCTCGCCTGAATCATGGGAACCGAAAATATATTTGACAACAGCTTCAATCAAGGATGAAAATGTTTTGGATAAAACAGTAAATAAATAAATAAACATCAAAATCTGAAATCAGATTTATCTTCAGATATAGGGTTAGGACTGAGGGTGGAATTAGTGAATCCTTAGAGGTGAGCAAGGTCCTAAAACAGCAAATGGTAATGTTAATTACTAGGGATGAGCGAATAGCTTTGGATACGTCTGTTATAAATATTTATCTTTAAGCCCTATCCACTTTTGTAATTTGCTTTATTATAGAACTTCCTACTGTGGTCATTTTACTGCTATTTCATATTCGTATTTTTTTTTTACTTTACTTCCAGAGACCTTTCAGGAGAATGATTCTATAGTCACTTCCCAACAGCGTCTATGAATCCTTCTGAAACAGGCTTCATCACGGGGCGGTACTGCATTCAATTACTACAGTATTTGTCATTGCCATTCCCTGATGACGTCCTGTTACAGTAGCAGAGATGAAAAAGTGACTGAAGCTTATATCCCCGCAATCCACATCTTCAGTGGCTGCTGCCACATTTCTTCTGTCACCACTGCCCACATCTTCAGTTGACGACGCCACCACAGTCGCTGCTTCTCAAACTGTCTCCTATTTCACTGAAATGAGTCATCATTAGGGGGTGGTAATAAAAGCAGAGTGAGTGACAGCAGCACCACCCCACAGTTTCTGTCACTCTGAAACAAATTTAATTAGAGAGCAGTGCTGCTGTCACTCATCCTGCTTCTATCACCGGCCCCTGATGATGATATGTTTGAAGGTGGTGATATAGCCTTTGGGTCATTGCTGCTGTCACTGACACTGCTTCTATCACCGTCTTCTGATAACATCTCATTTTAGAGAAAAAGGTGTTGATGTCAAAGGCAGGGACTGTGCTGGCTGAGACAAAAGTGTGGTGATGGCAACTGAATATATGGGTGGCAGCCATTGAAGCTATGGTCACTTCTCCATCTATCACCTCTACTGAAGTAGCAGGAAAGTGACTACAGGACCAAGCCACTATAACTTTATGTTTCAGAGACTCTCCCTAAACAAAATGTCACATAAAGTAAAGTAAAAAAAAACAGATATATAGGGATTAGCACGTGTAGTGCCGCAGTAGCACGCTGTGCAGTGATGAGGCAGTGACCCAGCACAGTTTCAACAGAAAAATGTTAGAGACTTCACAGCATTACATGTCCAACCGATATAAACACAAATCATAGCATTAATGTCCAGTTCACACAACACTACATAGTAGCTGGTATACTCCGAATCGCAGCCGGGCACATATCCGATGGATTACACAGTCCCTAAACACGCTGGTCCACCTTTATGACCAGCTGCCGTGCGCGAATGCACCGCCGTGTTAATGTCTCTTTACCCACAGCTTTCCGCAGTACACGATATCCTTCAGTTTGCAGCCATTAAACACGCTAGTCCTCCTTCAGCCACAGGACAGTCTACCTCCGGTTCACCTCCGGGCACAAGACCATCCACCTCCGAGACCAGTTACCGTGGGCGATTGCATTGCTGTGTAAGATGTGGGTGCCAGGCTATTCAGCTGCCTTGGCCATTTTCGCTCCGCTGGCCTGTGTTGCCTCACATAGGTGGAGCTCTGCAACGCCAACTGCTCTGCACACTAGCGAGCACCAACTGACTCTGGCCCTGACACACCTGTACCCTTTACTGCAGGGAATTTAACTGGGATCTGTGGCCTTCAGCCACATGGAAAACCTGGGCCTGGAATGAAAAGGACTGCACGACTACCATCTTGTAGTCTGTTTCAAAATGCAAACAACCCAGAGCAGGTTTTCCCTAAATCTGCCTTGGACACTAGCCTGCCCAAGACTAACACTTATTTTTAGTTTGCATTGCAATCACAGCTACACCTGTTACTACAATGCACTCTCATGGGCTCCATATGCCTCCGTGCGCATCCTGGGCGAACACACAGCGACCCCTGCCTGTGACATCGGTCACTGCCTCACAACTGCAATCACAGCTACGCCTGTGACTGTAATGCACCCTCATGGCCTCAATACACCTCCGTGCGCATCCTGGGGGGAACACACAGCGCCCCCTACATGTGACACCGGTCACTGCCTCACACAGGATAGAGAGAATGTAAGGAAGTTTTATTATAAGCATCATTGTAGAATCGGACAACCCCTTTAAATAACTGGAAAACTGATCTTTTAACCTGTAGTCACCGTTCAACTTCTCTATCATAATTTAAACAACATTTGAAATATTACTGTATATTTTCTTTTCTTTCTTTTTTCTCTGTAGTTCCTACTATCAATTTTGTAAAGTGATCATTTGTCTTTTACTCTGCATTTTGGTTTGTATAAAGAATGCTTCAATGACTATGCCAATAATACTTAGACAATATTTAGCCCCCCATTCATCATTGCCTTTGTGCCTGTTTTTAAACTCATAGGGTTTAATGCAGCCTCCCCCCACAGAATATAATGCAGCCCCACATAGGGTATAATGCAACCTCCCCTCATATGGTATAATGCAGCCTCCTCCCATAGGGCATAATCCAGCCTCTCCTCATAGGGTATAATGTTGCCTCCAACCCCCTCACAGAATATAATGCAGCCTTCCCTCATTGGGTATAATGCAGCCTCCCCTCATATGGTATAATGTAGCCTCCCCATAGGGTATAATGCAGCCTCCCCTCATAGGGTATAATGTTGCCTCCCCACAGAATATAATGCAGCCTCCTCCCATATGGCATAATGCAGCCTCCCCTCATAGGTTATAATGTTGCCTCCCCACCCCCTCATAGAATGTAATGCAGCCTCCCCTCATAGGGTATAATGCAGCCTCCCCTCATTTGGTATAATGCAGCCTCCTCCCATATGGCATAATGCAGCCTCCCCTTATAGGTTATAATGTTGCCTCCCACCCCCCTCACAGAATATAATGCAGCCTCCTCCCATATGGTATAATGCAGCTTCCCCACACCCTCACAGAATATAATGCAGCCTCCCCTCATAGGGTATAATGCAGCCTCCCCCCACAGAATATAATGTAGCCTTCCCTCATTGGGTAAAATTCAGCCTCCCCTCATATGGTATAATGCAGCCTCCCCATAGAGTATAATGTTGCCTCCCCACCCCCTCACAGAATATAATGCAGCCTTCCCTCACAGGGTTTAATGCAGCCTCCCCTCATAGGGTTTAATGCAGACACCCATCATAGGTTATAATGCTGCCTCCCCCCACAGAATATAATGCAACCTCCCCTCATAGGGTATAATTCAGCATCCCCAGGCATAATGCAGCCTACCCATAGGGTATAATGTTGTCTCCCCACCCCCTCACAGAATATAATGCAGCCTTCCCTCATAGGGTTTAATGCAGCCTCCCTCATAGGGTATAATGCAGCCTCCCATCATAGGTTATAATGCAGCCTCCCCCCACAGAATATAATGCAGCCTCCCCTCATAGGGTATAATGCAGCCTCCCCTCATATGGTTGTAACGGGTCTGGGAGGCGGAACCTCTGAGCTTTATTATACAAGGAGACTTTCCTTGTAAAGGAGCGGGTGGCGCCCGGGGAGACGGATAGGAAGTTCACTGCAAGTGACGGGGCAGTCTCTGGTTAGACAGGCAGGAAGTCACAGCAAGTGACCGGGGCAGTCTCTGGTTAGACAGGCAGGAAGTCACGCAAGTGACCGGGGCAGTCTCTGGTTAGACAGGCAGGAAGTCACAGCAAGTGACCGGGGCAGTCTCTGGTTAGACAGGCAGGAAGTCACAGCAAGTGACCGGGGCAGTCTCTGGTTAGACAGGCAGGAAGTCACAGCACGTGACTGGGGCAGTCTCTGGTTAGACAGGCAGGAAGTCACAGCAAGTGACCGGGGCAGTCTCTGGATAAACAGGCAGGCAAGGAGCCGGGGCAGTCTTTGACTGGACAGGTATATACGACCTGAGACGGTGGAGCCTCCCGGTAGGCTAGCAGGCAGATGACAGATGAGCAGCCCCAAGTGAACAGGCGAGAGTCTCTGGAACAGCCGATGAACACCGCAGGTGATGGCCGAACCTTCAGGTGGGCTTGCAGTCAGATGGCAGATGAGTGCTCCCAAGTGAGCAGGCGAGAGTCTCTGGAATTGCCGATGGTCACCGCATGTGACGGCCGAACCTCCAGGCAGGCTTGCAGGCAGGTAGCAGACAGCAAACTGGCAGGAAACAGGCAGGTAACTGGTAACGGACCCTGAGGGCTGAAACAGAGTAAACAGTGCAACAACAACATTGCTCGGGCACCTCCATTAAGGAGGAGGTACTTATATAGGGTGGAGTCCTCCGGCATTGGCCGGGGACCTTTTTGAAAGATGCGGCGGCCCCTTTAAGAGCGGGGGAGGGCGCGGGCGCGCGCCCTAAGTCCAGCAGCAGGGAAGGAGCGCACGGCCCCAGCAGGACGGAAGGAGGACGCTGAGCGCGGGTAAGGGGGGTGACGTCCCTGCCTGGCAGAGGACGCTGTCGCAGGGGAACAGCGTCCCTGCCTGGCAGAAGGCAGGGACGCCGATGCTACAGTGGTATAATGCAGCCTCCCCATAGGGAATAATGTAGGCTCCCCTCATAGGGTATAATGTTGCCTCCCCACCCCCCCACAAAATATAATGCAGCCTCCCCTCATAGGGTATAATGCAGCCTCCCCTCATAGGGTATAATGGTGCCTCCCCCCACAGAATATAATGCAACCAGGACTCAGTGATATGTATATATATATATATATATATATAAAAAAAACAAACACAATACTCACCTCTCCTCCTCGCTCCCACACTGATTCCGGCTCTGTTCCTGTATCAGCAGCTGCACTGCAGTCTGGCCGGCACACAGTGGGTATGCGATGAAGTGACGTCATCGTGCACCTGCTGTGTCAGAGGCAGAGGGGACTGATGAGAGAGGAGCGTCATCTGATGCTCGCTCCTCCATTATTGCTTTCAACTGTATCGGCATCTATCAGTAATCTGTATGTTTCAATATCTCGATAGCCCCTGACGTATCAACGCAAGTGCACTATTTAGTAATATATTTGACTGATACATATCCCGATTTTCTTTTTGTTTCTACATTAACAGGATACCACAAAAAGTATACAACTATATAAGCATGCAGTATAAACACTGAGTGCAGTTACCACACATGAAGTGGACAGAACCAGAGTCATAAATCACGGAAAATGCACAAAATTGCTGCACAGAGATAATAAACATTGCAAAGTCACCAATACTGGGATTCGAAACTGTTATACATCTACACATCGGAACAGGGATGATTTTGATCCCTAATCTGAGATCGTCATAAAATAGGGCAGAGACCCTGATCCCATAGTTGTGTACCTTACTGAGCTGCTTGTTGTCACTCAAGCAGATCTCGCAGTTTTCTGACTGCTAATCTCCATATAATCACACCAACCGATCACCACTGATTGGCGGCTTTCTGTCCATGCACAGTATAACACAAAAAGCTGCCAATCAGTGGAGAGGGCAGGGTATACAGAATTCATGAATATGACGGACTACCTGACACCAAGTTTGCTAGTCTTCTAGTGATAATCTCCTGCTTATAAACTCTGCTGCTTGACTAATCCACCTATCCCCCCGCTATTCCCCAACCTCTTCTCTCTGCCAGGCCCTTCACTGGCTTCCTATTGTCCAGAGGCTCCAGTTCAAAACCCTAACTATGACATACAAAGTCATCCACAACTTGTCTCCTCCATACATCTGTGACCTCGTCTCCCGATACTTACCTGCACGCAACCTCTGATCCTCACAAGATCTCCTTCTCTACTCCCCTCTTATCTTCTCTTCCCACAATCATATACAAGATTTCTCCCGCGCATCTCCCTTCTCTGGAACTCTCTACCACAACATATCAGACTCTCACCTACCATGGAAACCTTCAAAAAGAACCTGAAGACTCAACTCTTCCCACAAGCCTACAACCTGCAGTAACCACCGATCCACCAAACCACTGCACGACCAGCTCTACCCTCAGCTACTGTATCCTCACCTATTCCTTGTAGATTGTGAGCCCTCGCGGGCAGAATCCTCTCTGCTTCTGTACCAGTCATGACTTGTATTGCTTAAGATTACTTTACTCGTTTGTTATGTATACTCCTTTTCACATGTAAAGCGCCATGGAATAAATGGCGTTATAATAATAAATAATAATAATAATAAACCATTCAAATGAATGGGTCTGAGCACATGTCAGTGTGTTTCCATGGACCGTGTGTCTGTGTGCACCACACGTAGACACGTTCATTTTTTATCGTCAGCACGGGCGGCAAAAACGTCCCGCACACGTGCACGCGGAGAACACACATTGATGTCAACCATGTGACACGCATTGGCACCGGGGAAGAAGCGCTACATTAAGAGCTGTTCCCTGGCGCTGGGTGCTGAAGACGACTCTCATCATTCTCCCCTGCTCTGCCAGCGATCAGTGCAAGCAGGGGAGAATGATGAGAGTTATATTAAAGTCAGAATGATGACAGCAGATGGGGGCTTTTGGGACTATTACTCCCATCATCCAACACCTCCTGCCGCTAATAACAGTGACAGCAGGAACGGATGATGGGGGTATTCCTCACCAGCCACCTGCGATATAACTAAATAAATGAATGAAAAACCCGACGTGGGTTTCCTTCCTATTTTCTTTAACCAACCAGGCAAAACTCACAGCTGAGGGCTGCAACCCCCAGCTGTCAGCTTCAGCACGGTTGGTTATCAAGAATAGATAGGTGCGCCTTTTCTGGGTGGCTGCGGGCTGCTGTTTTTAGGCTGGGAGGGGCAATATCCATGGCCCCTTACCAGCCTGAGAATACCAGCCCCAGCTGTCTGCTTTAGCAAAGTTGGTTATCACAAATAGAGGGGACCCCACGCTGTTTTTTAAATGATTTAAATAAGTAAAAAAACAGCATGGGGTCCCCTCTATTCTTGATAACCAACCTTGCTGAAGCTGACAGCTGAGGGTTGCAGCCCCCAGCTGTGAGTTTTGCCTGGTTTGTTAAAGAAAATAGGGGAACCCACGTCGGGTCATGTTCTGACTTTAATATAACTTTCATCATTCTCCCCTGCTCGTGCTGATTGCCGGCAGAGCAGGGGAGAATGATGAGAGCCGTCTTCAGCATCCGCTACCGGGAAACAGCGCTTACTGTAGTGCATCTTCCCTGGCGGCCGTCCGTATGGTACTGATGCGGCACACGGTTGCCAAACATGTGCCGCAAGTATTACACACACGGTCACAGATCTCCCGGTTCTGGAAATAAACAGACGTGTGAAACTGGCCTTAGTGGTAAAATTTTTGATATGACTTGCGTTTATTTATGAAAAAAGTGGAAATTTGGCAAAAATTTTGCAATTTTCAAACTTTTAATTTTTGTGCCCTTAAATCAGAGAGTTATGTCACACAAAATACAATTAACATTTCCCACATGTCTACTTTACATCTGCACAATTTTGGAAGCATAATTTTTTGTTAGGACGTTATAAGGGTTAAAAGTGGATCAGTGATTTCTCATTTGTCCAACAAAATTTACAAAACCATTTTTTTAAGAACCACCTCACATTTGAAGTGAGTTTGGGGGGTCAATATGACAGAAAATGCCTTAAAGTGACACCATTCAAAAAACTGCACCCCTCAAGGTGCTCAAAACCACACTGCAGAAGTTTCAAACTCCAAAACCACAACCCCAACACCACAACCGTAACCCCAACACCACAACTTTAATCCCAACCGTAACTCCAACCATAACCCCAACACAACCCTAACCCTAGCCCCAACCCTATCCCTAACCCCAACCCTAACTCTAGTCCCAACCCTAACCCTAAGTGCAAAGAATGGAAAAAATATATATATTTTTTTATTACTTTTGCCTAACTAAGGGGGGTTTACTATTTTTTTTAAATTTTGATCGCTGTGATAGGGTTTATCACAGTGATCAAAATGAACTAATAGGAAAAATCTCCTATTGTTGCCAAGTATTGGCTGGCAGATTTCGGCTGGCGCACTGTGCATGTGTCTGCCATTTTCTTCCAGGAAGAAGAAGCCGAGGGCCAGGGGCCAGCAACCTAGGGTCCTGGCATGGCAGAGGTACCGGGGTGGGCTCAGGGGACCATATTGCTCTCTACTATGGTATGCTAGATCATATCAGAGGAGAGAGAAATGAAAGGGAAATCAGATTTTTTTTTTGCAATCGCCGTTATTCGGTGAATAACGGTGATCACAAGACTGCGGACGGTAAAAAACAACTCGAATCATGTTCTCCGGGGTCTCAGCTAGCCCCAATAGTCAAAACCACAGAGATTTTCCAGCACTGGGGAGCGCTACAACCTTATTTCTCAGCACCGTTAAAAAGCGGCGCTGAGGAATAAGTACCCTTAACTGCCTCCATTAAAAGGTGTATCGGTGGTCGTTAGGGGGTAAATACTATATTCCCTAATGTAAAATAGCAATACCTTAAATTCACCTGAAGTACTGGGACTGTTCCAGCGATATCAGTGCCGGTTCTCCCAAGGCTCATGAGACATTATTATGCCACCTGAGTCCTGCAGCCAATCAGCGATGGCTATTGAGCTGCTGTGTTCACACTTCCTTTGCAGGGACCTCGAATGTCCGGGGGAATATGTGAGCACTGCAGCCCATTAGAGGCAGCTTATTCACTGCAGGGTTCATATGGCATAACAAAGTCACGCGAGCTTTGGGAGGCCCTATGCCGACATCGCTGGAACAGTGTCAGTATGGGAGTAGAGTATAAAATATTTCCATTTTACATTGGCGAATATAATATTTATGAAGGGGTTGTCTTAGTAGTGGACAAACACAAACAAACACAGCAGTGTCACAGTACATGAATAACAAATGGGTTTTGAAGCACAGTGATTGTACAGTATGGGAATATCTATAATCTAACCGGAGATGTGGCCTTTTCTCCGAAGCCTCCGGAGCATGTGCAGGAGTCAGTGTATGCCTGGACGTCGATTGGAGCAGCACCTGCTTCAATGAGAGTGAGACATAGAGAGAGATAGAGACAGAGAGAGACATAGAGAGAGATAGACAGAGAGAGATAGAGAGAGAGTGACAGAGAGAGAAACAGAGAGATATAGAGAAAGAGATAGAGAGACAAAGAGAGCTAGAGACAAAGAGAAAGAGACAGAGATAGAGAAGAGAAATAAAGACAGACACAGGGACAGAGAGAGATAGAGACAGATGTGTGGCCCAGCCACGAGTGGCACACATGTCTCCTGGAAAAATGCACAGGAAAGGTAATTGTAAAGCCTGATATTCATTCACATCACACATTTCTCAACACTACCACCAGAGGGCATATTAGACTATTTAAGTAGTGTGACGTAGCAGTAGCCAGCGAGTCTGGAGCATTCCAGTCAGGAGTTCAGTTGTGTGGAGGAGGAGAGGTGTTCAAGTTCCTGTCTTTGGACAGAGAAGTGCAGTTTAGTTTCTGTTTCAGTCAGAGACAGACGGAAGGAGAGGAGAGTTCAGTCTTGGAGGGAGAGGAGAAAGACTGATGTCTGACGGAACTCTGGTAGTTCATCTTATACGGAAGTGGAGGCTAGTACGAGTAGACGGACCTACTCTAGCCTAGTCAGAACTACATCTGAATCTGACGCAGTTACCTCAGAACAAGCTGCCTGTTTCCCCAAGAAAGTGGAAAGTGACTCTCGGAGCTACAGCTTTGATACAGTCTGACGAAGCGTCCTGTGAGCTGCTCTGGACAGAGTTCTGTGAAGGAAAGAAGGAAGGGAACTACAGCAGTTATACCAATGAGTCAACTGAGATCAGGTCAGTGAGCACTGAAGGAAAGCTGACAACTACACTCACTGCTACCTGTGCTTATGTTAAGGGCGAGAGCAGGGCGACAGGCGAGTGGAGAAGGAAGAGTGACTAAGGTGATAGATCACCCTCACTCAGTTTAACCGGACACCGGGGTCCGAAGCATTGCTAGTACTTCACGGCTAGTGATAGAAAACCGGAGGCCTTGCTGGACTTCAAGTCGCAGAAGGTAGCCCTAAGCGCTGATACGTAACCGGAGTCAGGGAGAACAAGGACTTTGAGCAGGACCCTGCAAAAGTAAGGACTTAGTTCTTTCATCATCTGATAATCAGAGACATAGAAGGCTCCACCACAATGTTGGCCGGGCGTAGTTGCTATTGAAAGAGTTGCACTTGACTTTATGCAAGTTTGTACTCACATACACCTTAAGGAGAAAGGAGGCCTTAAACCTGCTCAACAATTGCCTGAATGTGCATTCTTCAACCTGACCAGCTCCCCGGGACATACCTGTAACATCTACAAGTAAAGGTATGGAAAGAGACTGCATTGTGTGACTGACTTCTTATCTGCACCCTGCACCACCATAGACTTTGAGGGATCAGTCCCACCTGTGGGGGACTTAACATCTAGCTGCCATAACATCCCCTCAGAGATCTACCCTGCAGCGCTGGTCAATCAGATCAGAAACCACAGGTGGCGTCACAAACTATTACCATAATCCCCTGTAAATATTCCCCCATTGTATGAGCGCCCAGGGCCACGGACCGAGCTCTGCTGCCAGTGACATTCCCCATAGACTTCCATGGGCTCGGTGCCGAGTACCCCATAGCCCTGGTACCCACACCACTCGGCGTGTGCGACTCACAGAGACATAGAGAGAGACAGAAACAGAGAGCGAGAGATGCAGAGAGAAAGACAGAGAGATGCAGAGAGAGAGAGAGAGACAGTCTCGCCACCCAGGTGTAGAAAGGGTTCAATAGTTAGTAAAATATAACACAACAGAGATACCAAACATAGTGATCCAGCCAATGGCTAAGAACCACAGTAATGTTAAATGACATGGAAAATGAACACAGCACCATAATACTATATCTCACAGAATAAGATACGCAGCAGTGCCGCGGTACGAAGGTAATGAACAGAGTGATTTTACAGTGCAGGGATAATAAACACAGCAATGGGAAATTAAAAATGGTGATAAAATTAAAAGCTGCACAAGGTTATGTCACAGTACACAGATAATTACAGTGATACTATTTTCTCTGATGTGTCAAGGTGACTTCTGGGTGCTCTCAGGCCCAAGGTGCCAGGAGCCACTGCAACCTCTGCACCTCTATAGTTACATCTATGCTAAGACAATTGCAAAGACTTGATCAATTTTTAGTAAGATGCTGAAATTAAACAAAACACAAAACTGCTACCTAATCTGAGAGCTGCATAATGTAGGGGCATAGACCCTGATTCCAGCAATGTGTCGCTTACTTGGCTGCTTAGTTTAGTCTTTATGAAATCAGTGTTTTATTGGCAGGAGATTATCACCAGAGGACTACTTGGCCTGTCGCCAAGTAGTCCAACTATACCCCCCACCACTGATTGGCAGCTTTCTGTGTACACTGTGTATAGTCAGAAAACTGACAATCAGTGATGTGGGTAGGATTACACAGATCTCAGCATTTCCAGAGCTGGTAGATCTGTAGCAGATTAAACAGTTATTAAAGGGAATCTGTCAGGAGGTTTTGCTATGGAAGCTGAGGACAGTATGATGCAGAGTTTAAAACACAGATTTCAGCAATGCCTCTCGTCAAGCTCTGTGGTTTTGTTGCTTGCAATGATTGTTTTAGCACCAGGAGCTTATCATGGCTGGGACACAGCATGCTAGTCTGATACGCCCCCTCCTGTGAAGGGCATCTCACTATCTATGGACATTGTCTATACAGAGCCTGGTGTGGGCGGGGTTAGCTTCCTCAGCTGTGCTTCATTGATAAATCTAAAAACTCTGTCAGAACAGCTGCACCCACTAAAGTGATATAAGTGATACATTGTTGGATTCAGCTTCTCTTTGCCTCTATAATGCTGCTCTCAGATGAGGTAGCAAAAACCTGCTGACAGATTCCCTTCAGTAGATCTGCAGCATACAGACCAGTAAGTAATACATCACTGGAATCAGGGTTTCTGCTTCTACATCTTACTACTCTCAGATGGGGTAGCAAAAACCTGCTGACAGATTACCTTCAATAGAACTGCAGCAAACAGACCAGAAAGTAATACATCACTGGAATCATGGTTTCTGCTTCTACATCTTACTGCTCTCAGATGTAGCAAAAACCTGGTTACCGTTAATGTTTGTGCTATGGATTTTTTTCTATTTCGTTATTTTTTTTTGTTCTTTCTCCCAGTGGAACAATGTATAAAACCATAAAAGGTATCCAGAGTGACAAGACATCCTCCTATTAATGGTCTAAGATGGCGCTTACTATAAGAGGATGCATTATTAAATCATTCTGCCTTGTAATGTAAGAGATCGGAATACTGACAGTCTGCTGCTAATGTAAGTCCAGAGAAGTATGGGGTGAGCACTACAGGTTTTAAATCCCTCACTCCACATAACGCAGCTTCCTCTCCAATATGTCATTCTCACACCTCCAGACTCCGCACCAAACAAACATGAAAATCTGCTACTGTTCTCCCCATGCACTCCATTTTCTTCCAATCTGAGAGCCATTTGTGAGTATAATTGAAAATTAGCAGTGCAGCTGTTTGAAGAGAGTAATTTATCATGGCACATTGTTCACTCCTGACACTTTAGCCCTGGCTCTAACAAGGCAGTGGTTGCTGGGGGTTGAGCTACAGAAAGTGATTCGGCTGCAATACTGTGTTTCCCCTGCTTTGTTGCTAATTGTAGCCTCTTTTTCTCCATTGAATTGGGAGTTGAGTAAAAGAGCTTGTTTGCTCTGTACAGCCAGGCTGCCAGGACTGCTCCGGCTATTATCACAAGATACTCTTGATCTTTAGAAAAGCAGGAAATAGAATTTTTCTCCAACAGGGAAAGTAATTTGCGATGCGTCCATTAGTTCTTCATTAAAGCAAGATTAAATTGCATGGCAAATCACATCTGTGTTTGGATGATTAAAGGGTGGCATTTTAGAGGCCAAAACTAATTACTAGTCAAAATGAATGGGAGTGAAAAAAACAGTCATGTTTTTACATTAGATAGTGTGGTTTGTAATTAGATTCAAGCTAATTCCACTATTTCTTCTCTTTTAATGAGACGAGCCTGTCCTCATCTTTTTCTAGGCCACGCTAACAGCCAAAAATGTATGATTTTGATAATGCAGAGAGTTTACTTTATTGAAATTTTCATGCTACCTGGTCTATGTAGAGGTACTCCTTGGTGAGGAGCTGTCAGTCTACGATGCCACCGGCAAGCACCAAAGGGAGGACCCTTTACACATCCTAATTAGGTCATTGCAGCTGATTAGGAAAAATATTATTTTCAGAAATTAATAGGAGCACTTATCAAACATTCTGTGATAAAATATTCGGATGAGGAACAAATATCCATCCAGATACAACACAATTCCCAGTGATTTATAATGGGGAACAGAAAGAAGCTAAATCCGATAGAAGAGCGTAAATTATTTGACCCTTTATAATATATAATAAAATGATGTACATTGTGAATGTACATTGGTGCAACGAAATATGAAAAAATGTATTTCTTTAGAAAAGTGTTTCACCACCAAAGTGTCATGGCACCTCATAGTAGGCAGCAAAAAGATTTGGCACTTTTACAAAAGGGTTGGCAAACCGATTACAGCCTGTCCAAAGATATATGGCATTGGGACAGACTAAAAATCTTGGGCAGAAGATACAAGTGCTTCTCACAAAATTAGGATATCATCAAAAAGTTAATTTATTTCAGTTCTTCAATACAAAAAGTGAAACTCATACATTATATAGAGTCATTACAGTTTGCTGGCCAAAATCAAGCACAGCAATACTGTTGTTTTTAAACCAGGTATTGGTACTTTTGGCAGTGTGGACAGGTGCCAAGTCCTGCTGGAGAATGAAATTTCCATCTCCAGAAAGCTTGTCGGCAGAGGGAAGTATGACGTGCTCTAAAATTTCCTGGTAGACGGCTGCACTGACTTTGGTCTTAATAAAACACAGTGGACCTACACCAGCAGATGACATGGCTCCCCAAACCATCACTGATTGTGGAAACTTCACACTATATACCTCAAGCAGCTTGGATTGTGTGTCTCTCCACTCTTCCTCCTGACTCTGGGACCTTGATTTCCAAATGAAATGCAAAATTTACTTTCATCTGAAAACAACACCTTGGACCACTGAGCAGCAGTCCAGTTCTTTTTCTCCTTGGCCCAGAAGATGCTTTTGGCGTTGTCTATTGGTCATGAGTAGTGTTGAGCGATACTGCTCGATATCTAAAAATATCGTATCGGAATGGTATCGCCGATATCACTAAATATCGTCGATATCCGATTCCGATACCGGAAGTCCCATGTAAGTCTATGGGAACAAAATATCGCAACAAAAAAAACCCTTTCTTTCGTTGTAAACACAAAATATACACACATAGAATACATATATATATATATATATATATATATATATATATATATATATATACATGTCATTGTGACATATATATATATATACATATATTTATAGTTTATACACTTCTACATAGTAAAATAGACTCTGATTCAATTGCCGGGTAAAAGCCGTGACATACCCCATAGAAGTCGACGGGCTCGGTGCCGAGTACCCCCAAAACCTCTGGCTCTGTGCGACTCAACTTGGGCGTCACGAACAGGATTCTGTAGCTCGCTATAAGCGAGTCCTGTGTGCCTGAATTGAACTGGTTTTGTGCTTGAGAATTGCTAAAATCATCAGAGAATGTATTTGCCATTTTTTCCGCCATATCTGCGTCACGACGAGGCACTGGTGAAGAAGAAGGGCGTGCGTGCTCTTCGTGGGTGTACACTCACTCAGTGGCGCGAAAACGATGGCCGACCACTCTAAATGGTACTGCAATGTAAGATCGTGCCCCACAGCTCTTCAGTTCCGCCTCCTCATCCTCCTCAGTGTGCGGAAACTAACACGAAGGTCCCGCCTCCCTACAAAAGAGGGGCCCTCTCCAGATGCTAATGACACATGTGACTTGGCAGAGATGGCTAATGGACACGAGCAGAAGTGTGATGGGATGGAGCAGTCAGAGCTCTCCCCCCACGGAAGCGACCCGATCGCCACGGAACCACCGTTGGGCACCCGCCTGGAAACCCTCCTACGCTGCAAGAAGCGGAGGATACCCTAAGAGGCCTGGCCCGGCACCGGGAGGAGGTCGCCAGGATGGAAGCCAGCTGGCGTGCCCTAAAACTAAACTTGGAGCGGCGCCAATCCCTCTTACCTGAAGTGTCTGTACCGGAAGGTGAGGCACCCGTTCTAGTAGAGGAGTCCGTGCGGGCATCCCAGCCCTTGCAATGTGATCCGGTTGACGTTGTCGCAGTGGAGGCACCCGTTCCTGCAAAAAAACTCTGCACCGGCAGCACCCCAGATCCCGCTGTCTGCCCCCGTCGCTGAGACAGAAGAAGCGACACCCGTCCTCATGGAGGAGGCCGCGCAGGCACCAGAGGTCTACCTGTCTGTACCGGAGCCCCGACTGTCATCTGTTCCAGAGCCGGCTGCTTCCTCCGCAGGTGAGCGCCGCCAGGACTGTCGGGCGCCAGGAGAGCTGCCGCAAACCGGACATCGTAAGCTGCAGTTTGATGGCGGAGACATGGAGATGCTGGTGGAGGAGAATTACAACCGGCGTCAGGAGGAAGAGTGGAGACGTTGGGAGCGGAAGCAGAGCGACAAAGGGAGCAGCGAGAATCCCAAAAGCTTCGGCAACGTAACCTGGAGAAGGACCGGGCAGATAAGGACCGGATGAGAAAGGATAAAGGAACCCTGTGGGAGCCGCGGCGTAAGGGTGCAGTACGGAGCTTTAAATTGAAAGGTGGTTGGGCTTCATCCAGGAGCCTGGACTTTATTTAGAAGTGTTTGTGACCCGGCGGGACGTGGAGACTCACCTCCCAGAAGGACACCCGGGGAGGGACCTGTTGCCAGGAGACTTGGTGACTTACACCCGACACTGGGGTTACAATGGATGGTATGCCCAAAATTTTTACCGGGGGCGACCCCTACCCCCCCAGAGTTTCAGAACCTGTGAGCCCTCGGGGCCTTCAGCCCCCCAAAAAAAGGGCCCCCTTTCAAAAAGGGCCCCCCCCCCAAAATTTTCCCCCCCGCCTCCCCCTTTGGGTTTCCTCACAGCCCCAGCTATGACATGAAACTAAAGTGGCCCTACCCGGCGCCTTTAGGCCCCCGGGGGGGTTCTTTTACCCGGGGGAAAAAGGGCCCAGACCCGGGGGTGAAAGGGGGTGGCCACACAGCCCCAAAAGCGGGTCACACTTGACTGAAAAGGGCCCCACATGTCATCGGGTTCCGGGGCCCCCTTGTGTCTCGGATTTTGGCAAGCTTTCAAAGGGGAACCCGGGGCCGGAACACCCCCCCCCAAAAAATTATAAAAAACCCCCCGGGCAGGGTCCCAAAAAAAAAAAATTTAAAAAATTTTTGATGTACCCGGGGGTGAATTTTTATAAAAAATTTTTTAATTTAAAAAAAACAAAAAAGTTTTCAATTTTTTTTAAATTACTTTTCTCCTGCGCGCCATCGATCTCCTGTAAAAAAAAAAAAAAAAAAAACGGCAGTATACCCCCTGCCCAAAACGCTTTCCATAAAACGAGTGTCCCCCGACAAACCAAAGCCCTGCAAATCAGAATGACGGCAGGCCGTCATCCCGCGCACACGCTGATTACCTGCTTCCCCGGCGGGGACGTCACGGCCCGGTTTTAAAGGGCCCCGGGTTTTACTCAAAAACTGCATGTGACCCCCCCAAAAGCACCCGGGACTCCCCCCGGGGGAGACTTCTGCCAAAAAAGTCCGTGACTCCTGCCAGACCCACGGACGGACACCACTTTCAGTGAAAACCTTTTTCCCGGTACCGATAGACAAAATACGGTATCAAAATCGAAAGCCCGATACAGCTAAAATGGGGCCATCCCCGAATTTGCGAAAAACGCCAACACTTTCTTTGGGGTTGGGTTTTAAACCGCGTCCTAAAACTCCCCTACCCTAAAACTGAACCTGTCAAAAACAAACCCCTTGTTTTCCTCCCCTAAATTCCCATCCCCAAATTGCCTTTTCCCCGTTGGGGTTTTTCCCACCATTCCTCCCCACAATATTCCCACTGTCGGGGCATATGAATCTAAAGCTTTTTTTTCACCCCCAATCAGATCAGGCTCCCCTTGTTATCTGAAACCTCAAAAACATTTCAAGAATTCGAACCCTTTCTTATTTTAGACCCCGGGCAAAAACTCTTTTTTCCTTATTCATTCTCCGGGACATTGTAATCCTACAAATTTTGGGTCTCCCCTTAGCAAACTCCCCCTTTTCCCCAATCTGTCAAAAAAGCGCCCAAAACGTTTCCCGTGCCTCACCTTTGCCAGTCATTACACTGGACCCATCCACTCCGAAAACCCGTAAAACTATTTCCCCACCCACAAAACACCCCATGGCTCACACCACCCGCATCCCTCCCCCGTCTCAACCCCCAAACCAAACCCCCCCCCTGCCCCCTCCTTTTTCCAATGACCTGAGTTAACACCCCCAATAATCAAACCCCCACTTTCCCTCTCCAAATTTTTTTAAAGTGCGCCCCAAATTTCCCTTTGGGGAAAGCTTTTTCCCCGTTTTAAGATTAATCCCCAATCCCCACAGTTTTAAACGGCCCAAAAAAGCAATTTTTTCAGCCCGGCCTACCCCCAAGCTTTTAAACCCAACATCCCTGTGTGCCCTTTTTAAAAATTTTTTTCCAAAAAACCCCTTCTTGCTCATTTTCTAAATGCTTAAACCATTTAATACCCCCCTGGTCTGTATTGTTACATCAAAAACGATAAGGGGTTTTATGCAGCTTTCATGAACACCCGGGTTCTTTCACTTTGGCGGGTTTCCAAAAAACGAAAGCAATTTTTTCCCCAAATACCTTTTGTGCCCCCCCTTTTCCTGGGTTTTTAAGCTTTGAAAGGCCATCTTCCCCCTTGGATATGTTTTTTATCTAGTGTCTATTTTTAAAACCGAAAAGACTTTTGTCGACAATCCTCCAAAAAGTAAAGAAAATGGGGAATATGTTTTTGGGGGGGGCTATAGAAAAAAATTTTTTAATTTTTTTTGATGACTTTTACACGGGGGAAAAACGACATTTGTAGCCATGCCCCCGGATACGTCTTGTGTGGTGGCTCTTTAAGCAATTCCCCCCAGCAGCATCCAAACCCCTTTGGGGAAACTCCCCCAAATTTTTTAATGGCCTTTTTTTAAAAAATCCTTTTAAGGCAGGGGTTTTTCCCAGTTTTCTTTGCAATTTTTTTTTTCCCCCACTTTTTTTTCCCCCAACTTTCCCAATATGCTTGGATACAGCACCGTGAAAGCCGCTTTTAGCAAAAACCTTTTGTGGCTTTTCCCCCCCGTGGTTGTCAATGACTCCTTTTTGGGAAACTGTCAAGTCAGCATCTTCCCCGTTTTGGCCAAAGAAAAAACTTTATGGACCTGTTTAAATGCTAGGAACCTTTTCAGATGTTTTTTTTTTAATTATTTAGTTTTGGGAAAAAAGCTTTTTGGGGTTTTTATTCCATAATCAAAAACTTTAAAAAGAAAAAAACACGGAAAAAGTCACCTCTTTTTAATGCCCCTAAAAAATTTATGAGTTTCCCTTTTTTTTATTGAAAAAAAGAAATAAATTAACCCCTTTTTTTAAGAATTAATTTTGTGAAACACTTTTTACAAATTTTAGAAAAAACAATTTTTTTGGGGTAGGAAATGGAAACAGGGACCCCCACTCAGTAAAAGGGGCCGGGGGGACACACAAAAAATTTGCAAAGATTCCGTGCATCTCCGCAAGAACACCCGGGAAATTTCCCCCGACACCGGATGGACATGGGGCGCATAGAAATACCCGCATGTGTATTTTCCCGGGGCCAAAATTGGGAAAATTTTTTTTTTTTTTTTTTTAAAAGGGGCTGTAAAAAATGCTGTTCAAAATTTAATCGGTCTTTAAGGGTAGCCAATAATTAATTTCACATTCCCCCTGTTATTTTCACTTACTCTCCCCCCCCCCCTTTTTTTTCCCACAGCTCTGGGGGATGAGCCCCAAAAAACCAGGAGTGATTTTAAAAGACACAGGAGAAAGGGTATTTAAAATGGCCACCAATGAAGCCGAGCACCCGTACTGGTTTGAACATCATTCTGTGCTGGCAAGTCACTTTAAAACTATTCCCTTTTAAAAAGCTTTTTTGAAAAGGTATCCTTCCCTTACATACAGCAAAAAGTTCCCCCAAAAGGTCACTTGCTGCATTTGTGCTTCCCCCTGTTTACTAGCACTATTTCCCC
>JARQOD010000005.1:176384184-176404720 GCA_033576555.1 Oophaga sylvatica
TCCTCCAAAAATCGGGGAATTTCCCCTTCTAAAAAATTGGGGTCCCAATTTGGTCCCTTTAATGTTTTCAATTGTTAACCAATCGCTTTATTGGGTTTTCTACCTCCGGAAGTTAAACCCCGGGTTTCATTTTTCTCATTAAAAGACTATTTTCAGGGAGACCCTCTGCCACTTTCCCCCCGGGGGTGGGGGAGGGGGAATATAAATTTTCCCCGCATCCAAAATTTCCCTAAGGGTATAGGGGAATTTGCATATCCGCGAAAAAAAGGGGTTTTGGGACCTGAGGATAACTCAGGGGTGACGGGGGATTTTTTTTCCGTCCAGACTTGTCAAGCTTTTAAAAAAAAGGGTTTCGGGGTAAGCCGGGGCTAGGGACCCGGGAGGTCCTCTTAAAGAGGGGTGCTGTTAGAACTCTCCTGTTGGGTTTTTTCTCTCTTGCGGGTCACACCCCCTTTTTGCCTTTTAAATCCTCCCCCCTTCTCTTTCCCTGGACTTCATTTAATTTCTACTCTTAAGCTAGCCGGGTCTTTTTACCCTTACTCAGTTTTTTTTTTGTTTGGGTCTTCACCCTATTTTTCATGTTGTTTTTTTTTTTTTTACTGCTACAACTTCGGGTTTAAGGGGTCCATCTTTCTCCCATCCCCAGTTCTTGTAGGGATTTCCCTTTTCCCCCCGCTCTAAAAGGTTTCTAAAGACTAGCTGATGACTTTAGCGGGGCTGATCGCCCGGGTCATTCCCCCTTTCAAACGTTGGGATCAACTTAGTTTCTATCGAGGGCAGATCCCTTCTTTCCTTTGTGCTTGGAGCAGAAATAACAAAGTGTTTATTTACAATATAACAATGGGATTAGTAAAAGGAAAACGGTCCTTTTAAACCTCTTCTTTACTAACCGTGGGGTTGGTTTCAAATGGACAATACAAAGGTGACATCAACCCCACAAATATTAACTCCATTTGCCACCACCACAGGGAAAGTGGGAAGAGAAGGACAAAGTGCCAGAAATGACGCATCTAATAGATGCACCTTTTCTAGAGTGGCTATGGGCTGCTATTTTTAGGCTGGGGGGCAAAATTTCCAGGCCCCTAATCAGCCTGAGAATACCAGCCCCCAGCTGTCTGTTTTAGTTTGGTTAGATGCCAAAAATGAGGGGGACCTCATAGCGTTTTTTAAAATTATTTATTTAAATAATTTAAAAATATGGCGTGGGGACCCCTCTATTTTTGATAACCAGCCTTGCTGAAGTTGACATATGAGGATTGCAGCCCTCAGCTGTCATTTTTGCCTGGCTATCAAAAATACAGGGGAACTCACGTTTTTTTTTTTTAAATTATTTATTTATAGCGCAATTGATAGGTCAATTAATGCCACTTTTCCTGTTGTTTGCCCCTAATTTAAGCTGTTTTGGCAGCTTTTAGGCCCCCTGAAGGTGTTGTCTATGCATTTGGTTTTGCCTTTCATTGAATTCAATGGGGTTCGGATATGTACGGCGATCCATTCACCTAACATGTTCGGCGAACATCAGGACGTTTGCCGAGCCTAATAGAACCATGAATGGTTTGCTCATCCCTATTGGTGACATCTTCAAGACGTCTCCATTATGGAGAAACTAATTTCATGCATTGCTCAGGTGTGATTTTTCATTTTTCATTTGTCATTCTTCCACACAAAAACTCTTCAAATTCTGAAGGTACCGTAGGCTCCTTATATAAACTCTGAACCTTAGTTCCTTCTTTACATTTTCTATTTAAATCAGGTATGGTGATTGGCTGGGCCATTTTAGCAGCTTTATTTTATTTATTTGAAACCAATTGAGAGATTCCTTGGCTGTGTGATTGGGATCGTTGTCTTGCTGAAATGTCCACCATTGTTTAATTTTCATCATCCTGGTAGATGGCAGCAGATTTTTTTCAAGAATGTCTTGGTGCATTTGTCCATTCATCCTTCCTTTAATCATATGAAGTGCCGTACGCTGAAAAACAGCCCCACACCATGTTCCCATCCCCAAACTTCAATGTTGGGATGGTGTTTTTGGCGTGATACGCAGTACCTTTTGTGTCTTTGATCATCCTGCTTATTTCTATGCATATTTAATGGCCAAATTTTGGAGTATCATATCTTATATCTATTTTATGGTCCAATTGAAATACCTACACTTAGTGGGTATAGGGACACTCAGGGCAACTGAGGGTCAGACGATTCGTGAGTGGAGGCACCACTGCCGTTATGAACTAGGATGTCAACATCCATGGATAGGAAGGGTAAGCCCTGAGGACAAAGAGTATAGAAACTTTGTTTTCCCATATAATTGGACACATTCATAAATCTTCCATCAGCGTGGCATATGCTTTGCAAATTATCTGTGTATCATCATATGTTCAATCAATGAGGTACCCTTCACCTTATTTATTATTTGCACCATTGTACTAATTGTTGTTTGTCTGTCATGTCTGTGTCCACCTATCAGAGATCTCTAGGGATACTGAGGGACAGATGACATCTGAGTGGGGGCACCATTGATGTACTGTTTTAGAGTGCCAACCTCCATGGACAGGAAGGGTATTATAGGGAATATTAAGGACAGTAAGTTTCCCTCCCCATTTGGGTACTTCTTTTTGATCTTGTCTTAAGTGAAGGTTCACATCTTCATCTTTGCACTTTTTTTGCTTTTGAGGTTGGATTTTTGTTTGGAATGTTTTACTATCTCTTATAAAATCGTAATTTTTAAAGAGGTTTATTTTTGTAAGCAAATGTGCGTACAGTTACCTTAAGGAGTTGTGTCTGTACCGTCCGCAGCAGGAGAAGGCTGTTAATCACTGCTGAGCTCTTGTTGCATGTGCCCGTAAACCCCTCAGATGCGGCTGTTATAGTGAAAATGCCATGTGAGAATTTTGATAAAGCTAGAATGACCTTTATCTCAGCCCC
Source organism: Oophaga sylvatica (assembly GCA_033576555.1). Taxonomy (NCBI): domain Eukaryota; kingdom Metazoa; phylum Chordata; class Amphibia; order Anura; family Dendrobatidae; genus Oophaga; species Oophaga sylvatica. The sequence goes on from JARQOD010000005.1 coordinate 176,387,107, forward strand.
TCGCCACCCCTGCAGTACAATCACAGAGTGCTGATGTGTTGCTATGGCCATGGGAGGCGTGACAATTGCCTCCATGTCTGCCATATTCCTCAGTCAATGATGGCATGGCTGTCAGCCATACACTGACAGGATGTATAGCGCAAAGTGCAATATTGGTTGTACAGTGTATTACCATGGGAACAGAGGATCATATGTTCAAGTTTCCTTGTGTGACCAGTAAGAAATATAAAAAAAAATGCAAACATATTTTTAAGTGTAAAAAAAAATGTGAAAGTAAAAACATAAAATAGTTTGTTAATAAATAACCCCCTCAAAAACGTATTTGCAATCACATTCTTAATGACCCATGTTATAAAACTACCATATTTTTCATACCATAAGACGCACCTCAAATTTTCAGAAGGAAAATAGGGAAAAAAATTAATGCGTCAAATGGGGGTCTGTCTTACAGTCCGAATTCAGCTTACCGGGGGGGGATCGGTAGCGCTGGTGGAGCGTAGTCACAGGGCGTATTCGGTGGTCCGGCGATATGACTCCCATCCCAGGCTGGTGCAGCAGGTTCGATGGCCTCCGGGAAATCACATCCTAGGCTGGTGTGGTGGTGGTGCTCTGTGGTGCGGGGGTTTCCGCCAGCATTTTGTGAAAGCCCGGTGGCCCCGCACATCCATTGCTGCGATGCGGTGGCCTTCGGGAAAATGGCCGCCGGGGGGCGGCGCATGCTCAGATTGAGATCTCAGGAGACAAGATTTCGGGATGAGATCTCATTGCCAAGATCTTAATCTGAGCATGCTCCGCCCTTGGCAGCCATTTTTCTGGAGGCCACCGCATTGCAGCAGATTGAGATCTCAGCAACGATATCTCATCCCGAGATCTCGGGAGACCCTGTTCTTGAATACGCTACTGAATTTAGACGGCTGGCAGTGGATATGGTTTGGGACAATTATGCTCAATTACCCATTTTTAAGAGGGGACTTTCTAGTGTGATTAAGGATGAGTTAGTCCATGCAGATGCTCCTCAAGAGTTAGAGGCATTCATACAGTATTGCGTGCGCATTGACATACGTATTACTGAACATAGACAGGAGAAATTAGCAGCCTTTAATCATGTCTCTAACTCTCCCTTTCTCCTAAAGAACCTGCAGGCAAATCCTCATGGGAAGTTGAACCAGTTCCCATGCAAGTAGATGCTTTACAGCGGCATGAGAGTAATGAGCGCAGGCAGTATCGTTTTCATGAGAGTTTGTGTTTCTTCTGCGCTCAATTAGATAATTTCTTATTAACTGTACCAAGCGGCCTCGCAAGGTACTAGCCACGGTAGGGGAGTATCAGAATCAGGATGCTGAATCTGTTGTTTCTGGGTCCAGTTTTTCTGTGATTGCTGTCTTTCATTCTCTGACGGTGACTGCCTCTCCTAAAACACGGAAGGATAAAGATATGCATTGCTCCCTTCCCAATAAGATCTGGGTGTCGGAACAATGGATCTCCTGTACAGCCATGTTTTTTCTGGGGCAGGGGGTAACTTTATGGACCTAACCTTTGCCAAAGAACATGGAATACAGACTCAGCAAAGAGCCACCCCAGTAAACATGAAAACAGTGAATGGTTCCCCCCTAGTTTCTGGACCGGTGGATCAGGATACAGTATCTCTGGAGATTTTTCTAGAACCCAATCATCAGGAAGTGCTTTCCTTTATGTTAATTTCTTTACCACATTTCCCTTTAATTCAAAGAGATCACATTTCCAAAGTACACACTGGTAACAAGCCAGGCCAGTTCTCTGGATACAAAATTTACCACTAATGTATCTATGGTACCATCCATTTACCATGAATTTGTGATAAGAAAATGGTAGATCAGCTTCCTCCTCACAGACCTTATGATTGTCCTATTGAACTACTTCTGGGGGCGGCTATCCCATTCAAAAATGTCTATCCACTAGCAGCTCTGTAACGGGTCTGGGAGGCGGAACCTCTGAGCTTTATTATACAAGGAGGCTTTCCTTGTAAAGGAGAGGGTGGCACCCGGGGAGACGGACAGGAAGTCACTGCAAGTGACGAGGGCAGTCTCTGGATAGACAGGCGGGTATTCACGGCAAGTGACCTGGGCAGTCTCTGGGTAGACAGGCAGGTAGTCACGGCAAGTGACCGGGGCAGTCTCTGGATAGACAGGCGGGTAGTCACGGCAAGTGACCGGGGCAGTCTCTGGGTAGATAGGCAGGTAGTCACGGCAAGTGACCGGGGCAGTCTCTGGATAAACAGGCGGGTAGTCACGGCAAGTGACCGGGGCAGTCTCTGGGTAGACAGGCAGGTAGTCACGGCAAGTGACCAGGGCAGTCTCTGGATAAACAGGCAGGCAAGGGACCGGGGCAGTCTCTGAATGGACAGGTATATACGACCTGAGATGGTGGAGCCTCCCGGTAGGCTAGCAGGCAGATGACAGATGAGCGCCCCCAAGTGAGCAGGCGAGAGTCTCTGGAATAGCCGATGGACACCGCAGGTGATGGCCGAACCTCCAGGTAGGCTTGCAGGCAGATGGCAGATGAGCGCCCCCAAGTGAGCAGGCGAGAGTCTCTGGAATAGCCGATGGACACCGCAGGTGATGGCCGAACCTCCAGATAGGCTTGCAGGCAGATGGCAGATGAGCGCCCCCAAGTGAGCAGGCGAGAGTCTCTGGAATTGCCGATGGTCACCGCATGTGACGGCCCGAACCTCCAGGCAGGCTTGCGGGCAGGTAGCAGACAGCAAACTGGCAGGAAACAGGCAGGTAACTGGTAACGGACCCTGAGGGCTAAAGCAGAGTAGTGAACAGTGCAATAACAACATTGCTCGGGCACCTCCATTAAGGAGGAAGTATTTTATATAGGGTGGAGTCCTCCGGCATTGGCCGGGGACCTTTTTGAAAGATGCGCGCGGCCCCTTTAAGAGCGGGGGAGCGCGGGCGCGCGCCCTAAGTCCAGTAGCAGGGAAGGAGCGCGCGGCCCCAGCAGGGCGGAAGGAGGACGCTGAGCGCGGGTAAGGGGGGCGACGTCCCTGCCTGGCAGAGGACGCTGTCGCAGGGGAACAGCGTCCCTGCCTGGCAGAGGACAGGGACGCCGGCGCTACAGTACCCCCCCCTTTAGGCCCCCCTTTTTTAGGCCAGAAAGAAATTTAGCTAGGATGAGAGGGGCATGGATGTTCTCCCGAGGCTCCCACGTTCTCTCCTCAGGACCAAACCCCTTCCAATCCACCAGAAAATAGGTCTTTCTTCCTACCCTTTTGGTGGCCAGAATGTTCTTTTCCTCAAATTCGTCTTCAGCAGACACTGGAGCAGGAGGTGTACCTGTAGACTTGACAAAAGAGTTAAGTACCACCGGTTTGAGGAGAGATACATGGAAGGAGTTAGGAATCCGCAAATTGGCTGGGAGTTTCAATTTATAGGACACTGGGTTGATCTGACTGATGATCTCAAAAGGACCGATGAACCGAGGGCCTAACTTGTAGGAAGGAATCTTGAGCCGGACATACTTGGACGAAAGCCAGACCTTATCCCCAGGACGGAATTGAGGAGGATCCAGACGTTTTTTGTCAGCATGTTTCTTCATGCGCTCGGATGACAGAATGAGTGCGGACCGGGTACTCTCCCATATGGAGGAAAATTCGTTAACCAGAGATTCCGCATTCGTTAACCAGAGATTCACAGCTGGATTGTCCACAGAGATGGAGACAGGAACAGGGATCCGAGGGTGTTGACCGAAGACTACAAAAAACGGAGATTTGGAGGAAGATTCGCTCTCGTGATTGTTGTAAGAGAATTCGGCCCAAGGCAGGAGATCCACCCAGTCAGAATGGTGGGCATTAACGAAGTGCCGGAGATAACTGGTCAGATTCTGATTGATTCGCTCGACTTGTCCATTGGACTGCGGGTGGTAAGCGGAGGAGAAATCCAAGGTGACGTCTAGCAACTTACAAGTGGCTCTCCAGAAACGTGAGGTGAACTGTACCCACGATCCGACACAATGTGACGAGGCAGACCATGAAGACGGAAGATGTGGCGGATAAAGTCTTTAGCCAACTCGGGTGCAGACGGAAGCCCTGGCAGGGGAATGAAGTGAGCCATCTTGGAAAATCGGTCAACGACCACCCAAATGACCGTACAACCGGCAGAGACGGGCAGATCTGTTATGAAGTCCATGGCTATATGCTGCCAGGGGGCAGCGGGTACAGGAAGCGGAAGAAGACGGCCGGCCGGCAGGTGTCTTGGAACTTTGTTGCGGGCACAGGAGACACAGGCAGAAACAAAGTCTATTACGTCCTTGTGCAGGGTAGGCCACCAGTAATGCCGAGTAATGAGCTGGAGGGTCTTTTTCTGACCAGCGTGGCCAGCTAGTTTAGACGAATGACCCCAGTGTAGGATTCTCTCCCGATCGGTTACCGATACGAACGTCTTACCAGGAGGGAGACGATTTAGACTCACGGGAGCCACCTGCATCACTCTGGCGGGATCGATGATATGTTTAGGTTCCTCCTCGAGATCCGACACCAGGAAGGACCGGGACAAGGCGTCCGCCTTGATGTTCTTGTCGGCCGGGCGAAAATGTAAGAGAAAATCAAAGCGGCAAAAAACAAGGACCACCGGGCTTGGCGAGGGTTAAGTCTCTGGGCATGCTGGAGGTAAGCCAGATTTTTGTGGTCAGTGTAAATGATTACCGGATGAAGAGCCCCCTCGAGTAGGTAACGCCACTCCTCCAATGCCAGCTTGATGGCCAATAACTCTCGGTCTCCTATGGAGTAATTGCGCTCAGAAGAGGAGAAGAGTTTGGAGAAGAAGCCGCAAGATACCATCCTTCCGGAAGAAGACTTTTGAGTCAGTACCGCTCCGGCTCCAGAAGAGGAAGCGTCCACCTCCAGGAAGAACTGCTTGTTGCCGTCCGGGTGATGCAGCACTGGAGCGGAAGAGAAGGCCTGTTTTAAAGAAAGAAAGGCCTCCTCTGCTTCGGGCGTCCACTGTTTGGGATTAGCATCCTTGCGGGTGAGCGCGGAGATTGGAGCAGTCCGGGAAGAGAAGTGCGGTATGAAAAGGCGGTAATAATTGGCGAATCCCAGGAACCGCTGAATGGCCTTCAACCCCTCCGGTCGGGGCCATTTCTCGATGGCAGACAGTTTCTCCGGATCCATTCGTAGGCCTGTCTGAGAAATGATGTAGCCCAAAAACGGAAGCGAGGTCTGCTCAAAGAGGCACTTCTCATATTTGGCGAAGAGGTGATTCTGCCTGAGCCTGAGCAGAACCTGACGAACATCCCTCCGGTGAGACTGGAGATCCGGAGAGAAGACCAAGATGTCGTCTAGGTACACCACAACGCAGGAGTAAAGAAGGTCCCGGAAGATGTCATTGACCAACTCCTGAAAGACTGCTGGAGCATTACAGAGACCAAAGGGCATCACCAAATACTCGTAGTGACCGTCCCGGGTGTTGAATGCCGTCTTCCATTCATCTCCCCGACGTATACGGACTAGGTTATATGCCCACGAAGATCCAGTTTGGTGAAGATTCTAGCCCCCTCAGACGATCAAACAATTCTGGAATGAGCGGAAGAGGGTACTTATTCTTCACTGTGATCAAATTTAGGCCTCTGTAGTCAATACAGGGACGGAGAGAGCCGTCTTTCTTTTTTACGAAGAAGAAACCAGCTCCCGCTGGGGAGGTGGATTTCCGGATGAATCCCTTGGCCAAATTCTCCTCGATATATTCGGACATCGACCTGGTCTCAGCAGCGGACAATGGGTAAATACGCCCACGAGGAGGCGTAGTACCGGGTAACAGGTCGATCGGGCAATCATACGGTCTGTGAGGGGGTAATGTCTCTGCTTCCTTTTTATTAAAGACATCAGCAAATGACCAATATGGAATCGGGAGCCCTGGTAGATTAGTTGGTGTAGGAGAAGGACGGACGGGATGAACAGGAACCAAACACATTTTATGACAGTCCTGTCCCCAGCGAAGGATCTCTCCAGTCTGCCAGTCGAGCACGGGTGAATGCTTTTGGAGCCAAGGCAGACCTAGTAAGAAAGCGTGAGAGAGTCCAGGCAGAACATGAAACGAGATGCTCTCAGAATGCAACATTCCCACCTGCAGGGTTATGGCTTCAGTGATAAGTTGGATGGGACGTGGTAGGAGACCCCCATCCACAGCAGCAACAGATACTGGTTCAACCAGAGGTTTGGTAGGAATGCGATATTTTTCTACTAGAGCCTGTGAAACAAGATTCCTCCTGCTCCAGAATCAAGTTGGGCTAGTTCGAAATAACGGTTCTCACCGAGGAGAATTGAGACTGACAGCAGCAGAGATGAAGAGGATTTATTTTTGTCTAGGTGGACCTCTCCGAGCGAACCTAGACACAGGCGTTTCCCGACCTCTCTGGGCAGGTACGGATCCGGTGCTCCTTACTGCCACAGTAGAAGCAACTCCCTTCGGCACGGCGTAAGTCCTGACGGGCTTTGACCATCTTGGTCTGGTCGACTTGCATAGGCTCAGAAGAGTGTACCTGAGGAGAAACGGAAGGAGTTACAGGTCTCTGAAAAGAAGGAGCTAGACGAGGAAACCTTCTCTCACGGGTGACCTCTTTAGCGCGCTCCTGGAACCGTTGATCAATTCGATTGGCAAGAGTTATTAGGTCATCGAGAGAGGTTGGAATGTCCCGACCGGCAAGTTCATCTTTAATACGGCCGGACAGACCCTCCCAGAAGACAGATATCAGAGCGTCATTATCCCAAGCCAGCTCCGAGGCAAGGGTACGGAACCGTATGGCATATTGACCCACGGTGAGACTTCCCTGACGGAGACGCAGCAGAGATGATGCAGAGGAGGTCTTCCGTCCGGGTTCGTCGAATACCTTCCGGAAGGCTGAGAGAAAAGCAGACAGGTCAGACACCAGAGGATCTTCTCTCTCCCAAAGAGGATTTAGCCAGGCCAGGGCCTCACCGGTGAGATGGGACATGATGAAGGCAATTTTGGCCCGGTCGGAGTTAAACTGGTGTGCCAGGAGTTCAAAATGCAGGGTGCACTGGTTAATGAACCACCGAGCCAGAGCAGGGTCGCCTCCAAACCGAGGAGGAGCTGAAAGTCGAGGTCCAGGAACGGAAACCACAGAATTGGTAAGCAGCGGAACTGCCGGATTGCGAGTCATGGCGCCCGCGGTGGTTGCTGGTGAAGTAGTCAGGGTGTCCAGGCGGGAATTAACATTCCGCAGGTGACCCAGGATGGACTCCTGTTGAGACCTCTGACGAGACAGTTCATGACACAGGTCAGAGAGCGAGGGAGTTTGGGTGCCACCGGGTTCCATGGCCCGAGCAAACTGTAACGGGTCTGGGAGGCGGAACCTCTGAGCTTTATTATACAAGGAGGCTTTCCTTGTAAAGGAGCGGGTGGCACCCGGGGAGACGGACAGGAAGTCACTGCAAGTGACGAGGGCAGTCTCTGGATAGACAGGCGGGTAGTCACGGCAAGTGACCGGGGCAGTCTCTGGGTAGACAGGCAGGTAGTCACGGCAAGTGACCGGGGCAGTCTCTGGATAGACAGGCAGGTAGTCACGGCAAGTGACCGGGGCAGTCTCTGGGTAGATAGGCAGGTAGTCACGGCAAGTGACCAGGGCAGTCTCTGGATAAACAGGCGGGTAGTCACGGCAAGTGACCGGGGCAGTCTCTGGGTAGACAGGCAGGTAGTCACGGCAAGTGACCGGGGCAGTCTCTGGATAAACAGGCAGGCAAGGGACCGGGGCAGTCTCTGAATGGACAGGTATATATGACCTGAGATGGTGGAGCCTCCCGGTAGGCTAGCAGGCAGATGACAGATGAGCGCCCCCAAGTGAGCAGGCGAGAGTCTCTGGAATAGCCGATGGACACCGCAGGTGATGGCCGAACCTCCAGGTAGGCTTGCAGGCAGATGGCAGATGAGCGCCCCCAAGTGAGCAGGCGAGAGTCTCTGGAATAGCCGATGGACACCGCAGGTGATGGCCGAACCTCCAGATAGGCTTGCAGGCAGATGGCAGATGAGCGCCCCCAAGTGAGCAGGCGAGAGTCTCTGGAATTGCCGATGGTCACCGCATGTGACGGCCGAACCTCCAGGCAGGCTTGCGGGCAGGTAGCAGACAGCAAACTGGCAGGAAACAGGCAGGTAACTGGTAACGGACCCTGAGGGCTAAAGCAGAGTAGTGAACAGTGCAATAACAACATTGCTCGGGCACCTCCATTAAGGAGGAAGTACTTTATATAGGGTGGAGTCCTCCAGCATTGGCCGGGGACCTTTTTGAAAGATGCGCGCGGCCCCTTTAAGAGCGGGGGAGCGCGCGGGCGCGCGCCCTAAGTCCAGTAGCAGGGAAGGAGCGCGCGGCCCCAGCAGGGCGGAAGGAGGACGCTGAGCGCGGGTAAGGGGGGCGACGTCCCTGCCTGGCAGAGGACGCTGTCGCAGGGGAACAGCGTCCCTGCCTGGCAGAGGACAGGGACGCCGGCGCTACAAGCTCCAGGGCTGCAGGCCCTAAAAAGAATACATTGATGAGAATCTGGCCAAGAGATTCATTGATCCTTCCTCATCACCAGCAGGTGCATCCATCTTTTTTGTAAAAAAGAAGGATGGTACTCTTAGACCCTGTATTATCGGGAGCTCAACAAGGTAACCATTCGGAACCGTTATCCTATGCCTTTAATTCCTGAACTGCTTGAAAGAGTACGTCATGCTAAGATCTTTAAGTTAGATCTTCGAGGCGCGTATAACCTGATTCGGATCATCTATGGGAATGAATATAAGACTGCATTTAGATGTCGTTATGAGCACTTTGAGTACCTTGTGATGCCTTTTGGTCTCTGCAATGCTCCAGCAACCTTCGAACATTTAGCTAATGACATTTTTAGAGATCTTTTAGAACATGTTGTGGTAATCTATCTGGACAATATTTTGATTTTTTCCGATTCATTACAAGAACATCAAGAGCATGTTAAGACTGTTTTAAGATGCCTGAAAGAGAATCATCTCTACATCAAACCTGAGAAGTGTGAGTTCCATCACACAGAGATTAAATTTCTGGGTTATGTCATCTTGCCACAGGGACTTAACATGGAGGCAAGTAAGATCCAGGCTATTCTTGATTGGCCCGCACCTGAGAATTCAAGGAGGTACAACATTTTTATTGGGTTCGCTAACTTTTATAGACAATTTATTCGTAATTTTTCTGAGATAGTTCAACCTATCACTCAGCTAACCAAGAAGGAAAATACTTTCTTGAGGTCTACACAAGCTCAAGAGGCTTTTGATTGTCTTAACTCTCATTTCACTTCTGCACAGGTGTTGATTCATCCTAACCCAGTATATCCTTTCATTGGACTTTTGGATTGTGCTCTGGGGGCCATCCTCTCGCAAAGAACAGGAGAGAAAGGTCTGTTACATCAGTGTGCCTTTTTCTCTCGTAGACTTTCTGCTACAGAGAAGAATTATGATGTGGGTGATAAAGAGCTTCTAGCTATTATCACTGCATTTAAAGAATGGAGGCACCACCTGCAAAGGGCAGCACAACAAGTCATTGTGCTCAACAATCATCTCCATGTCAGGCTCGTTTATTTTTGAATCAATTTAATTTTGTCATTTCGTACCGCCCAGGTTCATGTAATGGGAAAGCGGATGCCTTGTCCTGAATCCATGCCACGGATTCTGTACCTGAGACCCCGTCCAAGACCATTTTGTCGGATGCCAGCTTTGTCGGAGTAATCCAGAATAAGGACTTATGCAGGGGCGTAACTAGGAACGGCAGGGCCCCACAGCAAACTTCACAATGGGGCCCTCCCCCGGCCGCCATTTTAAAAATATATATATATTTTTAAAAATCACTAATCGCAAACGGCGAATGGATTGAATAATCCAATCGCCATTTGCAAATTTTTAGCCGCTTTGGTGACCATTTTGGTCGCCATTTGCAGCACTGTAATGAGGCCTGCTGTTTTCGGGGCCCTAGGCCCTGATGGGGCCTGCTGTTTCCTGGGGCCCTAGGCCCCTGATAGGGCCTGCAGTTTCCTGGGGCAAGTTTCCTTGTCAAGCACTATGCGTGACTTGTGAGACCAAACCTGTCAATCACTTTTCCAAGCGATGCTTCAAATCGCTTGGAAAAGCGCGAGCATTCTGCAAGCTAAAAACGCTTGCAAAATGCTTGTGTTTTGCGGGAAAACACATACTAATTACGTATGTGTTTTACCCGCGACGGGGAGTTGTGGAAATGCTCCGCAAAATTTCTGAGCATTTGTGCAACGTGTGAACATGGCCTAAAGCTTCTGAGCCCCATCTGCCCCCTGACAGAGAGTAAATGCAGGGAATCTTGAGAGGGGGCTGTGTCCTGTCAGGGGGCTGGTTGGGCTCAGCAGTCTATGCTTCTTTGCAGGAGGTGAAGGGGGGAAGAGGCACTCAGGTATGGAGGGGCACTCGGGTCTGGGGGGCACTCGGGTCTGGGGGGGCACTCAAATCTGGGGGGGCAATCAGGTCTGGGGGTGGCACTCAGATCTGGGGGGGCACTCAGCTCTGGGGGGGCACTCAGATCTGCTCTTTTCATGAGCTATAGCTGATACAGACAGGGGTCAGACTCAGGACATAGCAGCGTCCTTGGTGAGCCGGCTGCTGTGCTGATAGTATGACTGACGCTGTCACTGAGCACAGTAGCCGGCTCACTGAGGAGGCGTCGGCTGTAGGGACTGGACTGGAGCCTGGCCGGACATCGTCTATTAAAACAGGCTCAGACACTCACCGGGGGTTTGGGGCTGAGGGCTGCGCTGCTCCTGCTGCTCAGTGACTCACTCCTGACTGTGTGACAGGGGAGAATACTGTACTGCACTAAGCCCGCGCTTAGCAGGGATTGGATGCTGGAAAGTCCCGCCCTCCTGTTGCTCAGCACTGGCTGCCTCTCCCAGCTGTCTGTCACAGTGACTCCTGCTCTCTCCACACACACCGCTCACTGCGGGCCCCTCCAGCTCCCGTGCCCCTTACACCAGTAAGGGTAATAATCAGAGGCGTAGCTAGGGTTTCGGTTTGGGGGGCGAAACATCTGAGTGGGCCCTAACCAGAGAACCTCAGCAAATGACCGCGCTGTTGCCAAAATTAATCTATATATAAAAAGACCAATATTGATATCACCACCATATGGTCAGTGGTACATAACACCAGTCCTACAGAACATATAATAGATTACAGCAGAGTTACAGATAATGACTTACCGCTGACGTTCTTTCTGATGGAATTGTTCACTTTTCATGTCTTTTCCATCTGGCCCCAGACCGACATGAGGACTCCTCCAGCCAGGACTCGACTACAGAGATTACAACAAAGACACGTTTCACTTCTCATATTGTCAGCACCGTCACGGTCACCAATTGGACTATTCTCAACCTGCACAAACTCCTCATCCTGCTGATACCCCAATACTGAGCCGATGCTGTCGTATGTGTCCCTATTACTATACCTGATACTCCAATACTGAGCCGCTGCTGCAGTATGTGCCCCTATTACTGCACCTGATACCCAATACTGAGCCGCTGCTGCCCTATGTGTCCCTATTACTGCACCTACTGTGTGGTTCTGTGTGACCTCTAAATTCTAAAGCACCCTCTATAATATAGTAATGCCAGGTGCATGGGCCCTAGGAAACAGTGCCCACATGTTGTCCCCTAGAATGTAATAATGCCCTGTGTGTGCCCCTTTGACAGTCACAGTAACCAGAGTTCCCCTATAACAATAAGCTCCCCTATACACAGTATGATGCCCCCTCACTGGATATATACTGACCCCTTAATATCCCCAAACTATTTAATGGCTCCAACACTGTATGATGGCCCCGCCACTATAATCCCCACACTGTATGATGGCTCCTAGATAGCCTCCATATAGCATAATACACCAGATAGTCCTCAATATAGTATAATGTACCCCCATAGACAGCCTATGTATTGTAATGCACCCCTATAGGCAGCCTCTGTATTATAATGCACCCCAACAGACAGCCTCTATATTGTAATGCACTCCCCATAGGCAGTCTTATTTATAATGCACCCCATAGGCAGTCTTATTTATAATGCACCCCATAGGCAGCCTTATTTATAATGCACCCAATAGGCAGTCTTATTTAAAATGTACCCCATAGGCAGCCTTACTTATAATGCACCCCATATGCAGCCTTACTTATAATGCACCCCATATGCAGCCTTACTTATAATGCACCCCATATGCAGCCTTACTTATAATGCACCCCATATGCAGCCTTACTTGAAATGTACCCCATATGCATTCATATTTATAATGCACCCCATAGGCAGTCTTATTTATAATGTACTCCATATGCAGCCTTACTTATAATGTACCCATATGCAGTCTTATTTATAATGCACCCCCATATGCAGCCGTACTTATAATGCACCCCTATATGCAGCCGTACTTATAATGCACTCCCCCATATGCAGCCTTACTTATAATGCACTCCCCATATGCAGCCTTACTTATAATGCACTCCCCCATATGCAGCCGTACTTATAATGCACTCCCCCATATGCAGCCGTACTTATAATGTACTCCCCCATAGGCAGACATTTATAATGCACTCCCCCATATTCAGCCTTATTTATAATGCACTCCCCCATATGCAGCCGTACTTATAATGCACTCCCCCATAGGCAGTCATTTATAATGCACTCCCCCATATTCAGCCTTATTTACAATGCACTCCTCCATATGCAGCCCTATTTATAATGCACTCCCCCATATGCAGCCTTACTTATAATGCACCCCTTAACAAAAATAATAAATCCTGTACTCACCTCTCTTGCTCCCGGCTCCTGCGCTGCTCACTGCTCTCCCTCTCAGCGTCTGACTGCCGGTGCCGGGCTGTGAGGTCATCGCGCCCGCTGTCAGACGCTGAGAGGGGGATTATGGGAGAGGAGGAGCGCTCACTCCTTCTCTCTCAATGCGGTCAGCTGTATCGGCTGGATGCCGATACAGCTGACCCTCCGATGACGGGCGGGGGGCTCACTGCTGGCACCGGGCCCCCCACCGAGTGCTCAGACCCCATAGCGGCCGGGCAGCAGAGCAGGGAGATTGATTCTCCCTGCTCTGCCGCAGAAAGCAACTGTGTCGGCGTGCTGTGCACGCCGATACAGTTACAGGGGACAGCGACGATAATGTGTGCAAACTGTAAAGCGCTGCGAATATGTTAGCGCTATATAAAAATAAAGATTATTATTATTATTACAGTAGCGTAGCTCCGGGTGGGCCCCCTCTGCCCCCCCGGTAGCTACGCTAATAATGCCCTGATGGCGGCCCTGCATAGCGGCGCCGGAGGTGGCGGCGGGCCCTGGAACTACCGTGGTGGTAGGTGAAGCAGCTGCAGCAGGGACGGGCCCCCTTCTAGCCCGGGCCCTGTGGCAGCTGCTTCCCTGCTTCCACGATAGTTCCGCCCCTGGACTTATGGAAGACTATTAAGGAGGCCTACGACGCTGACCCATTTATCGCTAACCCGACTGATGATGTGGAATTTGTTCTCAAGAACGGTATGTGAGTCTGGGATCAACGTTTATACTTTCTGGAGGTGATAAGGCAGCAGGTCCTCAATTTTGTCCATGACTCCAAGTTGGCTGGTCATCGAGGTTGCAGAAGACACAGGAGTTCCTGAGACGTTTCTTTTGATGGCCTACCTGTCTGAGGGACATGAAGAGCTACGTTCTCTCTTGTGAGGTATGTGCACGCTTTAACCCCTTAACCCCAAGGGTGTTTTGCACGTTAATGACCGGGCCAATTTTTACAATTCTGACCACTGTCTCTTTATGAGGCTATAACTCTGGAAAGTTTCAACGGATCTTCGCGATTCTGAGACTGTTTTCTCGTGACATACTGTACTTCATGATAGTGGTAAAATTTCTTTGATATACCGTAACTTCTATTAGCATTTATTTATGAAAGAATGGAAATATGGTGAAAATTTGGAAAATTTTGCAATTTTCAATCTTTGAATTTTTATTCCCTTAAAACAGAGAAATATGTCACATAAAATAGTTACTAAATAACATTTGCCACATGTCTACTTTACATCAGCACAATTTTGGAACCAAAATTTTTTTTTGTTACGAAGTTATAAGGGTTAAAAGTTGACTAGCGATTTCTCATTTTTACAACAAATTGTACAAAACCATTTTTTTAGGAACCACCTCATATTTGAAGTCACTTTGATGGGTCTATATTGCAGAAAATACCCAAAAGTGACACCATTCTAAAAACTGCATCCCTCAAGGTACTCAAAACCTCATTCAAGAAGATTATTAACCCTTCAGGTGCGTCACAGGAGCTGAAGCAACTTGGAAAGAAGAACTGAACATTTAACTTTTTAGTCAAAATTGATCTTTTACAATTTTTTTATTTTAACAAGGGTAAAAGGAGAAAATGGACAGATAAAGTTGTTGTACAATTTTTCCTGAGTATGGCAATAAAAAAAAAAAATTTCCACAAAAATGTTTTTTAGTCCCCAAATTTTGATTTTTCCCAAGGAAATTGGACCCCAAAAGTTGTTGTCCAGTTTGTCCTGAGTATGCTGATGCCCCATATGTGGGGGGGAAACTGGGCGCACAGCAGGGCTCAGAAAGGAAGTAATGACGTTTTGGAATGCAGAATTTGATGGGTGTCATGTTTAGTTTGCAGATCCCCCGATGTGCCTAAACAGTGGAAATCCCCCACAAGTAACCCCATTTTGGAAACTAGACCCACTAAGGAACTTATCTTGATCTGTGGTGAGCACTTTGAACCCCCAAGTGCCTCACACAAGTTTATAATGCCCAGACATGAAAATAAAAAAATCCTATTTTTTTCCCACAAAAATGATATTTAAGTCACCAATTTTTTATTTTCCCAAGGGTAGCAGGAGAAATTGGACCACAAAAATTGTTGTCCAATTTGTCCTGAGTACACTGATACCCCATGTGTGGGGGGGAATCACTGTTTGGGTGCACGGCAGAGCTCGGAATGGAAGGAGCGCCATTTGACTTTTCCAAACCAAAATTGTCTGGAATCGAGCTTGGACGCCATGTCGCATTTGGATAGGCCCTGATGTGCCTAAACAGTGGGAACCCCCCACAAGTGACCCCATTTTAGAAAATAGACCTCCTAAGGAACTTATCTAGAACTGTGATGAGCATTTTGAACCCCCAATTGCTTCACACAAGTTTATGACGTAGAGCCGTAAAATTAAAAAATCCTATTTTTTTCACAAAAATGATCTTTTCACCCCAATTTTTATTTTCCCAAGTGTAACAAGACCTCAAAAGTTATTGTGCAATTTGTCCTGAGTATGCTGATACCCCATATGTGGGGGTAAACCACTGTTTGGGTGCATGGCAGAGCTCGGAAGGGAAGGAGCGCGGTTTGGCTTTTTCAATGCAGAATTGGCTGGATGCCATGTCGCGTTTGGAGAGCCCCTGATGTGCCTAAACAGCGGAAAAAACCCCACAAGTGACCCCATTTTGGAAACTAGACCCACTAAGGTACTTATCTAGATCTGTGGTGAGTACTTTGAACCCCCAAGTGCTTCACACAAGTTTATAATACCCGGGCATGAAAATAAAAAAATCCTATTTTTTTCCCACAAAAATGATCATTTAGTCACCAATTTTTTATTTTCCCAAGGGTAACAGGAGAAATTGGACCCCAAAAGTTGTTGTGCAATTTGTCCTGAGTACGCTGATACCCCATATGTGGGAGAAAACTTCTGTTTGGGCACATGTCGTGGCTTGGAATAGAAGTAGTGACGTTTAGTAATACAGACTTTGATGGAATGGTCTGCGTGTGTCATGTCGCGTTTGGAGAGCCCCTGATGTGCCTAAACAGTGGAAACCCCCCACAAGTAACCCATTTTGGAAATTAGACCCCCAAAGGAACTTATCTAGATGTGTGGTGAGCACTTTGAACCCCCAAGTTCTTCACAGAAGTTTATAACGCCAGGGCATGAAAATAAAAAAATCATTTTTTTCCACAAACATGATCTTTTAGTCCCCAGTTTTTTGTTTTCCCAAGGGTAACAGGAGAAATTGGACCCCAAAGTTGTTGTCCCGAGTACGCTGATACTCCATATGAGGGTGAAAACTACTGTATAGGCACACGTTGGGGCTCGGAAGTGAAGTAGTGACATTTTGCATTGCAGACTTTAATGGACTAGTCTGCCGGTGTCATGTCGCGATTGGAGAGCCCCTGATGTGCCTAAACAGTGGAAACTCCCCACAGGTGACCCCATTTTGGAAACTAGACCCCAAAAGGAACTTATCTAGATGTGTGGTGAGAACTTTGAACCCCCAAGTGCTTCACAGAAGTTTATAACATAGAGCCATAAAAATAAAAATCATATTTTTTTCCACAGAAATTGTATTTTCGCCAATTTTTTCATTTTCCCAAGGGTAACAGAAGAAATTGGACCCCAAGAGTTATTGTGCAATTTGTCCTGAGTACGCTGAAACTCCATATGTGGGGGTAAACTACTGTTTGGGCACATGGCAGAGCTCAGAAGGGAAGGAGCACCGTTTGACTTTTTCAATGCAGAATTGGCAGGAATTGAGATCAGACGCCATGTCACGTATGGAGAGCCCCTAATGTGCCTAAACAGTGGAAACCCCCCAATTCTAACTCTAGCCCTAACCCCAACACACCTCTAACCCTAATCCCAACCCTAACCCTAACCACAAACCTAACCCTAATTCCAACCCCAACCCTAACTTTAGCCCGAACCTTAACCCTAACTTTAGCTCCAACACTAACCCTAACCCTAACCCTAATGGGAAAATGGAAATAAAAACATTTTTAAAATGTTATTATATTTCCCTAACTAGGGGGGTGATAAAGGGGGGTTTGATTTACTATTTATAGCGGGTTTTTATGTTTGTCAGCTGTCACGCGCTAAAAGACGCTTTTTATTGCAAAAAATAGTTTTTGCGTCATCACATTTTGAGAGCTATAATTTTTTCTTATTTTGGCCCACAGAGTGATGTGAGGTCTTATTTTTTGCGGGACGAGTTGATGTTTTTATTGGTACCATTTTTGGGCACATGACATTTTTTGATCGCTTTTTATTATGATTTTTGGGAGGCAGAATGAACTTTTATACCGTTCCCGTGTGGTAAAATTGATAAAGCAGTTTTATTCTTCGGGTCAGTACAATTATACAGATACGTCATTTATATCATTTTTTATGTTTTGGTGCTTTTATACAATAAAAACAATTATGTATAAAAAATAATTATTTTTGCATCGCTTTATTCTGCGAGCTATAACTTTTTTATTTTGTCGCTGAAGATGCTGTATGGCGTTCGTTTTTTGCGGGACAAGATGACTTTTTCAGCGGTACCATGTTTATTTATATCCGTCTTTTTGATCGCGTGTTATTCCACTTTTTGTTCGGCAGTATGATTATAAAATCATTGTTTTATTGCCTTTTTTTTAAAGGGGTTCACTAAAGGAGTTAACTAGTGGGACGGTTTTATAGGGCGGGTCGTTACAGATGCGGCGATACTAAATATGTGTACTTTTATTGTTTTTTTATTATTTACATAAAGAAATGAATTTATTGGGGAATATTTTTTTTCTTT
>JARQOD010000005.1:176404820-176430463 GCA_033576555.1 Oophaga sylvatica
AAAAACCATTTCCTGTAATAAAAATAAAATAAAAAAGCAAAATTATTCTTACCTATCCCATGCACAGTCAGGTCCCACGGTGTAATCCTCAGAAAGGTTAATGTTTACTGCAGGGACCGCAGCTAATGCTGCAGCCTCACAGTAAACCCCAAATGAATGAGTTCCTCTCCTGCCTGACAGGAGAGTAAAGGCTGGGTGTCACATAACGATACACCAGCGATCCCGACAACGATATGCACTTGTCAGGATCGCTGGTGTATCGCTACATGATCGCTGCTGAGCTGCCAAACAGGCAGCGATCTGGGACAGCGACACTGCGGGTAACATCGCTTAAGGGCCCGTCTCACATAGCGATATCGCTACCGAGATCGCTGCTGAGTCACTAGTTTTGTGACGCAGCAGCGAGCTCACCAGCGATATCGCTGTGTGTGACATTCAGCGACGATCACCCCCCTGCCGGGTATCGCTGATCGTCGCAGAACTGTCAGGACCTTTTGTTGATCGCTGGTTTCCCTCTGACAGGCACGCATCGCTGCGTGTGACAGGCGGGAGACCAGCGATCCGCTGGTAACCAAGGTACACAGCGGGTTTCCAGGCACCGCGCAGCGCTTGGAAACCCGCTGTGTACCTTGGATACCAGCTCCCTGCATCAGGGCGCTGGTATCCAAGGTACACAGCGGGTTTCTAGGCACAGCCCCGCGCCTGGAAAACCCGCTGTGTACCTTGGTTACCAGCGGATCGCTGGTCTCCCGCCTGTCACACGCAGCGATTGTGTGCCTGTCAGCGGGAAACCAGCGATCAAAGGTCCTGACATTTCAGCGACGATCAGCGATACCCGGCAGGGGGGCTGATCGTCGCTGAATGTCACACACAGCGATATCGCTGGTGAGCTTGCTGCTGCGTCACAAAACTAGTGACTCAGCAGCGATCTCGGTAGCGATATCGCTATGTGAGACGGGCCCTTAAGTGGAAAGCTTAATTGATTGCTTTCCACTTTCACTTCAGGTCAGCCAGGGACACAATCAGTGACGTCAGAGGGAACTGATTAACAAAAATAGGGGTTCCCTTCGAAAAAAAAATGGCGTGGGGTCCCCCCTATTTTTGTTAACCAGCCAGATGAAGCAGACCGCTGAGGCCTGGATTTTCAGGCTGTTAAGGAGCCAAGATCCATGGACCTTGCCAGCCTGATAATACCAGGCCACAGCAGTCTGTATATCTTGGCTGATTAACAAAAATAGGGGATCCCCTCGAAAAAAATTGGCGTGGGGTCCCCCTATTTTTGTTAACCAGCCAGATGAAGAAAACCGCTGAGGCCTGGATTTTCAGGCTGTTAAGGAGCCAAGATCCATGGACCTTGCCAGCCTGATAATACCAGGCCACAGCAGTCTGCATATCTTGGCTGATTAACAAAAATAGGGGATCCCCTCGAAAAAAATTGGCGTGGGGTCCCCCTATTTTTGTTAACCAGCCAGATGAAGCAGACCGCTGAGGCCTGGATTTTCAGGCTGTTAAGGAGCCAAGATCCATGGACCTTGCCAGCCTGATAATACCAGGCCACAGCAGTCTGCATATCTTGGCTGATTAACAAAAATAGGGGATCCCCTTGAAAAAAATTGGCGTGGGGTCCCCCCTATTTTTGTTAACCAGCCAGATGAAGCAGACCGCTGAGGCCTGGTTTTTCAGGCTGGTAAGGATCCAATATCCATGGACCTTGCCAGCCTGATAATACCAGGCCACAGCAGTCTGCTTAGCTTGGCTGGTTAACAAAAATAGGGGATCCCCTCGAAAAAAAAACGGCGTGGGGATCCCCCTATTTTTGTTAACCAGCCAAGTAAAATGCAGACTGCTGCGGCCTGGTATTAAAAGACTGTCAAGGCCCATGGATTTTGGCCCTCAACAGCCTGATAATACCAGGCTACAGCAGCCCACATTTGGCGCATCAAAAGATGTGCCAATTGTGGCACTTTACCCGGCTCTTCCCACTTGCCCTGTAGCGGTGGCAAGCGGGGTAATAAGGGGTTATTGTCACCGTTGATTGCACGGTGACAATAAGCCCGGTTAATAATGGAGAGGCGTCAATAAGACACCGATCCATTATTAATCCCAAAGTTATTAAATGTATAAAAAAAAGACACAGCAAGAAAAAAGTCTTTTAATGAAATAAAAGAGACAACACAGTTTTCATTTCTTTTATTACTCTCTCATTCCTGCGACGCCATCGATCTCCTGTAAAAAAAAAAAAAAACAAACCAACAGTATACCACCTGTCCGACGCAGTCCATAACGATAGTCCCACGACGATCCAGCTCTGCTACATCGCAATGACAGGCAGAGCCTGTCATTGCAACGCAGCACAGCTGATTACCTGCTTCCCCGGCGGTGACGTCATCGGACTGACTGCTTTACGGCCGCGATTACCCAGCAGTCACTGCAGTTATCGCGAGAAACTGCATGTGACCGCCGGGGAAAGAAGATGGCGGCCATGAAGCAGTGCAGGACGTGACCGCGGAGATCTTCTGCCAGGTAAGTGCCGCTGACTCCTGACAGACCCGACCGACGGACACTGACAGTGACAGTGACAATCCCGATTCCGGTATCCGATAAGACGAAAATATCGGAACTCGGAATCGGAATTCCGATACAGCTAATATCGGCCGATACCCGATATTTGCAGTATCGGAATGCTCAACACTAGTCCTAACTTCTGAAGATAGGAGCTATACATTTCTGGTTCTACTGTGGTCTGTAAGAGTTTCTGACTTTATTATTATCTGAGTGTTACTTCTTGGACTGTGTTTGTACGGGCTGCGGTGCGGGACTTGAGCGGGAACTTTCAGCCTAAAAAGAAGTACACTGAAAAACCTTCTCCTTGCAGACACCACCTGCATATTTCTGGACTTTAATGAAAGATGTCGGCTCCACTGTCCGCATATTTCTGGACTACCACGTATAAGTGTCGGTCGCACTCTGCTTCATATAACTGCTGGACATGCTTGCATTAGCGGTCGTGCCCTACTATCATAATTGCTGGACATTTCCGTTTTGTGCTGTGCACTTCGCTGTAATTTCAGGATTGTCTCTGTTAGTTTATGTTATACTCCTTTGTTAAATAACTTTTGTAATTTCAGGATTGTCTCTGTTAGTTTATGTTATACTCCTTTGTTAAATATAGTATATTTGCCTCAACTTTGGTCTCAGATTCGTTTTATCCCATGCAGTCATATTCCATAGTACCCTCCTAATTATTACAGAAGGAAAACCAAATAGGAGAGGATGAGGATTTTGTACACAAGGATGAAACACCAAGAAACAGTCACAGATCAACATTCCAAATGCCTCTACTAACAACCGACACCTCCACTCCACCCCAGGCAATTTAAGACTAAAGGCTGGGTCTCACATAGCGATACACCAGCGATCCCGACAACGATATGCACTTGTCAGGATCGCTGGTGTATCGCTACATTATCGCTGCTGAGCTGTCAAACAGGCAGCTCAGGCAGCGATCTGGGACAGCGACACTGCGGGTAACATCGCTTAGTTACCCGCAGTGTACCTTGGATACCAGCGCCCTGATGCAGGGAGCTGGTATCCAAGGTACACAGCGGGTTTCCAAGCACTGCGCGGTGCCTGTAAACCCGCTGTGTACCTTGGATACCAGCTCCCTGCATCAGAGCGCTGGTATCCAAGGTACACAGTGGGTTTCTAGGCACAGCCCCGCGCCTGGAAACCCGCTGTGTACCTTGGTTACCAGCGGATCGCTGGTCTCCCGCCTGTCAAAACGCAGCGATGCGTGCCTGTCAGCGGGAGACCAGCGATCAAAAAAATGTCCAGACATTTCAGCGACGATCAGCGATACCCGGCAGGGGGCTGATCGTCGCTGAATGTCACACACAGCGATATCGCTGGTGAGCTCGGTGCTGCGTCACAAAACTAGTGACTCAGCACCGATCTCGGTAGCGATATCGCTATGTGAGACGGGCCCTTAACACTGGACTGGCAATCCAGATTGCCAGAGGCGAGTATATATAGGAGAAGGAAAGGGCCAACACTGAACAGCTGAAATCATCTAAGCAGGAAGGATTCAGAGACTAAAAGATGAACAGTTTTACCCCTGCACTGCTAGCAGAAACCTGCATCATTTAATATGAAGTAGGGCACCTCTCCTTCTAATCCCTCATTTTATTTATTCCCACCTGCACAGCCCCTCAGTTTATTCCCCCATCTTCAGAGCCTCTAATTTTATTCCCTTCTGCACATATCTCCAGTTTATTCTCCCTATCTGCACAGTTTTCCAGTTTATTCCCACGATCTGCACAGCCCCTCATTTTATTCCCCCATCTGCACAACTTCTCAGTTTACTTCCCCATCTGCAGTGCCCCTCATTTTATCCCCTCTATCAGCACAGTCCCTTCACTCCACTCATTTTACCTCTCCATCAGCACAGCCCCTCATTTTATCTCCCTGTACAGACCCTCATTTTATTTCCCCATCAGCACAGACGCTCCCCTCATTTTATTTTCCCCTCCTCTGCACAGGCCCTCATTTTATGCCCCCCCACACATTAAAATAAGAATTAAAAAAAACTTATACTCACCAAATCTCGGCTCCCCATCCACCGTCTTCTCTTTTGTGAAGTGCTGCAGTGAACGGTGGATGGCGCGGTGACATCACTCCATTGTGCCATCCAATGTCCACTGCATGTGCCATCTCCAACAGAGAACAGCCTTTCTGGCTTGCGTCTTGCTGGATATCCTAGCAGAGCAGGGGGAAATTACAGCTCTTCTGCGTCCCAGGCGGTACACACAGCAATTGTTTTCGCATCTGACAGATGCGAATACAGTTGAGCACAGGAAAGCATTGATGGACAGGGTGCAGGAGAGAGAGGAGGAGTAAGCGGTGTCAGTGACTGACATCACTCACGTCCATACCTGCTCCTTGTCCGTCACTGTGCTGAATGTCTGTGGCTGGAGGAAGCTGGCAGGCGGCCGCAGGCATTCAGACATTTTCATTCAAAGTGCACCCCCCTCGAGTACACAGGAGGTGCAACCCTAGACAGGTGCCTACCCCTTGTCCCGACCCTGACTCCATTCACAGTGTAAAACTGCAGCTCAGCTCAACATATTCCTTCACTGTGAGTGCATGCATGACATTTATGGATAGGAACGAGTTGCAGTTCACAATGGCCACTAATAAAAAAATGGAGAGATGTTGTTTCAGCTTTATTAAATGTCTACGTCAAACCTGTGCTAACGCTGAAAACAGCTGATCAGTAGGGGTGCTGTGTTGGACACTCACCAATTTAATATTCATCTATCGCAATGAAGAGTCATCAATATAATACTATGGAATTGCAGTATATACAGTAATATAAATGATCAACTCATCGCAGGTTCAAGTCCTTGAAGGGGACTAAAAAATATTGTAAAAAAGTAAAGAAAAAAGTTTTTAAAACATTTAAAAAATAGACAAAAGTTCAAATCACACTAATTTTACCCATTAAGAATAAAGGAAAAAAGTTAAACATATTTGGTATCGCCATGTTCGTAAGAGTCCGGATCCATTAAAACATGGAATTAATTAACCCAATCAATAAATAATGGATAAAATGATCGCCCCTTCATTGCCGGTTAACAAGCTGTGAATGACTTGTACATAGTCGATTAAGGCCTCTTTCACACATCCATTTTGCGCCTGACGGCGCACTCCAGCCTTTTTTTGTCAAACCGCATCCGGCGAAATGTAATGCCGGATCCGTTTTTTTTTCCATTGAGTAACATTATGGCCGGATCACGCCGCATGTCCCTGCGGCACGTCCGGTTTTTGCTGGATCCGGTGTCTGGTCGCAGTCCGGCGTCTGGAAAAAACGGCTACTGTAACTTTTTTTGTCTCCGGCGAAAAAGCCGGAAGCGCCGGATCTTGTCACAATGAAAGTCTATGAGCGCCGCAATGCGGCGGATCCGGCAGAAGCCGGATTCGGTGGCCGGATCCAGTTTTTCAATTGATATACCAGCCTACAGCAAACATATATAAAAGCATGCAGTGGGACACTCAGACATTACCATGCATCCAGCCAAGAGAGCAAGACAAAGACAAGGACCATCCAGCACCAGCACAAGGTTTTGCTTCAGCACCAGCAGCAGATACGCAAATGGAGCGCCAGGACAGAAGACGGTAAATATCACATCCCCCACCCCAAATTTTACCACGCATCTGTCACCACTGCTGCCTGAGCTAGTGCAGTGCGGTGTCTTTGCACCCTGGTACAGTTTCAAAATCATGTTTTTGCTGTGATGGGGTTGGTCCCCCTGGTACTGTATGAAATGTTCATGGTTTTTCAGTGATGGGGTGGGTCCCCCTGGTACTGTTTCAAATGTGCATGGTTTTGAAGTGATAATGTGTATCCCCTGCTACTGTATAATGTGCTTGTTTTCAATTGATAATGTGGATCCCCTGCTACTTTATAATGTGCATTTTTCAAGTGATAATGTGTATCCCGTGCTACTGTATAATGTGCATGTTTTCAATTGATAATGTGGATCCTCTGCTACTTTATAATGTGCATTTTTTCAAGTGATAATGTGTATCCCCTGCTACTGTATAATGTGCATGTTTTCAATTTATAATGTGGATCTCCTAGTACTGTAGAATGTTTTTTTTTTGCTCTGATGGTGTTCCTCCCCTGGTACTGTATCAAATGTGCATGTTTTCACTGTGATGAAGTGGATCCCCTTGTAATGTTTATAATGTGCATGTTTTGCAAGTGATAATGTGCGTCACCATGGTTTCCCTGTGATGAAGTTGGTCCCCCTGGTACTGTATCAAATGTGCATGTTTTCACTGTGATGAAGTGGATCCCCTGGTAATGTTTATAATGTGCATGTTTTGCAAGTGATAATGTGCGTCACCATGGTTTCCCTGTGATGAAGTTGGTCCCCCTGGTACTGTATAAAATGTGCATGTTTTCACTGTGATGAAGTGGATCCCCTGGTAATGTTTAAAATGTGCATGTTTTCAATTGATAATGTGGATCTCCTGGTACTGTAAAATTTTTAAATTTTTTTTGCTGTGATGGGGTTGGTCCCCTGGTACTGTATCAAGTGTGCATTTTTTTCCAGTGATAGGGTGGGTCCCCCTGGTACTGTTTATGTGTCCAATTCATGACGGGATGTTGTATTCCGTACACCATAAAGCTCACTCCAGTCCATGTTTGACTTTTATTTTTTTCAGCCAGGGCCAAGGAATATACATATATTCACGGGCCCTTTTTGTCTGCTTATTCCACAGCCGAAGACTAGAAAGAGAGGCGGCAGCAGCAGCAAGGGGAGAGGAGCAGCTACTTGAAGAGAGGAGGACAGCCAGCAGAAAGTAAATCTGACATCCACCATTTCCAAAAAAATTTAATCACTTTTTTCTCTTTCAGCCAGGGCCAAGGAATATACATATAGTCACTGGCCCTTTTTGTGTCCTTATTCAATAGCCGAAGAAGTCAAAGAGAGGCGGCAGCAGCAGCAGCAAGGGGAGAGGAGCAGCTAGTTGCAGAGAGGAGAACAGCCAGCAGAAAGTAAATATGACATACCCCATTTCCCTAAAAATTAAATGTTTGTTTTTCAGCCAGGGCCAAGGAATATACATATATTCACTGGCCCTTTTTGTGTCCTTATTCAACAGCCGAAGACGTCAAAGAGAGGCGACAGCAGCAGCAGTAAGGGGAGAGGAGCAGCTAGTTGCAGAGAGGAGAACAGCCAGCAGAAAGTAAATCTGACAACCCCCATTTCCCTAAAAATTAAATGTTTGTTTTTCTCCTTCAGCCAGGGCCAAGGAATATACATATATTCACTGGCCCTTTTTGTGTCCTTACTCAACAGCAGAAGACTAGAAAGAGAGGCGGCAAGAGAGGCGGCAGCAGCAGCAACAAGAGAGGAGGATGTAGTTGAAGAGAGGAGGACAGCCAGCAGAAAGTAAATATGACATCCCACATTACAAAAAAAAAATTTAAATTTTTGCATTTTCAGCCAGGACCAAGGAATATACATATATTCACTGGCCCTTTTTGTGTCTTTCTTCCACAGCATAGACCGGAAAACAGCGTCGGCAGCAGCTGCACTTGCGGCTTTAGCCGCTGAAACTGCGGCTTCACAAGAACCGGAGTCAGTGGAGTTGCAGCAGGAGTTGCAGACATCTTCTTCTTGAGCCCTCCTTCCCATTGTCAACATTTGGCGGTAAAAATATATCATTTATTTTTTCTCCACAATCAATCTGTGGGATATATGGATTGATTGTCTTTTTTTATAACAGGAATCGCAAGATGAAGAGGAGCTCCCAGAGGAAGAAGGACGGGGTGGAGAGATACCCGGAGTGGGCTCACAATTCGTAAGTATTCTGCATCAATCGCAGAAACACAACATCACTAGTGTTGAGCGATAGTGCTCGATATCTAAAAATATCGTATCGAAATTGTATCGCCGATAGCACTAAATATCGTCGATATCCGATTTCGATAGCGGAAGTCCCATGTAAGTCTATGGGAACAAAATATCGCAACAAAAAAAACCCTTTCTTACGTTGTAAACACAAAATATACACACATAGAATACATATATATTATATATATATATTATATATATAAAAATGTCATTGTGACATATATATACATATATTTATAGTTTATACACTTCTACATAGTAAAATAGACTCTGATTCAATTGCCGGGTAAAGCCGTGACATACCCCATAGAAGTCGACGGGCTCGGTGCCGAGTACCCGCAAAACCTCTGGCTCTGTGCGACTCAACTTGGGCGTCACAAACAGGATTCTGTAGCTCGCTATAACCGAGTCCTGTGTGCCTGAATTGAACTGGTTTTGTGCTTGAGAATTGCTAAAATCATCAGAGAATGTATTTGCCATTTTTCCGCCATATCTGCGTCACGACGAGGCACTGGTGAAGAAGAAGGGCGTGCTCTTCATGGGTGTACTGTACACTCACTCAGTGACGCGAAAACGATGGCTCTAAATGGTACTGCAATGTAAGATCGTGCCCCACAGCTCTTCAGTTCCGCCTCCTCATCCTCCTCAGTGTGCGGAAACTAACATGAAGGTCCCCCTCCCTACAAAAGAGGGGCCCTCTCCAGATGCTAATGACACATGTGACTTGGCAGAGATGGCTAATGGACAGAGCAGAAGTGTGAAGGGATGGAGCAGTCAGAGCTCTCCCCCCACGGAAGCGACCCGATCGCCACGGAACCACCGTTGGGCACCCGGCCTGGAAACCCTCCTACGCTGCAAGAAGCGGCGGATACCCTAAGAGGCCTGGCCCGGCACCGGGAGGAGGTCGCCAGGATGGAAGCGAGCTGGCGTGCCCTAAAACTAAACTTGGAGCGGCGCCAATCCCTCTTACCTGAAGTGTCTGTACCGGAAGGTGAGGCACCTGTTCTAGTAGAGGAGTCCTTGCAATGTGATCCGGTTGACGTTGTCGCAGTGGAGGCACCCGTTCGTGCAAAAAACGCTGCACCGGCAGCACCCCAGATCCCGCTGTCTGCCCCCGTCGCTGAGACAGAAGAAGTGACACCCGTCCTCATGGAGGAGGCCGCGCAGGCACCAGAGCACTACCTGCCTGTACCGGAGCCCCGACTGTCATCTGATTTAGAGCCGTCTGCTTCCTCCGCAGGGGAGCGCCGCCAGGACTGGGGGGCGACAGGAGAGCTGCCGCAAACCGGACACTGTATGCTGCAGTGGAGTGGTGGAGACATGGAGCAGCTGGTGGAGGAGAATTTCAACCGGCGTCAGGAGGAAGAGTGGAGACGTTGGGAGCGGGAAGCAGAGCGACAAAGGGAGCAGCGAGAATCCCAAAAACTTCGGCAACGTAACCTGGAGAAGGACCGGGCAGATAAGGACCGGATGAGAAAGGATAAAGGAACCCTGAGTGAGCCGCGGCGTAAGGGTGCAGTACGGAGCTTTAAATTGAAAGGTGGTTGGGGCTTCATCAAGGAGCCTGGACTTTATTTAGAAATTTTTATGAACCGGCGGGACAGTGGAGGCTCACCTCCCAGAAGGACACCCAGGGAGGGACCTGTTGCCAGGAGACTTGGTGACTTACACCCGACACTGGGGTTACAATGGATGGTACGCCCTAAATGTTACCAGGTGCGACCCCTACTCCCCAGTGTGTCAGGAACCTGTGAGACCCTCGGAGCCTTCAGCCTCCCACATCCAGGCCTCTGCAAAAGTGCCCACCCCACGCCGTAAATCTCCCAAGCCTCCCTCAGTGGTCTCCTCAGCAGCCCCAGCTATGGACATGATAAGTATAGCTGGCCCGTACCCGGCGCCTGTTAGGCCCCCTGGGGTTCGTTCAGTCCGGGACATAGGGTTCCAGACCCGGAGGGAGATGAAAGAGGTGGCCACACAGACCCAGATAGCGGGTCACGACTTGACTGTACAGGCCACACGACGTCATCAGGTCCTGGTGGTCCTTGGTGCCTCGGATGTTTGGCAAGCATCAGAAGAGTACCAGGTGGTACCTGGAACACCCCTGCCAAAGAATTATAAATAACCCGGACAGGGTCCCTGTATGTAAATAGTTAAATTGTTTATGTACCCGGACGGGTGAATGTTTATAAAAAAGTTTTTTAATTTAATAAAAAAAAAAAAAACACAGTTTTCATTACTTTATTACAGTCTCATCCTGCGACGCCATCGATCTCCTGTAAAAAAATGAAAAAAAAAAAAAGTATACCACCTGACCGACGCAGTCCATAGTAACGAGTGTCCCACGACGATCCAGCTCTGCTACATCAGAATCCCGGCGCAGCACAGCTGATTACCTGCTTCCCCGGCGGTGACGTCATCGGACTGGTTTACGGCCGGGATTACCCTGCAGTCACTGCAGTTATCGCAAAAAACTGCATGTGACCGCCAGGGAGAAGATAATGGCGGCCATCAAGCAGTCCAGGACGTGACCGCCGGAGATCTTCTGCCAGGTAAGTGCCGCTGACTCCTGACAGACCGACCGACGGACACTCACAGTGACAGTGACAAATCCGATTCCGGTATTCGATAAGACGAAAATATCGAAACGAATTATCGAAAGGCCGATAGAGCTAATATCGGCCGATAGCCGATATTTGCATTATCGTATCGCTCAACACTAAACATCACACTACACACAACACATAGAAAACCATTTAGTACATACTTCACACAGCGGGCAACACTTGCCTATATCACAAACTTTTATTTTTCTTTTTAGTCTCTCGGATCTGGTAGCCAGCAAAGGGGTCCTCACAGCGCCTCCCAGAGTCGTCGTCGTGAGAGCGGCGGCGGTTACCACCGTGTAAGTTTTTTTTTTTTTTTCCTCCAATGTAATTTTTAGGTAAAATATAATCATTTTTTGGTTTTTTTTCTTAATCCTTTTTTTTGTTTTACATTTTTAATTTCTAATTTTTTGGTTTGATTTAACTTTTTAGTGCTTTGTACATTATTTTTGTTCGGTCCCAGACTAAACACCGTATAGTATAGTTCAGTTGCTGACTGTAAAGCTGTGTTTCCCAACTTCAGTCCGGTGTCCCCCACGGTTCATGTTTTCAGGATTGCCTATTTGTGAACCTTGGAAATACTGAAAACATTACTCTGGGGACACGAGGACTGAAGTTGGGAACACTGATGTTGTATACAAACCAATTGTGGTTTCTCGTTTCAGGAGAGAATTGTGAAGCCGTGGCGGTCTGTGAGGGATCTTTCAAGAAGGAGTTCAACAAGGAATGCGGGCCCGAGTGATCTGCAGACGCAGAGCAGTACAAGTACGCACGACCCTGGCGTTCCTGCGGGAAACTATGGTCCACCCCAAGGTAAATATACCATAAAATGTAACATCTATCCAATGTTTTTTGCAGCCAGGGCATCCACATCGTAATAATTGTATGTTTTCTCTTTATTCCACACACGTGACCGCACTCGGGCGCCCGCAGAGTTGCACCTTCTGGGCGATCCTCAGGAGACGACACGAGGACACTTGACGCCCCGGTACATCTGCACCTTCACACATCGAGCCCGCAGTCCCATCCACAGCGCTGGAGCATCGTGGCCGCCTGATTCATGCAGCTGCAGGTGAGGATAGCATTCCTTTACCCACCCTTCTGCCACTGCCACCTCTAGTACAGCTGCGGGTACTGGGCGGCAGCGGCAGAGGGGTCAGGAAAGGAGCTATGCGCCCGAGTTCTTGCATTTGAATGCATCTTTCCAGAACTGTCTTAAAGTATTATCTGAACAACTTGCCGCAGGCACTAATCAGATAACCTCCGCCATTTTGGAGGTAAAGACACTTCTGCAAACCATGCAGTCGGAAGCAAGAGCATCTCCTAATCACAGCTTTTTTAGGTCTGTGGTGGAGCGCATAGATATGCTATCTGCTGACCAGCAGATGTATGTAATGCATACGTGCCACGCTGCTCTAGTGCAGGCTATCTCCCATCCTCCTCCATCCACCCCAGTTGTTCCTCCACCTCCCCCCCTCCAGCCGCCATCCCTCCTCCCCCTCCTATTCAATACCAGCCACCTCCCCAGCTCCAGCAACCTCCCCAGTACCAACCACCTACACAATTCCAGCACCCTCCCCAATAGCAGCCACCACCCCAAATCCAGCCACTTCACCAACTGCAGTCACCTCCCCAGTACCAGCAACCTCCCCACTACCAGCCACCTACCCTGTACCACACTCCTACCTCTTACCGATCTCCTTCCCCCTTCCAATTCCCTACCATGTCACCTGCTCCTCCTGCCCAACCCTCCACTCCACCACCCACCTGATCTGCCTCTAACTTGTCTTCCCATTCTCTCACTCTTTCCACCCCTTCACTTCTTCCTGTTACTTCACCACCACCATCCCGGTCGTCCCTCCACACTCCCACGGTTGAAGTGTCCCGTAGCCCCTCCAGCACTATTTCTACCCCACAATACACACAACTCTAAATATGTGTTTTCTTTTGTACCCTTAAATAAAAAATTCTATTTTAATTAAAAAAAAGTTTATTCAAAAAGTTTATTCAAATTTCAACAGTTGGCAAAAAGGCCACATTTACAACAAATTATATTAAAAATATTTTTTTTTAATAAAAGTTAAAGTGGTTTACAAATGTTGTCTGTCATTTCTTTATAGGATGTTAAGTAACAAATGTATTAAACCAGGTAAACATGTGGGTACACAAACACAAACATCTGTTAGGGTAATAGGTAAAAAATATCTACATAACTTTGAAGAACATAAATTTGACCTTTTTGCCACAATTTTGTCCTGGGTTGTGGAGTATAGAAAGTATCTGACCTTTTTCCAAAACTTGTGTACTTTATGAGGTTATCCCCTAGCAGGTACACATTTTTTGTAAAAAGGTGAAATACTGTGGTTTATTTAAAAAAAAAAAAAGACAGGGACACAACTATGGCCAAAAGGTAACATACAGTACAAAACACACAAAAAGGTAGAAAACTTTCCTTATTGTGGGTACAGAAAGATTTTTAAAATAAATAATCAATTGATCACACTCTGTCATTCTGCCAGTTTACTCTACCTTCTGGTGACACAAAGTATTGGGCAAAATGGTCCCTCATTCTTGAAACCTCCAGTGTACTCCGAGTGGTAATGTTGCTGTAGTCGTGCAAGGTTGTTTCTTGATTGTGATCCTCAATAAAAATCGGTTCCTTGGTGATCACAAAATTATGTAGGACCACGCACGCTTTAACAACATCATCCACAGTCTCTGTCTTCAAGTTTATCGCAGTCAAAAGGACACGCCATTTGGCTGTCATAATCCCAAATGCACACTCCACCATCCGTCTGGCTCTTGTGAGGCGGTAGTTGAAAATTCTCTTTGTATGGGTCAATCATCTGCTGGCGTACGGCTTCCAGAGGTTTTCGGACAGCTGGAATGCCTCATCACCTACACACACGAAAGGCATAGGTGGGCCAGAGGTTTGAGGCAGTGGCCTAGGGGGTGGAAACTGAAAAGTGTTTCCGTACAGTCTCCGCCCCATAGCAGAAAGTTTAAACACTTGAGAGTCATTGGACCGTCCATAAGACCCAATGTCCACAGCAATAAATTTGTACTCCGCATCAGCAATAGCCATCAGGACGACTGAAAAATATTTCTTGTAGTTAAAGAATTCTGATCCGGTTCCTGCAGGCTTTTGAATGCGGATGTGTTTGCCATCAACAGCGCTCAGGCAATTTGGAAACTGGCAGATGCGGAGAAACTGGTCCGCTATTTCAAGCCACCGGTCTGTAGTTGGCTCTGGAAGAAATTCTCCAACCAAAGAGTCCCACAGAGCACGACAAGTGTACTTGATGATGCCTGTGTCATGATCCGTTCCAGGGTTTAGTCCTGTCTGCCCTTGGTCCGGGCGGATCATGTCAAGGGTTAACTTTGCTCTGCCTCATTCTGGGTTCAGGTTGGCTATTTAGCTCTCACACATCCTGCTAGCAGTGTGAGCTATACTGTTACCTTCGCTTGTGAACCTGACTGGTAACCCTTGATTTGTCCTGCTGTTATCCCTGACTTGTCCCGTGTCTGTTGTTCCCCTCTGTCTGCCCTGTTCCCTGCATTTCCCTGTTTGTCTGTTTGATTCTCTGGTTTTTGACTCGGCCTGTATTCGGACTCGCTTCTGCTTTCTGTCTTTGTCTTATCTGCTTCTGACCATTGCTGACCTCCTGGCTTTCTCCTGACCACGTATATTGCTTATTCCTTTTGTCCTGCTGCCTCCGTACGGTTTTGACTTGGCTTGCCTGACCACGCTCCCGCCACTTGGTGGCGCCTGTGTTTCTGCTCTGTAGAGGGCTTGCTGAGACTTTTGATACTTCAGATGACTGATTATTCCTGACTCAGTTTTGGATGTTTTTGCTGCCACCTGGTGGTGATTTTGGCTGCTGCAGTGCAGGCCTACTCTGGTAGTGTGTAATTGTTTGACACCGCACCACAATTGTGGGTTACCAGGGCTATGGGGTACTCGGAGCCGAGCCTGTAGATTTCTATAGGGAATGTCACTGGTAGCGTGGCTCGTTCCGTGTCCCTGGCGGTCAGGCGTTAAAGGGTTTATTTACAGGGGATTTGGTAGATAACAGTTCGTGACGCCACCTGTAGTTTTCTAGTCACTAGAGACCAGCGCTGCTGAATAGAACTCTGAGGGGATGTTGTGGCAGCTAGGTGTTGGGTCCCCCACAGGTGGGACTGTCCCTCTGAGTCTATGGTGGTTGTAGTACGGAGGTGTGGGTAATGACACAGTCTCAGACAATAAAGTTTCTTTCCATACCTTTTACTTTCAAGTTGTTTAGGCAGGTCCCGGGAAACTGTCGGGGTGGTTGGAGGATGCGCTTCAGGGTAACGGCTGAGCAGGTTAGAGGCCTCCTTTACTTTCAATATGATGAGTCCAACTTGCATGAAGCTAAGTTAACTCCGAATACTCCAGCTAACTCCATAGCTGTACTGCCCGGTCAGCATTGTGGTGAAGCCTTCTATGTGATGGAACTAAGTCCTTACTTTTGCTTGGCCTAGCTCAAAGTCCCTGTTCCACCTGACTCCGGTTACGTACCGACACTTCAAGGGCTGCTTTCTGCGACCTAAGGTCCAGTAAGACTCTGGTTGTTCCGTTACTATGCGTGAAGCGACAGCAACACTTCGGTCCCCAGTGACCGGGTAAATTGTGCAGGTAATCCTATACCTAAGGCACTGCTCTAATTCCTTCCACTGCGCCCTTCGCCCTGCTCGCGCTCTTAACATAAGCACTCCACACTTCCTATGGTAGTACAAGTCAATCCTTTCTTACTTCTTCCTTGGAGCTCGCTGACAGATTCTCAGTATTCTCCTAGTTCAGGAACACATCAACTGAACTTCACTGTCCTTGGGACAGGCGACTGAAGTTTCTGCTGCAAACTTCCCTTTCTCCAAAGCTGTCTCCGTCTGTCTGACTTTAGCTCACCCAGAGCTCTGACAGGAAAATGCAATCTGATCTCCTCTCCTCCTGTACAGACTGCACACTGGTGGGATGACTCACTCCTGAGCCACCCGAGCTAGACTGAACTCCTTCCTCCCTCCAAGTCCAGACTAGACTCTGTCTGACCTGTCACTACCTTATATACCCTATGGGTGTGTCCAAGTGTGTGATGGAGTGAATGGATATCAAGCATTAAACCATTACCTTTCCACGCATCCTCCAGATAATGTGTGCCTTACATACCAGGGCTACACATCCCCCCTTGGTAAAATACAGCACTCCCGGGCTGTGAAATAGACAAAGAAAGAATTTTGTTTTGCATTTAAACATTTAACATCAAACTCTTCCCAGCAGGGAGGTGAGAAATTCTTAAAACGTTGCATTGTATACAATGGTCATTAGTAAAATACAAAAGTATTAAGACATTTTCATATAAATACACATAGTATTCTTGTGAAGGACCCGCACCAAACCTTCAACGTGGGTCCTGGGTGGGCTGCAGGACATCTGACTGCAGACCTCGCTCAGTGCCACACCATACGGGTTTTATGTTCAGAGGTAGTTGTGCTGGTTTTATGTAAAACCAAGGTAATGCACCTTAGTGCAACTATTTACAGGATACAGTTTTTGGGCTGGCTCAGTCCTCAGCCACGCAGTCCATTATGAGGAAAAGACACATATATTATATCCACATCAAAACACATTTTTAAAACTTACAATAAAGTGCAAATAAATCTTTCATAACCTTGTATATTATCTTATAATTCATATATCCTCTTACCCAGCCGGGTATTCTACTTATTGCAAAATATGTAAACATTACATACTTATATCAAAGGTGCAAATTATTTTCACTTTTATGAACTTATATACATATTGAATGTGGTAAACCCTGTCTGGGTCCTACCAGTCTTTATCATTTACTAATTTCAATGACAGCTTCCGCACCGGGTGCAGGAACAATGCGATGCTCTTTGGAGCGCATGACAAACAGATCATGGGCTTCTATTAGGGTCTGAGTCGCCACAGTTCTTTTGTGAACCACTGGGGGCGCAACGGGTGTCTCTTCATTACAAGACGCCGATTGCGTCGCTGCTGGTGCCGCTATGTCCGGCGGTATAATTTGTGGTTTGAACGGGGTCGCGGGTTGCGATTTGGTGCGAGGCACTGGTAGAGAAGAATATGCAGGGGGCGCTTCAAACTGTGATGGACATTCAGGGGGCGATGCCGGGGCACGGCCTGGTGCAGCGGGAGCTCGAGACTGTGACGCGCTGGCAATGGTGACGTTACCTGCGTCGGGGACGGGGTCACGGATGATTTCCACATTAAGGGCATACCATCCCCTCAGGCCCCAGTGACGTGTATAAGTGACAATGTCCCCATTAATCAGGTCCCTTCCCGGATGACCTTGTGGCAGGTGGGACTCTACATCGCGACGGCTCACGAAGACCCCCTGATAAAGTCCTGGCTCGCGGATGAATCCCCAGCCCTTGCGAAGCTGAAACTCCACTACGCACCCCTGACGCCGTGGTTCCCTCCGGGTACCTTTATCACGGCGAACGGTTTCCTTATCTGCGATGAGCTCTGCATGCTGTCGCTGCCGGTTCTGCTGCACCTCCCGCTCTTCCTCCTGCCTGCGTCGCTGCTCCTCTTTGCGACACTGCATCTCTCTTTCCCACTGGACAGTGTACGTGACGTCATCAATCCGCTCCATTGCATCCCAGTCGACGTCTGGCAACGATGGGCAGGACCCCTCCGGTGTCCCCGCCGGGGAACGGTAATCCGCTGCGGCCTCCTGACCTGGCTGGCTCTCAGGGATGGGCAGGACCTCCTCAGCCACCTTCGCCTCCACCGATCCATCGGTGGGATCAGGTACAGCATATCTGGTGTCCGCCTCCAGTCGCTCCGCAGCCTTTTTCATCAGGGCCTTTGGATAATCCAGTGTTAGGGGGGTATCAAGAGACGGTATTTCACTTGTGGGAGAGAACATGGCGTCCCACAGCAGCCGCTGTGTTTGGGTGCGCCAGCGTCTCTCCGTCTCTTGTCGAATTGCACGATTCTGCAGCTTCTTCTTCAACTCAGCGTTCTCCCTCCGCAGCTCCATCATGGCGGGGTCGGTGTCCCGATCTGGGGACAGCTCCGGCACAGGCAGGCAGTCCTCCGGTATTGGGCACTGATTCTCCTGTCCTTCCGCCATCTCGGTCCAGGTATCACTGTGGTATCCAACAGGAACATTCTGGTCCTTTCCGTGGAGGCGGGATTTGCGTCTCCTCCTCTTCGCATAGAGGATGAAGAGGAGGCGTATTTCTTTAGCAGTGGGGCTGGATCTCACATTGTAATAGGCCTTGGAGAGGGCGGCCATAACTTTTCGCGCTTCAGAGGGGTACACGCCCACGAAGGTACGCCCACCTTCTTCACCAGCGCCTCAGGGCGCGAATATGGCAGCAAATATGGCGGTATTTGGCGCCAAAAGCACAAACAGTCTTTTTCACCAAAACACTTCACAGGCACACAGGACTCACAATCTTGCAAGTTTTCGCATCCTGTTCGTGACGCCAAGTTTTTGTTTGACACCGCACCACAATTGTGGGTTACCAGGGCTATGGGGTACTCGGAGCCGAGCCTGTAGATTTCTATAGGGAATGTCACTGGTAGCGTGGCTCGTTCCGTGTCCCTGGCGGTCAGGCGTTAAAGGGTTTATTTACAGGGGATTTGGTAGATAACAGTTCGTGACGCCACCTGTAGTTTTCTAGTCACTAGAGACCAGCGCTGCTGAATAGAACTCTGAGGGGATGTTGTGGCAGCTAGGTGTTGGGTCCCCCACAGGTGGGACTGTCCCTCTGAGTCTATGGTGGTTATAGTACGGAGGTGTGGGTAATGACACAGTCTCAGACAATAAAGTTTCTTTCCATACCTTTTACTTTCAAGTTGTTTAGGCAGGTCCCGGGAAACTGTCGGGGTGGTTGGAGGATGCGCTTCAGGGTAACGGCTGAGCAGGTTAGAGGCCTCCTTTACTTTCAATATGATGAGTCCAACTTGCATGAAGCTAAGTTAACTCCGAATACTCCAGCTAACTCCATAGCTGTACTGCCCGGTCAGCATTGTGGTGAAGCCTTCTATGTGATGGAACTAAGTCCTTACTTTTGCTTGGCCTAGCTCAAAGTCCCTGTTCCACCTGACTCCGGTTACGTACCGACACTTCAAGGGCTGCTTTCTGCGACCTAAGGTCCAGTAAGACTCTGGTTGTTTCCGTTACTATGCGTGAAGCGACAGCAACACTTCGGTCCCCAGTGACCGGGTAAATTGTGCAGGTAATCCTATACCTAAGGCACTGCTCTAATTCCTTCCACTGCGCCCTTCGCCCTGCTCGTGCTCTTAACATAAGCACTCCACACTTCCTATGGTAGTACAAGTCAATCCTTTCTTACTTCTTCCTTGGAGCTCGCTGACAGATTCTCAGTATTCTCCTAGTTCAGGAACACATCAACTGAACTTCACTGTCCTTGGGACAGGCGACTGAAGTTTCTGCTGCAAACTTCCCTTTCTCCAAAGCTGTCTCCATCTGTCTGACTTTAGCTCACCCAGAGCTCTGACAGGAAAATGCAATCTGATCTCCTCTCCTCCTGTACAGACTGCACACTGGTGGGATGACTCACTCCTGAGCCACCCGAGCTAGACTGAACTCCTTCCTCCCTCCAAGTCCAGACTAGACTCTGTCTGACCTGTCACTACCTTATATACCCTATGGGTGTGTCCAAGTGTGTGATGGAGTGAATGGATATCAAGCATTAAACCATTACCTTTCCACGCATCCTCCAGGATAATGTGTGCCTTACATACCAGGGCTACACATAATCCCTTCTCCCCTCTGTAACCTACAGGTGGAGCACACACCAGCCTGCATTACAGCTGCGTGACAGCCTGATAGCGTAGAAATTCCAAGGCGATACTGGAAATGGAGCGATGAAAGCGTTTCTCCAGTTGCCAGAAATCTGTAAACAAAATAGAAAAAATCAATTAGTTCACAATCACAGCATTACATAGCAAAACTCAGCTATAACTATTGGAGATACCAAAAATAAAAAAATAAAGGAAAAACACACTGTTTTTGACCATGTTTTATTATACTGATATGGTTCCCTTGTTGTCCTGTGATGTTAAAAAAATTAGAACAACAATACAAGTGTGCTCAAGCAAGCAGATCCAATACATATAGCTTACCTTATAGTGACCATGAGACGCTCCGCCGGAGAAATCGAGAAGCGACAATAGGTGTCAGATCTTCGGATTTGTTCTCCAACACGCTCCAGCAAACAGTCAAAATTCTCTTTCTTCATCCGAAGATAGGCAAAAAATTTCTCAGGGTTTTCTCTCAGCTCCATGTTGAGTGTAGAATACACACCACGGGTTAGTCTCTGTGCTGTGATGGGGTGGATCCACATACGGCGTCGTCTTCGCTGGCGCTGACGCATAATGCGCTGCTCGATCTCTCTCTCATTCTCCATATCGATAATCTTCAAGCGATTCGCCTCCGCTGTAAAATCCACCAGATTCTTGAAGATATTGCCAATAATAACATCCATGTTCGCCAGTCACTTACTACTTGCTCTTCTCTCCAACCTGCACTTGCTCCTCTACAACCTGTCAAAGATGGGCTGTAGGAACAGTGTATATATAGGATTACAGTAGCCAATCATGTTTGGAACCCCAAAAAAGGGCGTTTTTAAAAACCGGATCCAGCGTAATCCGTCGATAAACGGATAAAAAACCGGATACACCGGATGAGACGGATCCGGATTTTGTTCGGATGCCCGAGACGGATCCGGCGAAAAACCGGATGTGTCTCATCCGGTTTTACATACTATTTGCCGGATGCGGCGATCCGGCAAAACGCAGCTGGCGCCGTCAGGCGCAAAACGGATGTGTGAAAGAGGCCTTAAGGTGCATTCAAGGCTAAAGATTGGCTCGTCTGTAGACATTTAGGCACCACTCTACAGCTAAAATCAAATATTTTAAACAGCACATTCCTCTTTGAGGGCAATATTTCAGATTACAAAGGCGAGTAATTGTAAAGTTATATTTATGTCCAATACTACCAGAATATTCCTATACATTCTACTGTATCTTGTGATAGTTTTGCACTAACAAAATGACACATTGGAGATCTAAGTTATATATTTATATATATATATATATATATACAGTACAGACCAAAAGTTTGGACACACCTTCTCATTTAAAGATTTTTCTGTTTTTTCATGACTATGAAAATTATACATTCACACTGAAGGCATCAAAACTATGAATTAACACATGTGGAATTATATACTTAACAAAAAAGTGTGTAACAACTGAAAATATGTCTTATATTATAGGTTCTTCAAAGTAGCCACCTTTTGCTTTGATGACTGCTTTGCACACTCTTAGCATTCTCTTGATGAGCTTCAAGAGGTTGTCACCGGAAATGGTTTTCACTTCACAGGTGTGCCCTGTCAGGTTTAATAAGTGGGATTTCTGGCCTTATAAATGGGGTTGGGACCATCAGTTGTGTTGTGCAGAAGTCTGGTGGATACACAGCTGATAGTCCTACTGAATAGACTGTTAGAATTTGTATTATGGCAAGAAAAAAGCAGCTAAGTAAAGAAAAACGAGTGGCCATCATTAATTCAAGAAATGAAGGTGAGTCAGTCCAAAAAATTGGGAAAACTTTGAAAGTGTCCACAAGTGCAGTTGCAAAAACCATCATGCTCTACAAAGAAACTGGCTCACATGAGGACCGCCCCAGGAAAGGAAGACCAAGAGTCACCTTTGCTTCTGAGGATAAGTTTATCCGAGTCACCAGCCTCAGAAAATTATCCGAGTCACCAGCCTCAAATCACAGGTTTAAAGCAGCTCAGATTAGAGACCAGGTCAATGCCACACAGAGTTCAAGCAGCAGACACATCTCTACAACAACTGTTAAGAGGAGACTTTGTGCAGCAGGCTTCATGGTAAAATAGCTGTTAAGAAACCACTTCTAAGGACAGGCAACAAGCAGAAGAGACTTGTTTGGGCTAAAGAACACAAGGAATGGACATTAGACCAGTGGAAATCTGTGCTTTGGTCTGATGAGTTCAAATTTGAGATCTTTGTCTCCAACCACCGTGTCTTTGTGCGACGCAGAAACGGTGAACGGATGGACTCTACATGCCTGGTTCCCACCGTGAAGCATGGAGGAGGAAGTGTGATGGTGTGAGGGTGCTTTGCTGGTGATACTGTTGGGGATTTATTCAAAATTGAAGGCATACTGAACCAGCATGGCTACCACAGCATCTTGCAGCGGCATGCTATTCCATCCGGTTTGCGTTTAGTTGGACCATCATTTTTTTTCAACAGGACAATGACCCCAAACATACCTCCAGGCTGGTTAAGGGCTATTTAACCAAGAAGGAGAGTGATGGGGTGCTACACCAGATGACCTGGCCTCCACAGTCACCAGACCTGAACCCAATCGAGATGGTTTGGGGTGAGCTAGACCACAGAGTAAAGGCAAAAGGGCCAACAAGTGCTAAGCATCTCTGGGAACTCCTTCAAGATTGTTGGAAGACCATTTCCGGTGACTACCTCTTGAAGCTCATCAAGAGAATGCCAAGAGTGTGCAAAGCAGCTATCAAAGCAAAAGGTGGCAACTTTGAAAAACCTAGAATATAAGACATATTTTCAGTTGTTTCACACTTTTTTGTTAAGTATATAATTCCACATGTGTTAATTCATAGTTTTGATGCCTTCATAGTCATGAAAATACAGAAAAATCTTTAAATGAGAAGGTGTGTCCAAACTTTTGGTCTGTACTATATATATATTGTATATATATAATATATGTACAGTATATGTATATATGTATTTATATATTATTCTCCGATATTTTAGGAAGTACATATAAATTCGTTGTAGATATTTTAGAAACAAGTTTGCTGATGGTTAATCAAATACCATCATTAAAACGAACTTGTGCACACAAATCATGGGTTATTGTTATTTGTTGCAGAGATTTTCTCACTGAACTATTCGGCAAGCGTCTGTGGCAATTATTTATTCAATTACTTTTGCATAATGCAGGAGAACATACTTTAAATGGATTCCCTGAGTCTGCATAAAATGCTCACACCACTTGTACTGAGATAGTTACAGTCTGCATTAAATTGTCAAAATGATTTCCGCTGTAAACTCTTACATGGGTGTTGTGTTATGACTCCAGGTGGCAGCAGTGGATCAAATCTTGAACGTTTCTGATGGATGTCTTCTTCAATTGATGTAAACTGTTAATTATTTACTGGGTTTATGTAAAAGAATGATGTTAATGATTGCTAATTATTGTCACAGCAAACACTTATCTTATTGCTACATACACTATGCATTACATAAGGGTCTTTTTACTAGCACATAAGGAGCATGGCCATAGCTCACAACTATAGAGCATGTAGGTCGGAGCTCGTTTCCTTTTATTTTCATGTTCTAATGAAAGTAAGAAGGTTCATACAAATAATCCTTTACATGATCATAAATTTCCCTTTACACTCGGGGATGTAATGCCAACTAACAATAATTTTTCTGTCCAAATAAATGATGTGATCAGCTGACTTAGGCCGGCGTCACACACAACCACAAAAAATCGGTCCGTTTTAGACGGTCGATTGTCGGATCAAAATGCAAACATCACACATGCTTCTGTCATCCGATTTTCCTTCAAAGATGCGATTTAGTCGCATGTGTGTGTACCTTGTAACATCCGATTTTCATCCGACTTGCGAGATTTTCTCGCAGGCTTGCAAAACTGACATATAATGGATCCAAAAGAATAGTATTTCAATCACAAAAAAAAGAATAGATATATACACATAGAACACATATATATATTATATATACATGTCATTGTGACATGTATATATACATATATTTATAGTTCCTAGACTTCTACATACTGTTATAGCCGCTAATTCAATTGCCGGCTTTTGTGAAATCACAGAAGCCGACATGAAATGATACATTGTTTCCACACAGTTAACCATGTCATTTCCTGTATTTTGATATTTGTTTAGAACTTACAATTACATGAGTGTATTTGTGCAAAATTTCAGACATGTAGGGGTTAATTAAAGGTGTAATTTCGTTGAAAAAAAATGCGTGGGCTCCCGCTGTATTTTCTCCACCAGACAGACAAAGCAAAGCGAGTGGGGGCAGATAATAACAGCCTAGGGAGGGTACATTTTTTGTGCCCCCCTGGCTACTAACATCTGCCCCCAGACACCCCAGAAAGGGCAAATCTATAATTAGATTTGCCCTTTCTGGCACTTTGCCCGTCTATTCCCATTGCCCTGTAGCGGTGGCGAATGGGTTAATAATCTCACCTTACTGTCACCTTAGTATTGAA
The DNA here is from genome assembly GCA_033576555.1 of Oophaga sylvatica. Classification (NCBI taxonomy): domain Eukaryota; kingdom Metazoa; phylum Chordata; class Amphibia; order Anura; family Dendrobatidae; genus Oophaga; species Oophaga sylvatica. Next base: position 176,429,205 of record JARQOD010000005.1, read on the forward strand.
AGGTGACCTTAAGGCAGGTTAATAATTGAGAGCTGTCAATTAGACAACTATCAATTATTAATCCTATTGAAGTAAATTAAAAAAACACAGACACATTAATAAAAATTAATTTTAATGAAATAAAAAAACATTTTTTTGACCATTTTTATTTTACACTTAATCCGTGCGAAGCCATTGATCTCCTAAAATAAAGAAAAAAAATAAAAAAACATTATTCTTACCTATTCCGCTGATCTGTCACGTCCCACGCTGTAATCCTTCACAAAGGGTTAACTAGCTTTGAGCCAAGCAGTGCAAGTAATCCTGCATGCTCAGCTCAAAGCTCCTGAATGAATAAGTTCCTCTCCTGGCGACAGGAGAGGATGTGTTTCATGAATGAAGCTTAATTGATTGTGTCCACTTTCCCTTTAGGTCAGGTCACTAAAGTTAAATTGCCAATAAATCAATTAAGCTCCATTCATGAATCTATTCCTTACTTTCTGTGGTAGAGGAACTTATTCATTCAGGGGGTTACAGCTAGGAGACAGAATTATCTCCCTGCTAACTGTAACCTCTTAACCCTTTCTGATGGATTACAGCGTGGGACCTGACTGTACATCGGATTGGTAAGTATAATTTTGCTTTTTTATTTTATTTTTATTACAGGAAATGGTTTTAGCAGGAAAATAAAATATGGTCAAAAACTGTGTGATTATTTAATTAAACTTATTTTTTATTAAACTGTGTGTGTTTGATTTTTCTTTCATACAATAGGATTAATAATTGATAGTTGTCTAATTGACAGCTCTCAATTATTAACCTGCCTTAAGGTCACCTTTCAATACTAAGGTGACATTAAGGTGAAATTATTAACCCATTCGCCACCGCTACAGGGCAATGGGAATAGACGGCAAAGTGCCAGAAAGGGCGAATCTAATTATAGATTTGCCCTTTCTGGGGTGTCTGGGGGCAGATGTTAGTAGCCAGGGGGGGCACAAAAAATGTACCCTCCCTAGGCTGTTATTATCTGCCCCCACTCGCTTTGCTTTGTCTGTCTGGTGGAGAAAATACAGCGGGAGCCCACGCATTTTTTTTCAACGAAATTACACCTTTAATTAACCCTACATGTCTGAAATTTTGCACAAATACACTCATGTAATTGTAAGTTCTAAACAAATATCAAAATACAGGAAATGACATGGTTAACTGTGTGGAAACAATGTATCATTTCATGTCGGCTTCTGTGATTTCACAGAAGCGGCAATGAATTTGCGGCTATT
>JARQOD010000005.1:176430563-176505867 GCA_033576555.1 Oophaga sylvatica
TGTAGGGGTATTTTTTGTTGGTCGGCCCCTTCTTTAATGTGAAGACGGGGTTTTCTTTTTTTGTGATTAATTTTACTCCCTGACAGTTACTCAAAATCCAAGGGGCCCCTGCTTTTCTTAAATAATCCGGGAGCCCTGTTTTTTTCAAAAAAATATCCCGGGCCCCCATACGTTAATCCGGGAAATTATCCTGGGGCCAAAACAACTCGTTAAAAATACCTAAGGAGCTGTACGTCTTTTTCATATAATAGTAAAGGACCCCTACAGCTATACTACAACTGAAATTAAGATGTACAGGCCCCTGTCAGGTTATATTATGTAGTAAGGAACTAAACCCTTTAAATTTAATAACCTCCTATGTCACTGAGGACTCGACGGGCCCTAGTTTTCCCCCTGCAAAAGCACACGGTTTTTCCTGGCTTTGGCTTTGAGAACACCCCCCCCGGGAACGATGGCCCCCGCTGGAAAGAGCCATACGGAGTGGGGAGTCGCACCCACCCAGAAGAACCCTTTTAAAGGGCCGGCGATGCGAGGGCCCTCTTTTTGGCACGGCGCCCCCTGCTTCCTAGGGGGGGGGCAACGGCCCCCCCCCCCAGGTGGGTACCCCCCAACTAAAAGGGAAAGGAGCCCGTTTGACTTTTTCAAAAAAAATTGGGGGAATTTGAATTGGATCCCATTTGCTTTGGAGACCCCCGAGGCCCTTTTTAAACGTGGAAACCCCCCAAGGACACCAATTGGAAACTAGACCCACTAGGGAATTTTCAGATCTGTTTGGAGCACTTTAAACCCCCCAAGTGTTTCAAAAAAGTTTAAATCCCGGGGTTTGAAAAAAAAAAAAATCCTTTTTTTTTTCCCACAAAAATTATATTTTAGTCCCAATTTTTTTTTTTTTCCCCCCGGGAACGGAGAAATTGGACCCAAAAAGTGTCCAATTTGTCCTGGTACGTTGATACCCCCTATGTGGGGGGGGAAAACCCTTTTTGGGCGCCGGCGAGTCAGAATGAAAAGGGGCCCATTTCACTTTTTCCAACCAAAATTGGCTGGAATTGAGATTGGATGCCATGTTGCATTTGGAGAGCCTCTGATGTGCCTAAACAGTGGAAACCCCCACAAGTGACCCCATTTTGGAAACTAGACCCCCTAAGGAACTTATCTAGATTTGTGGTGAGCAATTTGAACCCCCAAGTGCTTCACACAAGTTTATAACGTAGAGCCGTAAAATTAAAAAATCATATTTTTTCCACAAAAAGATCTTTTCACCCCAATTTTTATTTTTCCAAGGGTAACAAGACCCCAAAAGTTGTTGTGCAATTTGTCCTGAGTACGCTGATACCCCATATGTGGGGGTAAACCACTGTTTGGGTGCATGGCAGAGCTCGGAAGGGAAGGAGCGCCGTTTGACTTTTTCAACGCAGAATTGGCTGGACGCCATTTAGTGTTTGGAGAGATCCTGATGTGCCTAAACAGTGGAAACCCCACAAATGACACCATTTTGGAAACTAGACCCCTCAAGGAACTTATCTAGATGTGTGGTGAGAACTTTGAACCCCCAGGTGTTTCACTAAAGTTTATAACGCCCGAGCATTAAAATAAAAAAATCATATTTTTTCCACAAATATGATCTTTTTGTTCCCAACTTTTTATTTTCCCAAGGGTAACAGGAGAAATTGGACCCCAAAAGTCCTTGTCCATTTTGTCCTGAGTACGCTGATACCCCATATGTGGGAGAACCTACTGTATGGGCACACGTCAGGGCTCGGAAGGGAAGTAGTGACGTTTTGGATTGCAGACTTTGATGGAATGGTCTGCGGGCGTCATGTCGCGTTTGGAGAGCCTCTGATGTGCCTAAACAGTGGAAACCCCCCACAAGTGACCCCATTTTGGAAAATAGACCCCCCCAAGGAACTTATCTAGATGTGTGGTGAACACTTTGAACCCCGAAGTGCTTCACAGAAGTTTATAACATAAAGCCATAAAAATAAAAAATACTTTTTTTTTTTTAACAAAAATGATTTTTTCGCCCCCAATATTTTATTTTCACAAGAGTAGCATGAGAAATTGGACCCCAAAAGTTGTTGTCCAATTTTCCCTGAGTACGCTGATACCCCATATGTGGGAGAAAACTACTGTATGGGCACACGTCGGGGCTCGGAAGGGAAGTAGTGACGTTTTTGATTGCAGACTTTGATGGAATGGTCTGCGGGCGTCATGTCGCGTTTGGAGAGCCCCTTATGTGCCTAAACAGTGGAAACCCCCACAAGTGACCCCATTTTGGAAAATAGACTCCCCAAGAAACTTATCTAGATGTGTGGTGAGCACTTTGAACCCGAAGTGCTTCGCATAAGTTTATAACGTACAGCCGTAAAAATAAAAAAATCATTTTTTTTTTACAAAAATGATATTTTCGCCCCCAATTTTTTATTTTCCCAAGGGTAACAGAAGAAATTGGACCCAAAGAGTTATTGTGCAATTTGTCCTGAGTATGCTGATACCCCATATGTGGGGGTAAACTACTGTTTGGGTGCATGGCAGAGCTCAGAAATGAAGGAGCACCGTTTGACTTTTTCAACGCAGAATTGGCTGGAATTGAGATCAGTCGCCATGTCACATTTGGAGAGCCCCTGATGTGCCTAAACAGTGGAAACCCCCCAATTCTAACTCCAACCCTAACCCCAGCACACCCCTAACCCTAGTCCCATCCATAACCCTAACCACAAACCTAACCCTAACACACCCCTAATCCCAACCCTAACCCTAACTGTAGCCTCAACCCTAACCCTAATTTTAGCCGCAACTCTTAACCTAAGGCCCCGTGCACACGTTGTGGATTTACTTGCGGATTTTTCTAAAACCGCAGGTAAAACGACTTGCGTTTTACTTGCAGTTTTAGCGCAAATTTACTGCGGTTTTGCCGTGTTTTTTTTGCGGATTTGTCTGCGGATTTACACCTATAATGGAATAGGTGTAAAACCGCTGCGGAATCCGCACAAAGAATTGACATGCTGCGGTTTCAAAACCGCACCAAATCCGCACGGAAATTTCCACATCATGTGCACAGCTTTTTTTTTTCTCTAACACTGTACTGTACATGGCGTTCGGTTCTGCTGCGGATCCGCAGCGCCAAAACCACTGCGGATCCGCAGCACAATCCACAACGTGTGCACTGGGCCTAACCCTAATGGAAAAATGGAAATAAATACACTTTTTTAATTTTATTATTTTTTCCTAACTAAGGGGGTGATAAAGGGGGGTTTAATTTACTATTTATAGCGGGTTTTTTATGATTGGCAGCTGTCACGCTAAAAGACGCTTTTTATTGCAAAAAATAGTTTTTGCATCACCACATTTTGAGAGCTATAATTTTTGCATATTTTGGCCCACAGAGTCATGTGAAGTCTTATTTTTTGCGGTACGAGTTGTCGTTTTTATTGGTACCATTATTGAGCACGTGACATTTTTTGATCACTTTTTATTTAGATTTTTGGGAGGTTAGAATGATCAAAAATCAGCAATTCATGAATTTCTTTGGTGGGGCATTTATACAGTTCCGCGTTTGGTAAAATTGATAAAGCAATTTTATTCTTCGGGTTCGTACGATTACGGCGATACCTCATTTACTTCATTTTTTTATGTTTTGGCGCTTTTATACAATAAAAACAATTTTATATAAAAAATAATTATTTTTGCATCGCTTTATTCTGCGAGCTATAACTTTTTTATTGTTTCGCTGATGATGTGTATGGCAGTTTGCTTTTTGCGGGACAAGATGACGTTTTCAGCGGTACCATGTTTATTTATATCCGTCTTTTTGATCGCGTGTTATTACACTTTTTGTTCGGCGGTATGATGATAAAGCATTGATTTTTTGCTTTGTTTTTTTTTTTTAAGGGGTTCACTAAAGGGGTTAACTAGTGGGACGGTTCTATAAGGCGGGCTGTTATGGACGCGGCGATAACAAATATGTGTTCTTTTATTGTTTTGTTTTTTTATTTACATGAAGAAATGAATTTATTGGCAAATATTTTTTTTTTTTTCCTTTTATTTTGGAATTTTTTTTACACTTTTATTTTTTTTTTTACTTTTTTACTTTGTCCCAGGGTGGGACATTACTGTATAATACCAGATCGCTGGTCTCACAGTGTGCACAGCATTCTGTGAGACCAGCGATCTCACAGGCAGTGCTGCAGGCTTCCTCAGCGCCTGCTCTCAGCAGGCGTTGAGGAAGCCGCCTCTCTGCAGTACCCGGCTGCCATCTTGGATCCGGGGCCTTGAAGGGAGGAAGGCCTCAGAACAGCGCGATCACATCATTCTGAGGGCCCCCTCCCTGCGCGATGCACCCCTGTGCCCCCGGTACACCGCGATCATTTTTGATCGCGGTGTGCTAGGGGTTAATGTGCTGGGAGCGGTCCGTGATCGCTCCTGGCACATAGTGCTGGGTGTCAGCTGTGATAATCAGCTTACACCCGGCGGCGATCAGCTGATGTCCCCCCGGGAGCGCAGCTGATCGCCCTGGACGTACTATTCCGTCCATGGGAATGAGGTCCAGGGTCACATGGACGGAATAGTACGTCAGATGGAATAAAGGGGTTAAATTTTTGTGGAAATGCAAAAACTGAAAATTAGGGTGTGCAATATTATTCAGCCCCTTTAACTTAATACTTTGTTGCACCACCTTTTGCTGCGATTACAGCTGCAAGTCACTTGGGGTATGTCTCTATCAGTTTTGTACATTGAGAGACTGAAATTCTTGCCCATTCTTCCTTGGCAAACAGCTCGAGCTCATTGAAGTTGGATGGAGATCATTTGTGAAAAGCAGTTTTCAGCTCCACAGATTCTCAATTGGATTCAGGTCTGGACTTTGACTTGGCCATTCTAACACCTGGATACATTTATTTGTGAACTATTCCATTGTATATTTTGCTTTATGTTTGGGATCATTGTCTTGTTGGAAGGCAAATCTCCGTCCCAGTCTCAGGTCTTTTGCAGACTCCAACTGGTTTTCCTCAAGAATGATCCTGTGTTTGGCTCCATCCATCTTCCCATCAATTTTAACCATCTTCCCTGTCCCTGCTGAAGAAAAGCAGGCCCAAACCATGATGCTGCACCACCATGTTTGACAGTGGGGATGGTGTGTTCAGGGTGATGAGCTGTGTTGCCTTTACGCCAAACATATTGTTTGGCATTGTTGCCAAAAAGTTCGACTTTGGTTTCATCTGACCAGAGCACCTTCTTCCAAATGCTTGGTGTGTCTCCCAGGTGGCTTGTTGCAAACTTTAAATTACACTTTTTATGGATATCTTTGAGAAAAGGCTTTCTTCTTGCCACTCTTCCATAAAGGCCAGATTTGTGCAGTGTACGACTGATTGTTGTCCTATGGACAGACTGTCCCACCTCAGCTGTAGATCTCTGCAGCTCATCCAGAATGATCATGGGTCCCTTAGCTGCATCTCTGATCACTCTTCTCCTTGTTTGAGATGAAAGTTTAGAGGGATGGCCGGGTGTTTGTAGATCTGCAGTGGTATGATACTCCTTCCATTTCAACATGATCGCTTGCACAGTGCTCCTTGGGATGTTTAAAGTTTTGGAAATCATTTTGTATCTAAATCCGGCTTTAAACTTCTCCACAACAGTATCACAGACCTGCCTGTTGTGTTCCTTGGTCTTCATGATGCTCTCTGTGCTTCAAACAGAACCTTGAGACTATCACAGAGCAGGTGCATTTATACAGAGACTTGATTACACACAGGTGGATTATATTTATCATCAGTATTGGATAATTCAGAGGTCCACAATGAACTTCTGGAGTGAGTTTGCTGCACTGAAAGTAAAGGGGCCGAATAATATTGCACACCCCACTTTTCAGTTTTTGTATTTCCACAAAAATTTAAAATAACCAATAAATTTCATTCAACTTCAGAATTGTGTCCCACTTGTTGATTCTTCACCAAAAATTTACATTTGGTATCTTTATGTTTGAAGCATGATTTGTGAAAAAAGGTTGAAAAGTTCCAGGGGGCCGAATACTTTCGCAAGGCACTGTATGTTATGTAGTAAGGTATGTTGGTATACCAAGTATCATATTATATTTGTATAATATGCTGCAATTGGCATTTTTGGAAGCCCATCAACATATTGCTATGTAAACTGTACCCCAACTACTTGCCAGTATTTTCTATAACAGGTGCAAAATTATTTAAATTAACAATGCAAAATTGGTTTAACCAAGGGGAGAAACACCAGATTTTTGTTGTTGCTTGAGAAATAGCAGGTTATTGATGCTGGAAAATTCATCTTCTTCCTAATGATTAGTCTTACCTTTGTTTACTTGAAGAAATGCCTTATTTTATGTTGCCAGATTATTTAACGGTATGTGCACAGACGGTTCCGTGATTCACCATTCAACTTGCTCCTGTGAGTCTGAGACTCAGCACATTGCAGGCATTATGACATCACTACATCGCGTCTGCTGTGTGGAGCCTCAGTCCTCACACTTCACAGACCCCAACAGTCCGCGGCAGGAATGAGAGTAGATGTTTTTTAATGTCAGTACATCATACCGAGTGAGGGGCTTGTTTGTAGGGGATATCATGCTATGTAAGGGGCTGTGGGGTCCATCATACTGAGTGAGAAGTTGTGGGAGCCATCATACTGAGTGAAAGGTTGTGGGAGCCATCCTACTGAGTGGGGGGGTGGGCTGCACAAGCCATTATACTGAGTGAGGTGCTGTGGGATTATCATACTGGGTGGCTGTAGCGGATATCATACTAAGTGAGTTGCTGTGGGGCTTATCATACTGAGTGAGGGACGGTAGGGGCTATTACACTGAGTGAGGGATGGGCTCTAGGTGCCATAATATTGAGTGGGTGACTAGGGGCTATCCTAATGGGGGACTTTGAGGGCCTTCATATTCAGTGGAGGATTGTGGGGCCCATTATACCGTATGCAGTGCTGTGGGGGTATTATTCTGAGTGGGAACCATCATGCTGATAGGCCATCATACTATGTTGGATCTATGATACTGTGTGTGGGAGAACTATTGGAACATCATACTGTGGGGGGGATTTTTATGACATCATGGTATGGGGTATTATACTGTGTTGAGGGTACTGTGGAGTCATCATACTGTTCGTGAGGGAGGGGTGTGGGCTGAAATTGTATGTATAGTAGGTAGACACCTGTGTGCACAACCAATGCATAGGCTCAATGAACTGTCATGATGGATTAAAAGTGTATTTGAATGCCAGTGAACATGCATGAGATACACTTAAGCTATGTGCACACGTTGCGGATTCTTAGCGGTTTTGCCGCGGTTTTTCGCGGTGGAAACGCCGCAAAACCGCGGCAAAACCGCTTACACAATACAACTCATTAAGGCCTATGAGATTCCGCAATGCTGTGCACATGCTGCAGGTTTTTCCGCGGCGGAATCGCATCGCGGGAGAATCCGCAGCATGCTCATTCTTTTTTGCGGAACCACGGCGATTCCGCTGCCATAGGAATGCATTGAACCAATTACTTTCCGCATGTGGCTGTGCCCACCATGCGGAAAGTAAGCGGTTCATGTGCGGATGGTACCCAGGGTCTGGAGGACAGGAGACTCTCCTCCAAGCCCTGGGTACCATATCCATGTAATAACAATAATTAAAATAAAAAATAATGATATTCTCACCTTCCGGCGTCTCCCGCAGCTTTCCCGCCTTCAGCGACGCTCCCGCCAATCCCGTTCCCAGTGATGCTTTGCGAGATCACCCAGATGACGTAGTGGTCTCGCGTGATGCTACGTCATCAGGATGATTGTCGCAAAGGACTCCTGGGAACGGAACTTGCCGGGAGCGTCGCTGAAGGCGGGAAAGCTGCAGGGGCCGCCGGAAGGTGAGAATATCATTATTTATTATTTTTTTTATTATTTTTACATTAGATCTTTTTACTATTGATGCGGCATAGGCGGCATCAATAGTAAAAAGTTGGTCACACGAGTCAAACACTTGTTTGACTCGTGTGACCAACCTATCAGATCGCTTGTAAAGCGCTAGCATTCTGCAAGCTAATTACGCTTGCAAAACGCTAGTGTTTAGCGGGAATACGCATACCTATAATATGTGGATTTCCCGCGGCAGGGAGGTGCGGAATTGCCGCGGAAATTTCCATGGCAATTCCGCAACGTGTGCACATAGCCTTAAAAAATATCTAGGAATAAGTCAGCAATTTGCGAGGGTGAATCTTATAGATGAGGATATAGCTGCTTGCAAAGGCTGAATCGCAAAGGTCTCTCACTATATAGACCAGGCCTGCACAACATACGGTCCGCTGGCTGCATGAGGCCTGCCAAAGGATGTTGTGCGGCCCTTGGAGCTGTCCGGTAAATGCTGCTTCTGTGAGCAGGTACCAAGATGCAGTAACGGAAGGAGGCAGAGCAAGGGTTAACGTAGGATTTACTTTAATGGGGAATACTCCTCGCAGGGAGAAAGTAAAGGTATAACAGGAGTGGGATAAAACAGGAATAGCGATTTTAGAGGAGAGTTCAATAACAATAAACTTATCAGTCCACCAACGTCCAGAGTGTGGAATCCTAGGTTCAAACGATGGCGCCAAGGCCGCAACATGAGAAGAGTCCGACGTGGTCCTGAACAAGATGAGGTTCCGGTTCCCAATGGTGACGGTGAGTTATTGATGACTTGAACGGAGTCCTGGGTCCAGGAACAGCAGTGCAGGAATGTGAGCAGCCTTTGCCACTGCCGGAGCTTAACATAGATCTGCAGCTATGCACGGGTAGGTAGGGACACTGTTCACGGCGGCTCCCCCGGTTTCTCTGCCTCGGCATGCGCGCTTCAAGTTTCTGCCTGGGGAATATGTCACTTCCTGTCAAGGGTGCCAGCGGGCACTTTGCAGGTCTCTGTTGGCAGTCTGTGTGGGAGAATACCGTACCCATATGGTGTGGGCCTACTCCGTCCCGCTGCTCAGAGTACGGAGCACCAATACTGTCCCACTGCGCGCCGCATGTTCCCACCAACTCTCCCCTATTTCCCGCGCTGCGGCTTTTTAAGTTTAGCTGCGCCCCTCATCACTGAGTGCAAAGGTTGGTCCGGGGTCTTATTCTTTTCCCCATACAACATGAGTGACTGCCCCAACAGTTCCGGATCCGTCACATAAGAATTAAGTCCGGTCCTTCTCCTTACATTCCCCCTCTCTTTGTGCTCGCCATTCCATGAGCGAGAGTTCTTGTAATATGCGTTGACATTCTCCTATTCCTTGGACAATTTGTTGCCAGAGAAAGTGATCTTGATCATAACGATTAGGCGGTTTTCCAGCTGTTGAACGCTCAGAACGTCGTAAATCAGAAGGGACTGTTGAATCAAGTTGAGTAGTTGAGTCAGGTTGGACTGACGGGGGCACGGATGCGCTCAGTTCAGGTGAAACAGCCATTTCAGGAATCTCAAGAGCCCCAGGGGCTTCAGGTATCTGCTCTTCTTCTGGGCCTACCAGTGACAGTTCGAGGTATTCTTCACAATCAGCAATGACTAAAGGAAGGTTCTCAGGAATACTAGGATTCTCTCCTCCTTCTCGTACAGGGTCTCTTGACACGCAGGGACGTAGCATGTTTCGATGTACAACACGAGTAGGGACATTTTCTTTTCCTTCAGGTTGAACTTCGTAGATGGGTCCCTCAGAGTTGATTCGTCGCTTCACCCGATATGGTGTCTTTTCCCACTGACACTCTAGCTTATCTCGAGGACGCTTGTCTTTTAACAACACTCAATCTCCGACCTGCAGAGCTGTCCCTCACAGAGGGATTGCCCCTGGATGCTCCAGTTCTTGGAACCTGGTCTGCACCAGACGATGTAGAGTCTGCAACCGATGGCGATCTTCTCAGACCCAGATGGACACCCCCGTCCGTGGGTAGTTCTCTGAGTCCAGTTCCAGCTCTGTAAACTTTTTCCCTGGCCTGCCTAAGAGTAAGGTGTAGGGGGTGTAACCTGTGTTGTGATATACATGATTGTTGTATACCCACACCAATACTGCTATGAATTCTTGCCACCGAATCTTCCGGTCTTCCTCTAATGTCCTTAACATCTGGATGAGAGTACGATTGTACATCTCGCAAGCTCCATTGCTTGAGGATGGTAGGCGTTGTCCAAGATTTCCCGATTTGGAAAAAACGGTGCAGTTCCTCCATCACTTGCCCCAGAACACAGGCACCTTGGTCAGAGTGGAATCCTTTTTGGACATCCGTACACTTGGATGAAGTTCTTACAGATGGAATGTGCTGCTGATTCAGCTGTTTGGTCCCTGTTGGTGTCACGACTACACTTGAGCATTCCGATACCGCAAGTATCGGGTATCGGCCGATATTCGCTGTATCGGAATTCCGATACTTAGTTCCGATATTTTTCATATATCGTATACCGGAATCGGAAGTTCCCATAATTCTTTGAGAGGCAATGTGATTTTAGACAGCCAATGAGGAATCCTAGGAATGTGTGGCACATCCTGTAATGCTGCGGTCATGTTAACTAATGGCATGGCTGTGATTGGATGCTGAAATGATGTCAGAATGCACTATAAAAGGCGCCGCCGCCATTTTAGCGTCACTGTGCTGTGAATTCAGTTAGGGACAGAACGCTGCTCTGCTGACTCTGAGGGACAGTTACAGATAGGTTTTTGTGAATTGCTGTGTAGGCAGGCTATTTGAGAAACCGCTCTGTAAATCATCCTTTTTCCTTGCAGTGTTGTTTTCACAGCTCTGTGCAAGGTGTGTGTGTGAGTGCAGGTGACGCTGCAGTTTGCTCTGCATCCAACGCTGTTTGTAGTCATCTGCACGTGTCACTCACTGACTCTTTTTTTTTTATTTTGTGGAATTGGTGCTGCTCCATTCAATTGAAATTAACAGTGATCTATTAGTGTGACGTGCTTCCATCCGTATCCAATACATTGGTTGCAAACACTATAGAAGTACACAAAGGAGCCTTTCACAGCTAATGAACAGTTGTGTGCAGTGTTCACTGTAGTCTGAGGTTTTTATTTTTTGAGTGCAGATCACGCTCCAGTTAGTTCTTCAACCACTGCTGGTTGTAGTCTGCTGAGCGTGTGTCACTGCCTCATCCTTGACATTTTTCTCTAATTGGTGCTGCTCCATTCTATTTCAAATAACTCAAATCTATTAGTGTGACGCGCTTCCATCCGTATACAATACATTGGTTGCAAACACTATAGAAGTACACAAAGGAGCCTTTCACAGCTAGTGAACAGTTGTGTGCAGTGTTCACTGTAATCTGAGGTTTTCATTTTTGGAGTGCAGATCACGCTCCAGTTAGTTCTTCAACCACTGCTGGTTGTAGTCTGCTGAGCGTGTGTCACTGCCTCATCCTTGACATTTTTCTCTAATTGGTGCTGCTCCATTCTATTTCAAATAACTCAAATCTATTAGTGTGACGCGCTTCCATCCGTATACAATACATTGGTTGCAAACACTATAGAAGTACACAAAGGAGCCTTTCACAGCTAGTGAACAGTTGTGTGCAGTGTTCACTGTAGTCTGAGGTTTTTATTTTTGAGTGCAGATCACGCTCCAGTTAGTTCTTCAACCACTGCTGGTTGTAGTCTGCTGAGCGTGTGTCACTGCCTCATCCTTGACATTTTTATCTAATTGGTGCTGCTCCATTCTATTTCAAACAACTCAAATCTATTAGTGTGACGCGCTTCCATCCGTATACAATACATTGGTTGCAAACACTATAGAAGTACACAAAGGAGCCTTTCACAGCTAGTGAACAGTTGTGTGCAGTGTTCACTGTAGTCTGAGGTTTTTATTTTTTGAGTGCAGATCACGCTCCAGTTAGTTCTTCAACCACTGCTGGTTGTAGTCTGCTGAGCGTGTGTCACTGCCTCATCCTTGAAATTTTTTTCTAATTGGTGCTGCTCCATTCTATTTCAAACAACTCAAATCTATTAGTGTGACGCGCTTCCATCCGTATACAATACATTGGTTGCAAACACTATAGAAGTACACAAAGGGGCCTTTCACACCTAGTGAACAGTTGTGTGCAGTGTTCACTGTAGTCTGAGGTTTTCATTTTTGGAGTGCATATCACGCTCCAGTTAGTTCTTCAACCACTGCTGGTTGTAGTCTGCTGAGCGTGTGTCACTGCCTCATCCTTGAAATTTTTCTCTAATTGGTGCTGCTCCATTCTATTTCAAATAACTCAAATCTATTAGTGTGACGCGCTTCCATCCGTATACAATACATTGGTTGCAAACACTATAGAAGTACACAAAGGGGCCTTTCACACCTAGTGAACAGTTGTCTGCAGTGTTCACTGCAGTCTCTGCGGAATAACAACACTTAGGCCTTATAACTTTTCTGACTTTCTTTATCAATCTACCAAGATGAAGAAGGCAGGGAGTAAGGCACGTGGTCGTGGCCGTGGAGTTTCAGCAGGGAGAGGACGTGGGGATTCTGTGGCTGCTGCCGCCCCCAGTGACACAGCATCCACCAGTTTTCCCCGTGAGCGTTCCTTTATGCACTTTTGTAGGAGCTCGGCGTACCCCCCTACTGCGGGAAGAACAAATTGAAGCCGTTGTTGGTTGGATGGCAGCCAATGCATCGACTTCAATTGCTTCCACCTCCTCTCAGGACCACAGCACTGTTGAACAACCATCTGTCTCTTCACCGCCTGCCAAATTGCCCAGGCAGTCAGAGAGTTCTGTACAGGAGCCAGCTGAGTCTCTGCTTCTGTTCTCAGAATCTGTTGGCTTGCAAACAGGGGCCCAGCCAAGCAGCATTCTGGAATGTGAAGAAGAGGGAGTATGCAGTGATGCGCAACAGCTGCGTCTCTCTGAATCAGAAGAGGCGGGTGAGCCAGTGCCGATGGTCAGCACACCGCAGAACGCATCTGATGATGATGAGACTCAGGTGCCAGTTTCTGTTGAGCATGGTGCTGGCCAGACCACCCAACAGCAGCAGGTGTTGGAAGAGGGTAGTGGAGATGATGAGGTCCAAGACCCAACATGGCGTGAGGAACAGGAAGGTGGTGGGAGCAGCTCTGAGGAAGAGATTGCCCCAACGGTCCAAACAGGAGGGAGAGGTAGGCTGCAGACTCGCTTGCCTGTAGCCTCCAGTTTGGCACCTGTTCGGAGCAGTTCTCTTCCAAAAGTTAAAACGGGCGCTCCCAGGACTTGCACTGCGTGGTCCTTTTTTGTCACACTTGCAGATGATATTTGCTATGTCAAATGCAAGCTGTGTAATCAAAAAGTAAAAAGAGGTAAAAGTGTCAGTAACCTCAATACCACAAATATGTGGAAACATGTGCGGACAAAGCACGTAGTTGAGTTACAAAGACACACTGGAGATGTAGGCCAACCTACAGCACCACCTACATCTTCAGGTCGTGTTGGAGCCTCTTCCTCCAGCTCACACACAGCTGGTTCGGCTTCCTCACAGGATCGCCATGGAAGAACCTTGGTCACTGTTGTCCAGAGACAAAGTGTTATTCCACCCACAGCAGCAAGTTCCCTGTCATCCTCACACTCCCAGGCCACAAAACAGCCATCGGTAGCACAGGCATGGGATAAAAGACGGCCATACTCGGGAAACCATCCACGAGCACAGGCTCTGAATGCTGGCATTGCAAAACTCCTGTCCCTTGAAATGCTGTCATTCAGGCTGGTGGAGACTGACAGTTTCCGTAACTTAATGGCACTGGCAGTCCCACAATACAATGTGCCAAGCCGATTTTATTTCAGCAGGCAAGCCGTCCCTGGTATGCAAAAGCATGTTGAGGGAAAAATTAAACATGCGCTACTAAACGCCGTCAGTAGCAAGGTCCACCTGACCACCGATGCGTGGACCAGTACCCATGGCCAGGGACGATACCTTTCCCTCACTGCCCATTGGGTCAATGTTGTGGAGCCGGGTACAGATCTTGCGAGTGGCGCTGTACGTGTTCTGCCAACTCCAAGGATTGCAGGAATCAAGTCTGTACACATTGACTCCTCCTCCTACTCCAGTTCCTCAGAATCATCGCTGCAGGAGCCGTCACGGTCTACCTCCACATGGACCCGTGAACGCTTACCTGTTGCGGCCGATATGAGCACAGCCGTGGCCAAACGTCAACAGGCCGTCCTGAAATTAATTTCCATGGGGAATCGAAGCCACACAGCGCAGGAGCTCTGGAATGCCATCAAGCAGGAGAGCGACGTGTGGTTTTTGCCAGCGAATCTCCAGCCAGGCTTGGTAGTGTGTGACAATGGCCGAAATCTGGTGGCAGCTCTGGGCCTTGGCAACCTCACTCACATACCATGTCTGGCACATGTGCTCAACTTGGTCGTGCAGAGTTTTTTGAGGGACTATCCGGATGTTGATGCACTGCTGCACAAGGTCTGCCTAGAGTGCGCTCACTTGCGACGTTCCAGCATGGCCAGATCGCGCATTGCAGCTCTGCAACGCAGATTTCGCCTTCCTGAACATCGCATCATATGTGACGTAGCCACCAGGTGGAATTCCACATTACATATGTTGGAGCGGTTGTGTGAGCAGCAGCCAGCAGTAATGGAGTATCAGCTGCATCAGGCGCAATCAACTCGCAATTTGCGCAGTTCACACTTCACCACTACTGAGTGGGCCTCTATGAAGGACATCTGCTACGTTTTGCGTGCGTTTGATGAGTCAACGCGGATGGCGAGTGCAGATGATGCACTAGTCAGCCTGACTGTCCCCATTATCTGCCTGCTTCAAAAAACACTGCGAGCACTAAGGGATGAGGTTTTGGAAGAGGTGGAGGATGAGGAGTCACAAATTCGATCACCTTCTGGACAGTTAGCGCAACGTGGTTCCTCACAAAGGGCTGGGCAGGGCTCACTTTGTGAGGAGGATGAGGAGGAGTCAATGGAGGAGGAAGACATCGCTCCAGAGGGAGGTACACAACGCTCTAGTCAGTATGTAGAGCGAGGGTGGGGTGATGCAGAGCAGGCAGAGATTACGACTCTTGCAGGGGACTGCGTTTCTTGGCCAGTTGGGAGTCTGCAGCACATGGTTGATTTCATGCTGCAGTGCCTTAGAAACGACCGCCGCATTGCCCACATTCTCACCACGTCTGATTATTGGGTGTACACCCTCCTAGACCCTCGCTACCGGGACAACTTACAAAGCCTCATCACACCGTTGAACCGGGAGCGTAAAATGCGGGAGTACCAAGACACACTGGTGCAATCCATAAAGTTCTCCATTCCAGCCGAGAGCACTGCTGCTGCTACTGCTTTACAAAGCAGCTCTGTGCTTCGAGGCAGTGGAGACAGCTCTGCAACAACAGGGAGCACAAGCAGCGCCTCTGCACAGGGCAAGACCAGTATGTTCCAAATGTGGCGAACTTTTGTGGCAGCGCCACCAATGTGTACACCATCCGAGACGGCTCCAGTCAGCAGGAGGCAACGTTTCCGTAAGATGGTGACAGACTACATGTCTTGCCCTCTCAGTGTACTCCCAGATGGCTCTTCCCCATTCAAGTTTTGGGTCTCTAAGCTGGATACATGGCCAGAGCTTAGCCAGTATGCATTGGAGGTGCTGGCTTGCCCTGCTGCCAGTGTATTATCGGAGCGCGTCTTTAGTGCTGCAGGTGGTGTACTAACAGACCGTCGCATGCGACTATCCTCCGATAATGTAGACCGGCTTACTTTTCTGAAAATGAACAAGGCATGGATCTCGCCTGAATTTGCCTGTCCGCTTTCCGATTAAATAACTGGTTGGCAATGTTATCCATGTCTCCTGTTATGTATATCTTTTGTAGGGATCCGCTCTGGTAGGCAGGGGCCGGGCCGCAGTAATGAGGTAAACACACAGGCGTTCAGTTCAAAGTTCAGTGTTTTTAATGACGGGTTCAACAAAAGTCCAGATAACAAAATCAAAACAGAACATAAATCACTCCAGTTTGGAGAACCACTGGTCCCAGACTCACCCTTGCTTGGGACGGCCTTAACTAAGCGGCTGCAGGTCAGCAGAGACCGCCAGGTGCCATTCCGGGTGGTCTGGTACTCGCTTCCTGGTGCACACTGACACACTGTAACAAAACACTCTTCCAGCCTGTCTCCAGCCAAACTCCTTCCTTCCTTCCCCTCCTCATACTCCCACAGCTTCCTGTTAAATAGGCCTAGTCCACACCCTCAGGTGAGGTACACATCAGCTGACCTGATCACGTGACTATGACCTCATCACAGGTCCTTGTGATCATGGAAAATCCTGACCAAACTTCAGTCTGCTAGAAGAAATATATCTCCCATCCAGCAAAATCCCCTTTGGTGTACCACATACCTCCCCCTTTGTTCAACCTTAGGAGGGTGGACACATGACATACAGTGAACTCTGGACAGTGCATCTGCGTTCCCCTGTAATTTACCTGCCCGATGTTCTACTGAAAATTTGAAATTTTGCAGGGACAAAACCACCTGGTGACTCGTGCATTTCTCTCTTTGGCTTGACTCATCCAAGTCAGAGGGGAATGATCAGTTACCAACCGAAACGTTCTCCCCAACAGATAGTAGCGCAATGACTCCAGTGCCCATTTGATGGCCAGGCACTCTCCCTTACAATGCTGTATCTGGTTTCAGCTGGAGTAAGCTTTCGACTCAGGAAACTAATGGGATGCTCCTCCCCGTTAACCTCCTGAGACAGCACGGCACCCAGACCTACCTCTGACACATCAGTCTGGACAATGAATTCTCTTTTGAAGTCGGGTGTGATCAGAACTGGTGACCCACACAGTGCCCCTTTTAGTTTTACAAACGCTTCTTCAATCTGATTATTCCAGCCAACCATTACTGACTTCCTCCCTTTCAGGCAGTCAGTGAACGGCGCCGACAGGGTTGCAAAATTGGGAATAAACCGACGGTAATATCACACTAACCCCAAAAACCCTTTCACTTGTTTTGTGGTGAGGGGACGGGGCCAGTTTTGGATTGCCTCCACTTTGTTTATTTGAGGTTTGATAACTCCTCTCCCAATCACATACCCCAGGTACCGAGCTTCCTCCAACCCTATGGAACACTTCTTTGGGTTGGCAGTTAGGCCTGCTTGTCGCAGAGAATCAATCACCGCCTGTACCTTGGCTAAGTGACTTTCCCAGTCTGCACTGTACACCACAATATCGTCGAGATAGGCCGCGGCATATCGGCGATGAGTACGAAGAACAACATCCATTAACCTCTGGAAAGTCGCTGGAGTGCCATGCAACCCGAAGGGTAGGACTATATACTGGAACAGTCCCTCGGGTGTTACAAAAGCAGTTTTTCTCTTGCTGCTTTTGTTAGGGGCACCTGCCAATACACTTTTGTGAGGTCAATGACTGAAAAATACCGGGCCTGCCCAAACCGCTCTATTAACTCATCGACCCGGGGCATGGGGTAGGCGTCAAATTTAGAAATTTCATTAAGTTTTCTGAAGTCATTACAGAACCTTAGTGTCCCATCTTGTTTTGGTATTAGGACTATTGGGCTGGCCCACTCACTCTGGGACTCTTCAATAACCCCTAACTGCAGCATCTTCTTTACCTCTTCTGAGATGGCTTGTCGCCGGGCCTCAGGCACCCGATATGGCTTTAATCGGACTTTGGCCTGCGGCTCCGTGACAATTTCATGTTAGATTAGGGAGGTACGGCCAGGGAGCTCTGAGAAAACATCGGTATTTCGGCTAACAAACTCTCGGACCTCCTGAACTTGTCTAGGAGACAAAGTGTCTGCTATTTTGACGGCGGAGAGAACTTCTCTTGCCTTCTCCTGAGGCAAGGGAGCCCTCTCTACTGGAAATGCAGGCCGTGGACAATCCTCACCAAGAGGGTCTCTGTCTTTCCATGGTTTGAGCAGATTCACATGGTATACCTGTTCTGGCTTTCTTCGCCCTGGTTGGTGTACTTTATAGTTTACGGGACCCACCTTCTCCATAATCTCGTAGGGTCCCTGCCACCTTGCAAGGAACTTACTATCCACTGTAGGCACAAGTACCAACACCCGATCCCCAGGGTTAAAGGACCTTACCCGTGCCTCCCGGTTATAGACATGCCTCTGTGACCTTTGTGCTGCTTCCATATGTTCTCGCACTAATGGTAGGACTGTCTCCATTCTCTCTTGCATTTAGGCCACATGTTCTATCACACTTTTGTGGGGAGTTGGTTGGTTTTCCCAGGTCTCTTTAGCTATATCGAGTAAGCCACGGGGATGTCTGCCATATAATAGTTCGAAGGACGAGAACCCCGTAGATGCCTGGGGCACCTCCCGCACTGCAAACATCAGGTATGGCAACAAGAGATCCCAGTCCTTACCATCTTTAGAGACAGCTTTTTTCAACATATTCTTCAGGGTCTTATTGAACCTTTCTACCAACCATCTGTTTGAGGATGATAGACCGATGTGCGCAACTGTTTAACACTCAACAAGTGGCAGAGTTCCTTCATGATTTTTGACATAAAGGGGGTCCCCTGGTTTGTTAAGATTTCTTGAGGGATTCCCACCCGAGAGAACATACCCATGAGTTCTTTTGCGATAAGTTTGGCAGAGGTGTGGCGCAGGGGAATAGCCTCAGGATACCTGGTAGCGTAATCTAGAACTACGAGGATATGTTGGTGACCCCTCGCTGATTTATTAACAGGCCCCACCAGATCCATGGCTATTCTCTAAAACGGGACCTCTATAATTGGTAATGGTACTAAGGGACTCCGAAAATGAGGCTGCGGACTGGTTACCTGACACACGGGACAAGAGTTACAATACCGTTTAACTTCTTCATAGACCCCTAGCCAGTAAAACCGTTGTAGAATTCGGTCTAGGGTTTTCTTTTGACCCAGATGTCCCCCCAGTACATGCGCATGCGCTAGGTCCATTACCAACTTACGATACGACTAGGGTACCAGCAACTGCTCGACAATGTCCCCACGTACTTTTTCAACCCGATACAGCAAATCTTGGTTCAGCTCGAATCGGGGAAATACTGTAGCTGCCCCGGGTTGTTGGGGTTCCCCATTGACAACCAGTACATTTTCCCGAGCTCGAGCCAATGTAGGGTCTCAGATTTGCGCCGTACCAAAATTGTCACCTGTCACATTTAAGTCTGACAATTCCGGTCCCGGTGGCAAATATTCCATCTCCCCAGCTAACACTTGTATAGGAGAGGGGTTTTCCTCCTCCACCGAAGGCAAAGGTACTCCTACCGCCAGCACATCTTCCTCTGGGCCACCAGGTTCATGCCCGATTTCTGGAGAATGCAACCTGGTTGCCACTGGTGCCGACGACTGTTCCGTGGGAGGGGTAATTACAGGCCAAAGCACAGAAAATAACGGAAAATCTCTCCCCATTATTACCTCATAATGCAAATTAACCACCACCCCCACCTCGTGGCACCTCCTCCCCGCTGGCATGTTGATCATCACCAGGGCGGTAGGATAATGTTTTAGGTCCCCATGTATACACAATACACCCATTTTCCGACCAGTATACTCGCTGATTTGGACGTGGCTGGCTCGTATTAGGGTTACGAGACTCCCTGAGTCCAGAAGAGCCACAGCAGGGTTACCCTCCACCTCCACTTTACACAAATGATTCATACTGGGTCACTCTGGTTTGCCCACTGCACACATGTGTTCGGCATAGTGAGACTGATAGTACCCATAGTTTGTGTCCATGGGCTCAGTCAGGTGGGGGCAATCAGCTTCACATGTCCTGGTTCTTGGCACCGCCAACAGATTATGGGGCCTCTTTCGTCCCCAGACGTGTCTTGGGCGGCCTTCCGAGTCTCTGTTCGCCGAACGGCAGGTGAAGGTTTGGGGAATTTACTCATTACCTTCCGGGTAGTCTCTCCCTGTATCTCCTTGGTAGCCCCATATCTTTCAATGAGGTCTACCATTTGGAGACCATCAGTAGGGGCTGCCTGTCCAACCCAGGTTTGCAGGGTGTGGGGCAAAGTCCTACAGAATTTATCAGTCACTATACGATCCAGCATAGCACGGGGTGACAACACCTCCGGCTGCAACCACTTTTCATCAGGTGTATCAAGTCATAATACTGGGACCGAGCTGTCTCGAAAATGGAAAACTTCCACTGGTGTACCCGCTGGGCCCGGACTAACACATTTACCCCAAGAAGTGCGAGTATCTCACCCTTGACGATCTCGTAGTCCGTCTGATGCTCGGGGGGTAGGTCCCTATAGGCTTTCGCGGGTCCTGGAGCCAAAAACGGAGCCACGATCTCGGCCCACTGGTCCCGGGGCAGTCTCTCCCTCTTAGCCACGCCTTCAAACACCTCCAGGTATACCTCAACGTCATCTGATTGCTCCATCTTTGGGATCGCTGTACACACCGCTTTCCGGACATCCTGGCATCCCCGGTCAGCTCCTGCTGTCTGCGGCGCTGCGATGTGCTGCATCAGTAGACTATTGGTTTCCTGTTGCTGCTGCATAGCCTGCTGTTGCTGCTGTGTAGCCTGCTGTTGCTGCTGCATAGCCTGCTGCTGCTGTCGCATGGCCTCCACCAGCATCTTTACTGTGCTCTCCATCTCCGGACAGTTCTCCACCGGGTTTTGCGTTACTTTTTCACCCAGGACATCGACTGTCATGCAGAGGAAAAAAAACAAACAATACCACAGCCTAACCTCATGCGTGTGCCCGCTTTCAAGCCACCAATTGTAGGGATCCGCTCTGGTAGGCAGGGGCCGGGCCACAGTAATGAGGTAAACACACAGGCGTTCAGTTCAAAGTTCAGTGGTTTTAATGACGGGTTCAACAAAAGTCCAGATAACAAAATCAAAACAGAACATAAATCACTCCAGTTTGGAGAACCACTGGTCCCAGACTCACCCTTGCTTGGGACGGGCTTAACTAAGCGGATGCAGGTCAGCAGAGACCACCAGGTGCCATTCCGGGTGGTCTGGTACTCGCTTCCTGGTGCACACTGACACACTGTAACAAAACACTCTTCCAGCCTGTCTCCAGCCAAACTCCTTCCTTCCTTCCCCTCCTCATACTCCCACAGCTTCTTGTTAAATAGGCCTAGTCCACACCCTCAGGTGAGGTACCCATCAGCTGACCTGATCACGTGACTATGACCTCATCACAGGTCCTTGTGATCATGGAAAATCCTGACCAAACTTCAGTCTGCTAGAAGAAATATATCTCCAATCCAGCAAGATCCCCTTTGGTGTATCACACTTTCTACCACCTGAACTCTACTCCCTGGGCTACAACACTGCCAGTTGCTGCTCAGAAGTGTCGTGTCCACAGACCAATACACAAGCTATAGTGTTAGTGGGGTTTAGTAACGCCAGCTGTTCCCCTGCTGTGTGTATGGCAAAAAGTCCTGCTGCCTCCACCCTCTTCTCTTCTCATCCCTGGGCTCCAACAACGCCAGTTGTTGCCATGAAGTGCTGTTAGCACAGTCAACACTTGCTCCTGTGTTACTGGGGTTCAGTAATGTCAGCTGTTCCCCTGCTGGGTGTACGGCAAAAAGTCCTGCTGCCTCCACCCTCTTCTCTTCTCATCCCTGGGTCCAACAACGCCAGTTGTTGCCATGAAGTGCTGTTAGCACAGTCAACACTTGCTCCTGTGTTACTGGGGTTCAGTAATGTCAGCTGTTCCCCTGCTGTGTGTACGGCAAAAAGTCCTGCTGCCTCCACCCTCTTCTCTTCTCATCCCTGGGCTCCAACAACGCCAGTTGTTGCTCGGAAGTAATTGGCATGGGTACTGACTCCTGCCCAGCCTGGTTACAGCACGACAGCTGTTTCCTGGCAGTGTCAACGTCAATTAGCCTCCAATAAGTTGTCCTGTCGTGTTGCATTCGGGTTAGCCGACTCTATGGTGCCTGCAGTTTAGGTGATTCCTATGTGTGCTGTGGGATATGTAAATAAAGGCTGTTTCCGTTGTGACAATAGGACAAGCACCCACTGTAGGACTGTGTGATTCGGTAACTGCGGACGGCTTGCGGCCTGTCAACTCACATTTTCATGGGTGCCTTATGGTACCCGTCCGGGTTCCAGTACCGTCAGCTGGTTCTCCGCAGTGCCTTTGGCCTAGGTGCCTCCATCTCGGCATCCGAGTTCCAGCAACGTCTGCTGGTCCTTGGTAGTGCTTTGGAGCACAGGTACCTCCTGCTTAGTAACCGTGTCCCAGTAACGTCAGCTGGTCCTCGGTTGTGCCATTGGCTCTTTTCCTTCTGCTTCCCCTCCGGGTTCCAGCACAGTCAGCTGGTCCTCGTTACTTCCATTGTCTCTTGTACCATCTGATACCCGTCCGGGTTCCAGTAACGTCAGCTGGTTCTCGGAAGTTAGTCAGCCTTCTTGTACCTTCAGCTACATTTACAAATTTAAGATTTTTTAAATGTTTTTTTGGGTAATCACTCTGGATCTCCAACAATGAAGACGACGACCCTGATGACCACCCCGAAGAAGATGACGACCACAAGGACGACGAGCATCAAGCCAACCAGCCTGAACACCATCACAAAGAAGAAATAAAAGATTACCCAGAAGAAGATCACCAACAGGACAAAGAAGGTTAAGACAAACTACAAGATACAGAACAAGAGACAGAAGAACAATAAGCAGAAGATGAAAAAGCAGAAGAACATGAAGTATAAGACCAAAATGAAGAGCAAAATATATGCTCTAAATTATAAGCAGAAGAAGAATAAGCAGTGTATGGGGGTGAGTCCGTTCCTCCTCGTGGTGCCCCTGGAAAATGCCTGCTGCTGCAGGCTATACTGAACACGGACAAATACTGTTGTAATTTAAATCTTTTGTGACAGCAAGAACGGAAGGAAGAAAAATTCATACTTTTACAGCTTACAAGTACAGGAATCTCTGTCACAAATAAGAATATGATGAAGAAGATGAAGATGAAGTAGAATATGAAGAAGAATAATAGTTTAATAAGAACAATATGAGTAATGTTAACAAAAAGATGAATAGCAAGAAGTTTAAGAAGAAGATAAAGAAGGTGAAGATGAAGAATAATTGGATGAAAAAGATGATGCTGCTGAAGATTATAAAGGAGAAAGTGTGGCAAAAGTTAAAAAGGTGAAGAGCATGGAAGTTGTGAAACATACATATTTGCCAAAATAGAAAAAAGGTTAACAACATTGTCAATTTCTTCGTCAATCCGAACATCTTTAAAAAAAAAAATATTAATGCTATTCCATTTGATTGGGTTAAACATCTATGCCTTTAATGTCTCCTCAACCTCCCCCAATACATTCTACATTACTCTTTGTTGTTTTCCTTCATGTACAATTAACCAACAAGGCAAGAATGGGTTTTTTTTAATTCCGATATTTTATTCCCATAGACTTACATTGGATTTCCGGTATCGGTATCGGGTATCGCCGATACTTTTTGGGTATCGGCTATACCAATTCCGATCCGATACTTATTGGTATCGGAAAGTATCGCTCAACTCTAGTCACGACGGCAAACTTGGTTAAATGGTCTATCATGACCAAACAATGCTCATAACCTTGGTGTGCCGGACCTATTGTCAAGTAATCGATCATCAACACTTCTAAAGGAGCAGAGGTCACAATAGTTTGTGTAGGAGCTCTCTGTTCTGGAGGCTTGGCCAATTCACAACTCTACAGAGTCGGCATTCTTCCTCTACCACAGACTTTAGCATGGGATGATAAACTAATCTTTGCAGCCACTGAATAGTGTTTTCTTGCTTGAAGTGAGCTCCTCTTTCATGTGCCTCCGTAGCCATCTTATCAAACAATGTTTCGGGAATCACCACTTGCTAAGTGACAGTCAGGGAAGGTTGCAATTGGATCTTCCGATACAACAGTCCATTCCTCAGTTGGAGTCTTTTCCATTGCTGAAGGATTTGTAGGGCCCCAGGAGACAGGGCCGCCCTTTCACTCTGGTGGGGCAATTGTTTAAGGGCGACCCACTGCCTTATCTGCGCGAGTTCTCATCGCAGGGCTGCCTCAATACATTTTCCCGGAACCCTGCTTGTACCTGTTCCTGCATAGCTGCCAATGTCATGGCAGAATCGCGGAACTTGGGAACTTCTTCAGCCTCCAGCTCTTCATCCCGTTTGGAACCAGGCTTCTCGTGTGCCAACCTAGATAATGCATCTGAATGAGTATTTTCGGCTCCCCTCCTGTAGGCGATTCTATACTGATACTTGGCCATTCAAGCCACCCAGCGCTGCTCCAGGGCCCTCAACTTTGCGTTTTCAAGGTGGGCTAGTGGATTATTATCGGTGCGTACAAGGACTTAAGAACCAGAAAAGTATTCTGCGAACTTCTCTGTCATGGCCCACACTAATGTCAACAGCTCCAGCTTGAATGAACTGTAGTTGTCCAGGTTCCTTTCGGAGTCATGGAGAGAATGGCTCGCATATACAATCACCCTCTCTTTTCTGTCTTGAATCTGAGACAATACGGCGCCGAGTCCATGCAGGTTCCCATCAGTATGGAGAATGAATGGTTGAAAGAAGTCAGGGCTAGGACCGGTGCTTCAGTCAAGGCCACTTTCAAAGCCTTTCGCACCCGGATGGAATTCATTTAGTGATTCTATAGTTCTAGCAGTTCACGATGCGAGTGAAGTTCTTTACATATCGCCGATAGTATCCAGTTAGTCCCAGAAAGACCTGAACCTCTTTCATGGTCTTCAAGATATGCCAATCCTGTACTGCTGCAATTTTCTCACTGGATGGTCTTTCTCCTTCAGCAGAGACAATGTGTGCTAGATACTCGATTTGAGTGCGAAACAGATGACACTTGGGGGGTTTTATCTTTTAGCCATGTCTCTGAAGCTGGCTCAATACTTGTTCTAGTTGCTGCAAATGTTCTTTGAACGTGGCGGCATCCCCTTTACCTCCTGGTACATTTGCGGTGGTATTTGCCGATAGCATTATCTTATGGGTGCCGCATTTCCGGTTGGGATCTCATCTGTGATGGCAGTAGTGCAGCCGAAATCATCCTCATAACATGCAAACATGTCCTGTTATCATCCGAGTAGGGCTTCCACCTGGTGCACCTGTTGTGGTGTGAGTTCTGTTAATTCAGCCCGCATTTGTTCCAAAATACGGCGCCCTTTCTGCAGTTGTTGAGGTTCTGACACTGGAGTCGTCTCTACAGTCACCATCCAGAGGTCTTCCTTTTTTACTGTCAATTGAACGGCCTGTGGCAGTATCAGCTCTTCTGGCATGCCTAGAATTTATGCTACTTCACTTCTGGGCGGAAGCGTCAGATTGTTCTCTTTCAAGCTCACACACCGCACAGGTACCCATCCTGGACAGTGGCTAGCGTTCGTGCAACTAGAAGCCCTGGAGGTAGGTGCTCCATTACGTCCGGCTCTATTTGTATTTCACCTCCTTCCAGAGGGGTGCAAGCCCGGACAGGCAAAGGAAGCACGGCTTGTCCCGGTGGTGGTATAAGATTGTTTATAGCGTGGATGATCACTTTCCCCAGCACCTTCCCGTCACAGTGTGACGCTTCCCACGGCTGCGGGGCGTCGGGACATGGCATAGCTTGCCTAACTAGCCAATGCTCCCACGCCGCCAGTCCACGACGACGTGAGGCATGCGTCCCAGATGGTAAGAGAATGTGGACCCACGGACTAGGGGAGGGCAGCGACCGGGATCCGTGGCAGCTGAGCATGTGGGCAAGATGGCGACCTGCAGGACTAGACAACACTGCACAACTTCAGGTATGAAGAAACATAAAGTTTACTTAAAGACACACACAGTACATAAACAGAACATAATGCCGGGCTCCCGATTCCGCACATCAGAGAAGGGTACACGTCTCAGGATCACAGACGAATGCAGGAGGACATCACGGGTAGATGCAGTCCAAGGTTATCTGGCACGGGCATACTTGGGGGCCTCTCTCTCAGGCCTCAGGCGTAGCACAGGCTCAGCAGGAGAACATCAGACACCAACCTCAGACAGACTTCAGACGATGGCGGGGTCATCACGGGTTGATGCAGTCCAGGGTCATCTAGCACGGGCATACTAGGACAACCTCTCTCTCAGGCCTCAGGCGTAGCACAGGCTCAGCAGGAGAACATCAGACACTGACCCAGGACAGACGTCATCACAGGGTAGACCACGGAAGAACCGGCAGGACATCGGGACATCAGGAACACGGACTGGATCTCAGGTACTCGGGAACACAGACAGGACATCAGGAACACGGATTGGATCTCAGGAACTCAGGAACACGGACAGGATATCAGGAACATGGAATGGAACTCAGGGACACAGGAACAGGGACAGGAATTCAGGAACACGGACTGGAACTCAGGAACACGGACTGGAACTCAGGAACACGGACTGGAACTAGGACACGACCGAACACGGACTGGAACTCAGGAACACGGACTGGAACTCAGGAATACGGACTGGAACTCAGGAACACGACTGGAACTCAGGAACATCAGAACACTGGCATCGGACTCCGGACATCTGGCAACGATCAGCAGGCTCCGGACATCTGGAAGTGGTCATCGGACATCGGACATCAGGCCTTAGTCATCAGGCATCGGACATCTGGCAGCGACCTGAAAAGGAACCCCAGTGGTCTGGTGCATGCCCCGCCAGGCTCAACGGGAGCTGGCCGGGAATTGCACAGAAGCTGAGCACAGAGTAACAGAAACTCAGCACACACACCGGACTCCTCCTTCCAAGATGAACTCAGGTTATATAGCAAAGAATCACAGTCACTGGCACAGGGTTCAGGGCACAGAAGGACTTCAGGAACATAACACAGAGGACACAGTTCAGACAGTCAGGTACAGGAACAGATCCAGGATCAGGGATTCAGGTAATAAGACACAGCAGGAACAGGCCTGGATATGCAGCCTCCAGGAAGGGCGATCTGGGTACTCAGCCCCCAGAACAGGCGGAAACACAAGACACAGTTCAGACATTCGGGTACCGGGATAGATCCAGGATCAGGGATTCAGGGAACAAGACACAGCAGGAACAGGCCTGGATATGCAGCCTCCAGGAAGGGCAATCTGGGTACTCAGCCCCCAGAACAGGCGGAAACACAAGACACAGTTCAGACATTCTGGTACCGGGATAGATCCAGGATCGGGGATTCAGGGAAACCAAACACAACAGGAACAGGCCTGGATATGCAGTCTCCAGGAAGGGCGATCTGGGTACTCAGCCCCCAGAACAGGCGGAAACACAAGACAAGACAAAGGGAATCAGCTCTCCAGAGCTAATCGCACTCAGAGCAGGAGCTGGACACACAAACACACATGGCTAGGTTCAGGAACTCAATGCAGACTCAATGCAAAGCTCTGGCAACGCCCCACAGGGCTGGGGAACTTTATATATGAGCTGCTTCACAGCGATAGGCTGGAGCAGCAATTTTAGTGCACACCCAATCCTCATAAAAGCAGGACAGGTGTGGGCCGCGCCCCCTATGCAGAGCCAGACAACTCAGCACAGAAGGAGACCTGACAGTGGCTGCAGCCACACACGTAGTAAGTCATGCACCACTGCAGAGGACTTTGCAACCTACGAGTGGCTTCTACAGCAGGCCAGGGACCGCACATGCGGGTGGTCATGCAACGCAGCGGAGACACTCACGCAAGTACGGCTACGCAGCAGAGCTGGGAACTGAGCAGCATCCATACAGGTAACAGACAATAGTATCCCAGCTGGTTAGGGGGAAAGGAGCAAAAGGGTTAAAGCAAAGACATGCAAAGTAACGCTGGAAAACAAAGTACAGACAATACCAGCGTTACACACAGGAGGTTTTTTTCGCTTGAGCTGTCCAAATCAACTGTTGAAACATTCACCTTTGGGGAGTACATGGGCTCCATTGTTTCAAAAGCACGTCTGGGGACTCATTGATGATAAGACTTGCGAATTCTTTAACCACATTCATCCCCAAAGTGACAGCATGTCCATGTTCTGTGTCTCCCGCAGTTAACACCACGCCTTTGCGGCCCAGATCTTTGTCACAGACCATGATTTGCATCCAGACCACCCCTGCAACTGATTGGCGGCCTCCACTCGGGCCTCATTGCTTCAGGAAAATGTCTTCTAAAGTATGTCTCGGGCATCGTAGTCACTTGTGAGCCAGTATCTACCAGACAGTGACCGTCCATCTCAGCCCAGACTAGAGGACACACAGAAACAAAATTGGTGGGACTTCTGATACTCCTGTTTGGTTGCTCTGGCTCCAGGCACTGAAGAGGCAGTGCTCGCCATGCACACCCTCGAGCTACATGTCCTATTTCACCACAGGTATAGCATGTAGGAAGTTCCTTCCGATGAGGTGTTCTAATGACACACAGTGGTTCTGAGGCGGTTCTGCCCCAGGTGAGTATTTTTTGTATCCGGCAGATCTTTCCGTATGACCTGAATCTCCTTCCGCAGATCTTCTACCCAACTTGGTTCAGTAATCAGGTTTACATATGCCTCCATGCTCCAGACCTTTGCCGCCGGGACAGTCATCCCCTGCTGTTGCTCGCGCGTGCCTTAAGGGTATGCCACACTAAACGAGATCGCTGACGAGATAGTTAACGGCGTCGTTAATGCGTCACTATTTAGCGATCTCGTTAGTGACGTCGTTGTGTGTGGCATGTGTAGCAACGATGTGGCCCCTGCTGTGATGTCGCTCATCGTTCACTAGAGTTCTGGACCGTATTTTGATCGTTGGCGTCCCGCTGGTGAGCCTGAATCGCTGTGTTTGGCACCTTTTGTGAACGATGTGCGACCTCGTTGACGACGCATTAGTCAGCGGCGCAGGCGGGACTTTGTTTTCTTTCGTTAACGCCCTTCAGCTCTGATTGGTGACCACAACATCACCTCAGCTATAATAACTGCGCCCCCATCCATTGTTTCCAGAGCGCTTTGTGGGTGACTCCAACGGTGCTTTGTGCGTTGTTGCGAGGATAGTATCGTGTGTCGGAGTTTTGCGATCCTATTTGTGGCGCAGTGGTGGGTTTTGCATCCTGTCTGAGTCGCTAGAGCGCTTCATCTTTCCCATTTGGATTTGGAGCTTCAGGATATTTGGATTCAAGGTACATATTCTTTGTGATGTTGTTTGATACGTTTTTTTTACCTTTTTTTTTTTTTTCGTCTGCTTTATTTATTTTACACCCCCCACCATTTTAGACATTTGTAAACTGTATTTTAAATACTATTTTTTTTTGTTATATAATTTTTTTATTTTATTCTTTTTTTTATGTTGTTTAAACACTTTATTAATAGTAATTAATTAGTAATTAACTTTTCTCTTCTTTACCGTACAGGTTGCACATAATGAACCTGTCCACCGCGGAGCGTGTGATTGTGGCAGTTGCATATCAATGGAGGCAGATCGACAAGAAGAGGCGCGGGTGGAAGAGAGGCGCTCCAAAGCGAAAGCGTCGCATGTGGACCAGAGAATGGCTGGAGCAGAGGTCCAAATTCACCCACATGCATCTAGTGAGGGAGTTGCAGGAGAAGAATCCGCAGGATTTCCGGAATTATCTACGGATGTCGGAGGATTCATTCAAGCTCCTACTGGAATGTGTGAGGCCACTCATTGAACGGCAGGATACCCGGATGCGTGCAGCTGTTTCAGCAGAGGAACGTTTGGCAGTAACGCTGCGATTTCTGGCAACCGACGTTCAATGAAGGATTTGCAATTTTCTGCTGCAGTTTCTCGATCGCTGCTTGGAGTACTAATTCCGGAGAAATGCAACGCCATCGTCCGCAGTTTACGGAGCTACATGCTTTTCCCAAATCAATGGCGGAATGGCAAATAATTGCCTCTGATTTTGAACGGATTTGGCAGTTCCCAAACTGTGGTGGTGCCTTGGATGGCAAACATGTGCGGATCACGCAACCAGCCAAAAGCGGATCCTTTTTTCATAATTACAAGGGCTACTTCAGCATGATTCTCATGGCCCTTGTTAATGCCAATTATGAATTTATTAACGTTGATGTTGTCATTAATGGAAGGGTTTCTGACGGTGGCGTTTTGGAGCACACAACTTTTGGTGAACGGTTGTTGAATAATAAACTTAACTTGCCAACCAACATGGACACCACCGCCAACCTAAACTTTGTGTTTGTGGCGATGAAGCCTTCCCCTTCATGCGCATCTTGTGAAACCGTACCCACAAAAGACTTTGACAGGGGAAAGGCGGATTTTTAACTACAGACTGTCTAGGGCACGGCGCGGTGTGGAGAATGCCTTCGGCATAATGGCCAACCGCTTCAGGGTTTTCCACACTCCAATCAACATGAAGCTGGAATCGATAGACTCGTGGTGTTGGCCTGTTGTGTGCTGCACAATTTTCTACGAAAACGCGATGCTGGTACTTACAGTCCGCCAGGCTTCATGGACTCGGACAGCAATGGTGACGTGGTGCTCGGAGAATGGCGTGACAATGATCCCGCTATTGCAGGCCTTCAACCTGTCAATCAAGGCAGGAGCAAGGACGATGCGAAGGCCGGCCGAGACAAGTACTGCCATTACTTTAATGGGCCTGGTGCAGTGAGTTGGCAGCATCAGATATAGTTTGATTTTGAGAATTTTTTTGTCTTTTTTTAACAATCTTTTTATAATAAAAATGTTTATTTTAAAAATGCATTCGTGTTTTTTTTCAATTATTTTACCAATATGGGAGAAGGGATAATGATGGGTGAGATGTGGGGAGGGAGTAATGGGGATGGCAACGAGACATGTTTACCAGCACCTGTAGTTTTTAAAATCTTTTCTAAGTTTTTTGTTGTCTATATTTTTTTTTTACATTGTATCTACTTGTCACACACGGGGTCATGGGAGTACCATCAGTCATAGGAGTAAATTGTTAAAAAAATAAAAAGAAAAAAATTTCAAAAATTTACAATTATTTTAAAGGCCCATGGTCTCACTAGCGTTCAAACCTTATAATTAAAAATAACACATAATACACCACAGCTGCATATATAAAGTTTAAATATATAA
Organism: Oophaga sylvatica; assembly: GCA_033576555.1. Lineage (NCBI taxonomy): Eukaryota > Metazoa > Chordata > Amphibia > Anura > Dendrobatidae > Oophaga > Oophaga sylvatica. The sequence continues at coordinate 176,461,487 of JARQOD010000005.1, forward strand.
TATATATTTTTAGTCATATATGAAAGATTAAAAAATTGTTATAAATATATAAAAAAATTTTGGGAGGTAAAGGTCAACATTCACCAGGGAATCTCAGCTATTCACAGATATGCGACGCCATTGTGATCGCAAGGTGACGATTCTCACATGGTGCCCCAGCTATTCACAGATATGCGACGCCACTGTGATCGCAAGGTGACGATGCTCACATGGTGCCCCAGCTATTCACAGATATGCAACGCCACTATGATCGCAAGGTGACGATTCTCACGAGCTCCAGCTATACACAGATATGCTACCCACTTGTGATCGCAAGGTGACGATTCTCATGGGCCCCAGCTATTCACAGATATGCGACGCCACTGTGATCGCAAGGTGACGATTCTCACATGAGCCCCAGCTATGCACAGATATGAGACGCCATTGCGATCGCCTAGCTTGGAACCATCATTTTGCGATCGTAACAGCATCTCATATCTGTGCTTGGCTGGGCGCATGGCTGCTGCGGTCACTTTTCGATCGCAATACCGTTTTGCGTCGCGAGTGCGGCCGCACGTAACGTGCACACGCTGTGACGTCATGGCGCTGGCGTTGCCCAATGCGGTGTTGTTTGTAATGGCGGCGAGACAGCGCGGGGCAAAGTGGGCTGATGAGGAGGTCCGTTTTTTAATAAAAAAAACGGACAAATGGGACTATTACTGCAGGCTACCTGTGGCGCATCCTATGCGCCACAAAAAGGTATGCCTGCAGAAAATCCGGCGGGGCCTGGAGAGGCGCTTTAATGTGCGGCGGACCACCACCCAGATCCGCAAGAAGCTGGCGGACCTTCACTACCGCTCCCACGAGAGGGTCGCCAGCATCCGGGTCCAGCTACGCAGGCCTCTGAGTGAGTATTGATGAGGGTATCTGGAGAGGTTATGTTTTGTGGGTTATCTACCTATATCAATGCACCCGCAGTGATGGGAGTACCGGCAGTGATGGGGCAGGCAGAGTGATGGGAGTACCAGTCATGAGGGGGTTTACAGGCATAGATGGAAGTACTGGCAGTAACGGGAGTACCAGTCAGGGCCGGCGTCAGCACCCGGGTAAGTGCCGGGGCCCTGAGCAGGCGGGGTGGCCCACTCACCGTCGGACACCCCAGCGCCCGTTAGCGGTGTCAGCACCGCCACTGGGCCCTCCCCCGCTTGCTCAGGGCCCCGGCAGAAGCCAGCGCAATACTTACCTCTCCCGTGCCACCGTTGCCGCAGCTCCGAGCTCTGTGTGTATCAGTGTGTGTGGTGCCTGCGTGTGTGTTGCTCTGCCTGTGTGTATGTGAGAAAGTGCTCCTGCAGTGCTGTATGTGTGATGGTGATGAGTAGGGGGGAGGCAGTGATGGTGGTGAGGAGGTGATGATGATGATGATGATGATGGGGAGGCAATGATAATGGGAAGGCAATGATGATGATGATATTAATGGGCAGGCAATGATGATGAGGGGAGGCAATGATGATGATAATGGGCAGGCAATGATGATGATAATGGGGATTCTGAATTGTATATTTCATTTACAGCACCACCTTCACCATCACCAGCTCCAGCTGCTCCACCGTCCCCAGCTACCCTCCCACCTCCATCATCTCCTTCCCCGGCTACCCCTCCACCACCATCATCACCTTACCTCTCAACCCCTTCAACCCCTTCACCTGCAGCAACCCCCCCTCCTGATTTGGGGTCTTCGAGCCCTTTACAGGGTTATGGCTTCTCTCCAGCGTCACCCCGTGACACGGATGCAGGCTCCCCATCAGGTAATTAACGCACATTATATAAGCTTCAGACAAGTTTGAGAACTTTGTAAGGTCTTATGTGTAATGGCTGTTGTGATATAATTTTTTTTTTTTCTGTGTTTCCCTAGCCGGCGGAGCAACTGGTTCTGGCTGGGCAGTAAGCGGGTCCTCTGAGGAAAACCGTAAGTGTTAAAAAACATAACATGTACATGTTGATGTTGCAACAGAATTCACTATTAACTGTTACCATTACCTCCACAGAAATCCCCACTGCCCAGGACCTGTTGCTGTCACACCACCGGCTGATGGCGACAATGCACACCGCAGTGGCAGCTATGAACAGCACCATGGCTGCACTGCTGGAGCACGGGGTGATGCTGGAGAGGGTTGTGGCAGGACTACGGGGCCCTCAGTATTTTTTTTTTTTTATTATCATTTGTATTTTTTTTTTTTTTAAATGTTGGCTGTCCTCCAAACGGGGGTGCAGTTGTAATATTTTGTTTTATTATTTTTATTTTTCATTGTATTGTTAAATTTTGTTATTGTTACAAAAAAAACTTTATATTTCTAAAAAAAAATATATTATGAAAAAAAATATATTTATTACAAATATAAATGATATATTTTAAGTTTATATACGCAGCTGTGGTGTATTATTTTTTAGTATAAGGTTTTAGCGCTAGTGTGACCAGGGGCCTTTAAAAGAAATGTTAATTTTTGAATTTTTTTTCATTACATTTTTTATCAATGCTGGAACTCCTATGACAGCTGGTACTCCCATGTCCCCGTGTGTGACAAGTAGATGTAATAAAAATACAACATTTTAATAGTTGACATCACATAAGAATAAAAGACCACAATTCATTACATAAAGAAGACTTTTATTAAAAAAGGTAACAATGTAAAAAAAATATAGACAACAAAAAACTTTTGTAAAAAATTTCAAAAACTACAGCTGCTGGTAAGATGGATCGTTGCCATTACCACGTTGCCACTGCAGTGTATAAAAATAAGTTGGAGCAACAACGTTTGGGTTTGCAGGATTTATCCCAATTGGGTTCGGCACAGGATTGTGCGGCCATGAGTAGTCCGGGTACTGCGGTCTTGGCATGACGACATATCTGTTATCCAGGTTTCCTAAAGACGCTTGAGTCAGTACCTCAAACATGAGTCTCTCTGCATGAATCCGCTGTACATGATCCAGTGTTGGCAGCTTCTCATTAGCAAAGTAAGCAAAGCCAGTTATTTTTGTTTGGTCTTTTTCTTCCGTAAGCACTTTTTTGGCAATTTCAACCAATTCTGGAGTAGCCGAGGTGGGAGCCTTCCTTTTTCTGCCAGAAAGTGTAAAAGCCGGCTCCGCACAGATGAGGATGGTGGCTCGACTACTTCTTCGTCTTGGATCAACGCCATGCTGTCTTCTTCAGTTGGAGGTGTGGAGACAGCCTCTTCTGTGTCCTGCATGAACAAAAAACAAATGGTAAATCACAAAGAAAAAGAAATTTATCTTCACACTATACCCATATACAGCAAAAATGTGAAAACGACACTTGTAAAGACAAAGAAATTTATCTTCACACTATAACACCATATACAGCAAAAATGTGAAAACGACACTTGTAAATGGATAGGCCTCAACCGTTGAGCTACATAAATTATCAGTACATGAAGGGATATATTCTGCCATTTTATCTACATCTCACAATTATATTTTTAAGTTCAAGTCCACTTTGACATGTACATTAAAATGTGTTTTAATACAAAGGTACTTACATGTATGACAGGGGTGTCCGGCTGGATCACCGGGTCTAGATCCAACATGGATGTCCCTTGTCTGGGTACTTCTTGGTCCCTTGTGAAAGAGAACAGCTCAAAGTACCCCAGTTTGGGGACATACACATCTTCGGCCCCCGCTCCAGATTTGGTTGAATTTAGTACTTTATTTAACTTTTTTTTGTACACTGTGCGGAGGGCCTGAATGCGTTTTTTCACCGATGACTCATCTGCTTGTTCATCGGGGTTACGGTTCTTGCACAGCTCCACCAGTTTTTGGTACGCGTCCTTCTTTTTAAGCCTGTTGCAGTAATCAGCCGACTTTATTTTCCACAGGCAAGGCATCGAGCGGTACATCTCAATGAACTCCCGCAGAAATTCATGCTTATCGGCCATCTGTAATAAAAAAAGGATTATGTGAGAACGGCAGAATGGTTAAATAAAATGCTTACATAGCCTAGAACATAGAACACAGCAGGGATCATAAAATGGTGGTGGTGGGCGCAGCAGGAGAAAACAATGGCAGACCAAAATAAAAGTCATAGATGGACAACTACGGTAAAAACAGCAGGGATCATAAAATGGTGGTGGTGGGTGCGGCAGGAGAAAACAATGGCAGACCTAAAAAGTCATAGATGGACAACTACGGTAAAACCAGCAGGGATCATAAAATGGTGGTGGTGGGCGCGGCAGGAGAAAACAATGGCAGACCTAAATAAAAGTCATAGATGGACAACTACGGTAAAACCAGCAAGGATCATAAAATGGTGGTGGTGGGCGCAGCTGGAGTAAACAATGGCAGACCTAAATAAAAGTCATAGATGGACCACTATGGTAAAAACAGCAGGGATCACAAAATGGTGGTTGTGGGCACAGCTGGAGTAAACAATGGCAGAGCTGGGATCATAAAATGGTGGTGGTGGGCGTGCCTGAACAAAACAATGGCAGACCAAAATAAAAAAATCATAGATGGACAACTACGGTAAAAACAGCAGGGATCATAAAATGGTGGTTGTGGGCGCAGCTGGAGTAAACAATGGCAGAGCTAAATAAAAGTCATAGATGGACCACTATGGTAAAAACAGCAGGGATCACAAAATGGTGGTTGTGGGCGCAGCTGGAGTAAACAATGGCAGAGCTGGGATCATAAAATGGTGGTGGTGGGCGTGCCTGAACAAAACAATGGCAGACCAAAATAAAAAAATCATAGATGGACAACTACGGTAAAACCAGCAAGGATCATAAAATGGTGGTGGTGGGTGCAGCTGGAGTAAACAATGGCAGACCTAAATAAAAGTCATAGATGGACCACTATGGTAAAAACAGCAGGGATCACAAAATGGTGGTTGTGGGCGCAGCTGGAGTAAACAATGGCAGAGCTGGGATCATAAAATGGTGGTGGTGAGCGTGCCTGAACAAAACAATGGCAGACCAAAATAAAAAAATCATAGATGGACAACTACGGTAAAAACAGCAGGGATCATAAAATGGTGGTTGTGGGCGCAGCTGGAGTAAACAATGGCAGAGCTAAATAAAAGTCATAGATGGACCACTATGGTAAAAACAGCAGGGATTACAAAATGGTGGTTGTGGGCGCAGCTGGAGTAAACAATGGCAGAGCTGGGATCATAAAATGGTGGGGGTGGGCGTGCCAGAACAAAACAATGGCAATAAAAAAATAAAAATTGATGGACGACAATGGTTAACAACAGCTGGGATCTAAAAATGGATCTGTAAAATTAAAAAAAAATAAAAATTAAATGTGACAAAAAAATACCTACCTTACAAGACTTGTTTGTGATCTTGAAAAAAAATAAAAATAGGGAAACGCAATAGCGTCACAAACTGGATCGCAGAGGATATAACGGCACAGCCTGGATCGCAGCTAATGCAAGCGACACAGACTGGATCACAGCAAATGAAATAGAGGCACAGACTGGATCGCAGAAAAAAATCAACGGCGTAGACTGGAACGCAGCAACCGCAATAGTGGCACAAACTGGATCGCAGTAGCTACAAAGGCTAGCAGGACGCACTGGAACGATGCTGGAGATTTGAAAGAACCGCTTCTGCTCAAGAGCAATGGAAAGGAGCGCTGGTACGTCATCTTTTATGACGCGGTCATCCAATCACAAAGCGAGAGAGCTGTGACAAACATTTATGACATAAATAGTGACCACCAATCTGTGATGAGGGGCGTGGAAAAGGTCACGCCTATCGAGGTCGTGATCTTTCACAATACATGTAGTGTGGCACTTTCCAACGACCGCCAAAGTCGTTAAAGAGATCGCTGACCGCTGATGCGTCGTTAATGAGATCGTCCAGTTTGGCAGCTACTAGCGACCTTAAAACGATCACACCAACGATCTCGTTAGCTTGCGTCGTTATCGTCATCGCTAGCGGGATCGTTTAGTGTGGCAGTACCTTTACTCCCAACTTCTGAAAAGGTCATGAGTGGATTTAATCCCAAGCGCTTTCATAAGGCCTGTTTTCAGCAGTGCATCTCTCAATCCAGTCACCATATCTCCCTCTCTTTGAACCCGGCTAAACAACCGAATGGCGGGGATCATGGGGTGCATTCTCATCAATCCCCTAATGCGCTCAGTCCAGCTCCATAAATAGTGTTATTCCCATTAAATTTCGGAAGGTTGTTTAACATTGCCACCAGGGATATACTGGATCTGGGGCCCTCCCCAACTGCTTGATCTGCCTCCTCCTTGCTGGTGGACTGAATGCTGCCGCACTACGCCAAATGTGAGCAGGTACCAAGATGCAGTAACGGAAGGAGGCAGAGCAAGGGTTAACTTAGGATTTGCTTTAACAGGGAATACTCTGCGCAGGGTAGTATAACAGGAGTGGGATAAAACCGGAATAGGGATTTTAGAGGAGAGTTCAATAACAATAAACTCGTCCAGAGTGTGGAATCTTAGGTTCAAATTATGTCGCCAAGGCCGCGACACGAGAAGAGTCCGGCGTGGTCCTGAAGGAGATGAGGTTCCGGTTCCCTATGGCGACGGTGAGTCATCGATAACTTGAACAGAGTCCTGGTTCCAGGAATGGCAGTGCAGAAACGTGAGCAGCCTTTGCCACTGCCAGAGCTTAACGTTGATTGGCAGCTATGCACGGATAGGTAGGGACACTGTTCACGGCGGGTCCCCCGGTTTCTCTGCCTTGGCACACGCGCATCAAGTCTCTGCCTGGGGAATACGTCACTCCCGGTCAAGGGTGCCAGCAGGCACTTTGCAGGTCTCTGTCGGCAGTCTGTGTGGGAGAATACTGTGCCCCTATGAGTGGACCTGCTCCATCCCACTGCTCAGAGGACGGAGCACCAATACTGTCGTTCTGCGTGCCGCGTGTTCCCACCAACTCTTCCCTATTTCCTGCGCGCTGCGGCTTTTTAAGCTTAGCTGCACCCCTCGTCACTGAGTTTAAAGGTCGGTCCGGGGTCTTATTCTTTCCCCCGTACAACATGGGTGACAGCCCCGACAGTTCCGGATCCATAACGTAAGAGGTACGTCCGGTCCGGTCCTTCTCACACTTCCTTCAAACATTTGAAGAATATGAAGCTGGTACTGTGGCAGAGAAATGCTCGTCTGTTGTGTTTTGGTAGCTGAGGAGAATAAGCAAAAACGGCAATACACCAGAGAGGCTGGAACCTATTGGATTGCAGTACCCTGAACTAACCACACAACTAGAGGTAGCCGTGGAGCGTTCCTACGTTGATCCTAGATGCCTCATCACAGAGTGAGAGATAACTACACCTAAAGGCAGAAAGATGAAAGCTATCTGCCCCGGAGCAGATCCCCAAAGAAAATAGGAAGCCCCCAAACATGTAATGGCGGTTAGACAAGAAGAAGCACGGACACAGACAGAAAATAGAATGAGCAAACGATGGGGCCCAATCTGTCTAGACAGAAAAGTACAGGAAAGGATACTCACTGCAATCCAAAAAAACCCCCTAAAAAATACCAACTCTTCTGATTGCAAAAACACCTGAGATCACACGATCTCTATCACCGAAAATCAGATCTCTGGTGTAACAAAACTAAGCCGCAGCCACTGAAAAAACAGGAAAAAGCAAATGAACAAATAACAGTGGCTTCAGATAAACTGAGAGGAGCACAAGCCCCTGGAGGGGACCTGGCTGACCTCCACAGAAGTGCAGGGAACAATGCAAAAAGCAAGCACAAAAATAAAAGCAGAAAATATCTTATCTGATAGCAGAAGATGCAGGCAAGACTCAGCAAACTTCCAAATGAACCAGGAATCACAATTGAGACAAGAACAATTGATCACCGGCAACCATCATGGGAGGGAACATCCCTTATATCAGACCAGTCAGCGATCCCAGATTGCCATTCCTCGCTGAAAGGCTCAGTACTGTCTGTAACCACCAGAGGGAGCCTCTGCTCAGAAACCATCTCTAGCACATTCATAACACTCGTCAGTCCTGGCCCCAACATGCAGCAGTGTGATCATGTCAACACGCTGCTCGCGTCTTCTCACTGTTGCTGGCACCTAAGCACCATAGAGGAGAAGAAATTGTGCGGGCAACACTAAGTGCTCCATGAAGGAGCTGAAGATGTTTTATCATTCTGGATGAGGAAGGAAGGGGGTTAATGGTCCGGTGAATAATGGGGGGACAATTGTGAAAGAAAGGGGGCACAGTTTTCCAAAAAGCAGTGGTGAGGGGGTAACTTTATTAAGAGGTGCAATGTGGGGATATTTTGCAGAAGGGCAGTGTGTGTGTTAGTGTCTGTGTGTATATTTTGCAGAGCGTGTGTGGGGAGTGTAAGATAGTGCTCCCTGAGTGTGTTGGGGGACACTCGCTTGGCAACGGGATTAAAGCACACAGGAACGGTTTCTCACAAAAACAGTCTGTTTGGTTTATTAACTCCGCATAAACCGCATAACGTAAAGTCCATTTCATTACATCTAAGAACATATCATGACCACCAGTCTGTTCATGTAGCAGATAAACCTCTCTGCCGGGTATTGCAACTCCCTTTGTCTGGAGTTACCTTCCAGAAGCTCCGCTCCACAAGCTGACTACTTGTCTGTTCTGGCTTCCAGATAAGCTGCCTTACTAGGATCACTGTACCGTGACTTGCTCCGCAACGTCCCACCTGATAGTCCAGACCCTTAGAAGGACCGTAGCTTCCCCAACACAGTAGCCGTCACAGGCTCTGCAGGTAAACGGTCTCACCGCGTGCTATTCAAAAGGTCTGTCCATAACCAGGACCTTCCAACACAGTTCATGTGACCACACCCCAGTCTCATATCGCCCATAACCACACCCACAGGTAATGTACCTATCACATGGGCTGATCACGTGATCGTGACATCACTGCATGTCCTAATCTTAGGGAAAATCCTGGCCAAATTTGTATCTTGCTGGGAAAATATTTAGAGTTGAGAGTCCTCAGTGGTTCATACCTTTTAATGGCTAACTGAAAAGATGGTAACAAATTGCAAGCTTTTGAGACTACTCAGGTCTCTTCATCAGGCTGAAATACAAAATCTGAAGACTCACATATTTATACACAACACAGCACAGAAATAATGCAATAGGTAAGACAAGTGACGTGAAGCAGAATAGTCATTATGGCAGAGGGATGAGCATAAATATTGGAACAGTTCATAGATAAGGAGTGTGAAAGTTTTATTGCCCTCTGATTGGGGTCTGGTAATGTTTTGTGATGTTCTCACAGGGTCTTTGGAGTAAATTCCTTAATTGATGTAAAACATCATAAATCCGTGTGACAGGTTCATTCCAGCATTAAGAGTGTCAAAGGTCACCATTAATTTGTATTCGCAAACTCTTCTGTGTCTCTGAGATGTGAAACTACCTTTCAGTACAAGTCATTTCATATCCAACATGCTATGACCAGGGGAACAAAAATGTTTTGCCACAGGTAGATCCATTCTTTTTTCTCTTATTGTGTGGCGATGAGAATTCATCCTTGTTCTCAGTTTTTGCCCGGTCTCTCCCACAGACGGACGCCCAGTTGGACATTTAGTACATATAATTAGGTACACCACATTAGATGTGATGCAGCTGAAAGTACCTGGTATCTTGTAGTCCCGATGGGAGTTGGGGATCTTTATCTTGTCCGTGGTCATTATAAATGGACAGGTTTTGCATTTCTTCTGGTTGCAAGGAAAGGTTCCTGCAACTGTTGGGGAGGACAGGGAACTTCTGACAATGATGCTTCTTAGATTTGGGGGCTGCCTAAAACACAGTAGTGGGGGGTCTGGAAATATGGATTGTAATCGGGCATCTTTTTGTAGTAAAGGTTGTAGTTTCCGTGCAGCTCCCCTTAGCACCTCCAGATTTGGATTGTAGGTGACCACTAGAGGCACCCGGTTATTTTCTTCTTTAGTTTTGTAATGTAGCAGGTGATTCCTTGATATTCTGGTGGCTCTTGTAATTTGGTTTTCAATTGTTCTTGGATGGTAGCCCTGATTTAAAAAGGTCTTTCTAAGGCGACCAAGTTGTTCATCTCTATCCATGGGGTTGGAACATATACGGTTGTATCTGATGGCTTGGCTGTAGACAATAGAGTTTTTTATGTATTTTGGATGGAAACTGTCCCATTTAAGGTATGTTGGACGGTCGATTGGCTTCTGATACAGGGATGTCTCTATTTCATTGTCCTTTAGCTTAATGATGGTGTCCAAAAAGTTAATTTCAGTGCTGGAGTAGTTGAGTGTTAAATTGATGGTGGGATGAAATTGATTGAACTGTTCATGGAACGTCTTTAGCTGTTGCTCAGACTCCGTCCAGATGATTAAAAATTTCATCAATGTAGCGGTAGTAGGCCAGAGGCCTGATGGGACATGAGGACAGAAAGTCGCTTTCAAGCTGGTAAAGGATACACCCAGCTACATTCAGGACACAACTGACCTATTGAATAAACTAGCGGCAATAGGTCCCCTACCAGAAGGAACTATCCTGGCCACCATGGATGTGGAATCTTTGTACTCTAATATCCCACACCAGGATGGATTAAATGCCTGCAAAGACTTCATGGAAAACACCGAGAATGATGCTGATTCTGTGGTGAAACTCACAAAATTCATCCTCACCCACAATTACTTTGAATTTGACAACAAGATCTATTTACAGGAGACTGGCACAGCTATGGGAAGTAAAATGGCTCCACAGTATGCAAATCTTTTCATGGCCAAGCTTGAAAGCGACTTTCTGTCCTCATGTCCCACTATGAGGGCTCATACTCACTTGCTGGAAAAAAAACGGTCAGTTTTCAGGATGGTCCGATAATGTGCAATTGTCATGCGATTTGCATGCAATTTTTTATAAGCACCATCTATTGCATTAGCGATTATCATGCCAAAATCGCATCAAATCGCAGCATGTTGCGATTTTTTTCTCACACCGATTTCGGCTGAGAAAAAAAATCGCAAATGAGATGTCACCTATTGAATAACATTGGTCCGATTTGAATCAGATTTCGTCTCAAGTGAGTATGAGCCCCAACATATAAGATTGCAGTAAAAGAAATTGATTTATTTAGATATTTTAATTGTGATTGATGATGCGGGTATGGTGCAGACCGACGTGTTCCATAAGAAAACGTCGGTCAATGCATTATTGCACGCATCAAGTGCACGTCTCTTTAACGATACGAGCTGTTCCTATTGGACAGTTCTTACAAATGAGACAAATTTGCTCATTGGATGAGCTTTTTGAGGTTCAGGCCTGTGACCTCTCCAGCCGATTCCGGGATCGAGGTTACAGCAATAGTAGCATCAGACAGGACTACCAACGAGCTCGAAAAATACCAAGAGATCAACTTTTGTGTACAACAAGGGCCAGTGCTAAGAAGGATCTGCCTTTACGGTTTATTACCACGTTTAATGATCAGTGGGGGTCTTTCCCTAGGATCCTGCAGAGGCACTGGCCAGTGTTAAAGACAGAGCCCACCCTAAAATATGTGATTCCAGATCGTAATCTCTTAATAGCTAAGAGAAGTAGGAATTTAAAAGACTTTCTTGTCAGAAGCCACTATGTGGCTAACCTCCCTAATCCTTTTGGAGCCAGCAGACAAAAATGGGGTTGTTATCCTTGTGGGTTTTGTGCAGCGTGCCGTAACATCGTCTGGGCTACATCATTTGTGTCTGCGGACGGGAGTAGGGATTACCAGATAACGAGCTATATCACATGCAGTACCACCCATGTGGTGTATTACGCCACCTGCACCTGCAACCTTATCTATGTGGGACTCACATCGCGTGAATTTATTGTCAGGACACGTGAGCATGTGAGGGACATCGTAGCTGCCAAACATCTAGAGGCAGATGCTGAGTTGAAAACAATACCTAGGCATTTTAAGCTGTGCCACAATTCTGACCCGACTGTAGTTAAAGTTCGTGGCATTGACAAAGTCCATTGTGGTGTGAGAGGTGGGGATTCCAAACGGATTATGGTGCAGCTTGAGTGCCGATGAATTTTTACTCTGGGTACAATGTGCCCCCATGGTCTCAATGAGAAGTTATCCTTTGTCCCCTTTTTATGATTATATTTCTTCAGATCTTTATTGGCTGAAAACTAGTATTTTTCCTGTTGTTTTTCGTTTTTGGTATCGCTTCTCCCTCATTTATGTCGTATGTTTTTATTAATTTTTTGTATTTTTTAACAGTGTCATTCGAGATGGGAATAATTTGGGGACCCATATTTACATCATGTTTTACTCTATGAGGGTGCTTAACCCCTTCATGACCTAGCCTATTTTGACCTTAAAGACCTTGCCATTTTTTGCAATTCTGACCAGTGTCCCTTTATGAGGTAATAACTCAGGAACGCTTCAACTTGTCCTAGCGATTCTGAGATTGTTTTTTCGTGACATATTGGGCTTCATGTTAGTGGTAAATATAGGTCGATAATTTTTGCGTTTATTTGTAAAAAAAATGGAAATTTGGCGAAAATTTTGAAAATTTCGCAATTTTCAAATTTTGAATTTTTATTCTGTTAAACGAGAGTAATGTGACACAAAATAGTTAAAAAATAACATTTCCCACATGTCTACTTTACATCAGAACAATTTTGGAAACAAAAATTTTTTTTGTTAGGAAGTTATATGGGTTAAAAGTTGACCAGCGATTTCTAATTTTTACAGCAAAGTTTACAAAACCATTTTTTTAGGGACCACCTCACATTTGAAGTCACTTTGAGGGGTCTAAATGGCAGAAAATACCCAAAAGTGACACCATTATAAAAACTGCACCCCTCAAGCTACTCAAAACTACATTTAAGAAGATTATTAACCCTTCAGGTGCTCCACAGGAACTAAAGCAACATGGAAGGAAAAAATGGACATTTTAATTTTTCAAAAAAATTTTTATTTTAGCATCAATTTTTTCATTTTTACATGGGCAACAGGATAAAATTGGTCCTAAAATTTGTTGGGCAATTTCTCCTGAGTACACAGATACCTCATATGTGGTCATAAACCACTGTTTGGGCGCACGTCAGGGCTCAGAAGGGAAGGAGCGCCATTTGACTTTTTGAATGGAAAATATGCTGGAATATTTAGCGGTTGCCATGTTGCATTTGGAGAGTTCCTGTGTGCCTAAACATTGGAACTCCCCACAAGTGACCCCATTTTGGAAACTAGACCCCCTAAGGAACTTATCTAGATGCATAGTGAGCACTTTGAACCCCCAGGTGCTTCACAAATTGATCCGTAAAAAAAAAAAAGTACTTTTTTTCACAAAAAATTTCTTTTAGCCTCAGTTTTTTCATTTTCACATGGGCAACAGGATAAAATGGATCATAAAATTTGTTGGGCAGGTTATCCTGAGTACACAGATACCTCATATGTGGTCATAAACCACTGTTTGGGCGCACGGCAGGGCCCAGAAGGGAAGGAGCGTCATTTGACTTTTGAATGGAAAATTAGCTCCAATCGTTAGCGGACACCATGACGCGTTTGGAGAGCCCCTGTGTGCTAAACAGTGAAAAAACCCACATGTGACACCATTTTGGAAACTAGACCTCTTATGGAACTTATCTAGATGTGTTGTGAGCACTCTGAACCCCCAATCGTGAATTCACAGAAGTTTATAAGCAGAGCAGTGAAAATAAAAAAAATCATTTTTTTCCTCAAAAATTGATTTTTTAGCCCGCTATTTTTTATTTTTACAGGGGTAACAGGAGAAATTGGACCACAAAAGTTGTTGTGCAATTTGTCCTGAGTACATCAATACCCCATATGTGGGGGGAACCACTGTTTTGGTGCATGGGAGAGAAAAAACACCAGATATACTGGTCCACACCACCAAACACAAAAAAACAAAAAAAAGTGTTCAAACAAACATAAACAAGTGTATAATATGGGAGATCCTAGAAGCCTGTTAAATGGCTATTATGATACCTTCCTGGCCGTGGAGGTTGGCACCCTAGGGGGAACGCTGTGGCGCCCCCGCTCAACGATGGCTGACCCTAGGAGCCCTGATGCAAACTGCAGCCACTAAAGGGGTCCAACCCGATAACTAAAGGAACCCCTATAACTATACATAGATCAATCCTATGTCTAAAGAAGGACCCTATACCCCAGACTTATATAAAACAACTGAACACACAGGCAGATAAATGGCAAATTAGAGGACTTAGTTTACATAATCACATGCCTGGACACTGGAGGCTCATTTGAATAATAATAGCATGACTGGCCATTGTGTGCATATAAACTTGGAATAACATATCAAAAGCCACACTTAGTTTGTAATTGCCCAAAGACCATAGCTAAAGATTGATCATGGTCTAAAATTCAATGCAACTAGTTATTTATGATCTAAGTCACATATGAAAAAGAAAAACACAGGCGTAAATATGTGACATTATTGAATGTATCATGGCTCTTTGATTAGTGGATCAGCATGACTGGCCATTGTGTTCATCTGAACTTTAAACACATTGCATATACCACAAGCTACAACTTGTTTATGATTGCCCAAAAACTCTAAATTGGTCACAGTCTGGAAACACACGCAAATAAATTGCTTATAATATTAACGATCTAAGTCACATCACATATGATAAAGACCAAGCAGACATAGATGTGTGACATTATTAGATGTATAATGGTTCAGTTGCCCCACACTCCAGCAACTATCTCCCACATCAAAAGATATATACATCTAACCACGTGTAATCAATTGGGAATCAAAAAGAGGACTTAGCAAGGTATATAGCATATGATCCAGATTTGAAATGCCATCACTGTAGTAAGTAAACTAACACTCATCTCCTCCATGCCATCTGCCGCTACTGAATACCGCCTCAGCGCGTTTCATCCCTGTAGGCTCATCAGGAGGCCAGATAAATGAGGGGACTGTTGCCCCAATATGGTGTGATCAAAAATAAACCGATATCTAACTCACCTTGCTTATATACCCCTCGTTCTCAGTTTTCATGATAACGTCAGGAAAAAGGAGGCCGAACCCAACTGCTGTGCAGATACAGGCTGGAACGCACGCCACCTTTGAAGACGCCCACCTACTTCGACGTGGAGCAGTGGACCAGCGCATTATAGTTAAACAATTACCAAATAGCCCGCTTCCGGATGGAGGAACGCACGCCACTCAAAAGACCGCCCACCTCTTCATTTGCTACCTATAGAGCCCAGACGTAAGCGCCGTCTGTTTGCGCATGTCCATGACGTCAGTGCTGTCTAACTGCGCATGTCACTGACGTCACTCTCTGGTGGGGGAAACAACAACATCGTAGTGCCTACAGCGCTTGCTCAGAGCGTCATTTATCCTAGGTAACCGTTACCAAGTATGCATAAACTTTTCAAAAAAAGATGATTTTTTTACGCAGACTCAATTTCAAGTACAATAACTACCATACATTAAGGATAAATCTACTTGAAAGAAAATATTATACCATAATTAGTTTCAAAACGGAACCTTAATTTGAGGTAGGTATAGCTAACAGGGGGTCACAGATGAGAAATATATAATCAACATGAAAATTCATGAATGCTCCATCAATAAGGAGCCCAAAACAAACAAAAAAAAAATTATTATTATTTAGGTCCCTATTAATTGAATTCAAGAAAGAAATATATAGCACAATCTTAAAGGAAACATGCAAAGGACAATTGTTCATTTATACCCCTAGGTTCTAGACTATCCATTCTAAAGATCCACTCACATTCTCTCATAAGGATTGTCTTGTCTATATTTCCCCCTCTTGGGTTAATTTTAACCACTTCAGCAATCATAAATTTAATTTATTCCAAATTTCCTTGATGGTATGTATGTATGTATGTGTTTAGCTAATGGGGTGTCCCTATTGTTTCTTATGTCTCCTATGTGCTCACCAACCCTTCGTCTGAATACCCTCTTGGTATTTCCAATGTAGTCCATGGGGCATGAACAAGTGGCCATATAGACCACACCTGTCGTCTTGCAGTTTGAAAAATCCCTCTGGTAAAAAACCTTTTTTGACGCTGAGCTAGTAAATGACTTTCCAGGTTTCATCCACCTGCACATCATACAGTTTCCACATTTGTGGAAACCGCAGGGTCTCCTATCTAACCAAGTCCCCATATTGGCAGGTCTTTTATACAAGCTATGTACCAACATGTCTTTTACTGATTTACCTTTCCTGAAGGTGATATTTGGACGTGTTCCCACTACATCTTTAAGATCAGGATCAAGGCATAGGATGTCCCAATGTCTATTCAAAATCTGCCTAACCGCCTGATGTTTACGGTCAAATGTGCCTATGATCCTGATATCTTCAGGGGAAACCTTTTTATCTCGTTTTTGTAGTAATCCGTGTCTATTCTCATCTTTAGCCCACTTGAAGGCTGTATCAATCACATGTGGAGGATAATTTTTCTCCCTAAATCGATTTGCCATATCACCCCCTGACTGAGAAACAATTTGTTGTTAGAACAGTTTCTTCTAAGTCTAAGGAACTGGCCCTTAGGGATACCTCTCTTCAGAGAGGTAGGATGATGACTTTCCCAATGTAGGAGACTGTTGGTACTTGTTGGCTTACGATAAATATTCGTCAAAATCTCCCCATGCATTTCTCTACTAATTTTGACATCCAAAAACGCCAATTCATTTTTGTGAATTTCTGAAGTGAATCCCAGACCTAAATTATTCTGGTTTAGTTCTCTTATAAAGTCATCGAATTGTTCTTTAGTACCTGTCCACACCACAAGCACATCATCAATAAATCTGTACCAAATTGTTATGTGGTTTTGCCACCATTTGTCTTCACCCCCCAAAAACCACAGTCTCCTCCCACCAGCCTAGGAACAAATTGGCATACGATGGGGCGCAGGGACTCCCCATCGCCGTGCCCCTGAGCTGATGGTAGTATTTTCCATCAAAGAAAAGGTATTGTGGGTCAGTACATAATTCAACAGTGAAGCTACAAAGTCATTGTGTTCTCTACACACAACTGATCTTTGTTGAAGGAAATACATAACACCCTCAATCCCTGCTGTATGCGGTATACTGCTATACAGGGCTTCCACATCAATGGATGCCAACCATGTGTTTTCATCAAGATGCAATCCTTCCAACTTGAGCAATAAATCAGAGGTATCCCTCAGATATGACGGTAGGGATAATACAAATGGACGAAGGATTTGATCTATGTAAAGACCACAATTTAGTGTCAACACTTGTTTATGTTTGTTTGAACACTTTTTTTTTTTTTTTTTTGTGTTTGGTGGTGTGGACCAGTTTATCTAGTGTTTTTTATCAATAAAGTTTCGTAAGGGATTATTATGATTTAACTGCATTAAGACCCTAGTCTACCCAAAATTGGTAAGTCAGGATGTGAGAAGGCTGAATTTAGATTCCTATTTTGGATCGTTTACTCTCAGAAAGGAATGTACTCACTGATCTTCACTGTCATTAAGAATAGAGAATCCAGGATATCATAAACAGAAGTATGAGAAACCTAGCTACCTAAATGATCCAAGTTTCCAGGCAATGACTAACCCCAGGGTACTGATGGATAGCAGAAGAAACTTCTTGAACCAATGTCTAATCTTTGAAATTCTTGGAGAACAGACAGTCAGAAGATGAAAAGCAAATGTTGTTTCTTCTTCAAAAGGGGAGAAGGTGTACCAGGAACTATGCCGTGATCTGACTTTATACCAGGAAAGGGTAATTGATACAAATTATTAAGAACATGTTTGCAGTACCTGGATAGCCAATGAAGTGATTAAACAGAGTCAGCATGGGTTTGTAACTAATAAGTCATGTCAGACTAACTTAATTTCCTTCTATGACAGAATCACTGACTGGGTGGATCAGGGAAATGCTGTAGATATAGTATATCTTGACTTCAGCAAAGCATTTGACAAAGTATCTCACACAATCCTTATTGAAAAAATGACTAAGTATGGAATGGACAAGGCAACTGTTAGGTGGATTCATAACTGGCTTAGTGATCGGACCCAAAGAGTGGTTGTAAATGGCTGCACATCCAGTTGGAAGAATGTCTCAAGTGGGGTACCACAAGGCTCTGTTTTGGGCCCTGTATTGTTCAACATCTTTATCAATGATTTAGATGAAGGAATTGAGGGTAAACTGATCAAATTTGCTGATGACACAAAGCTAGGAGGGGTAGCTAATACTAGAGAAGAGAGAGAGAGGATTCAAAAAGATATACATAAACTGGAGCAGTGGGCAGCAACTAACAGAATGGATTTTAACAGGGAAAAATGCAAAGTACTACATCTGGGCAATAAAAATGAAAAAAGCATATACAAAATGGGAGGAATAGGGCTAAGTAACAGCACATGTGAAAAAGACTTGGGTATACTAATTGATCACAGACTTAACATGAGTCAACAGTGTGATGCAGCAGCAAAAAAGGCAAATGCAATTCTAGGATGTATCAACAGAAGCATACAGTCTAGATCACGTGAGGTCATTATTGCCCTCTACTCCTCTTTGGTCAGACCTCATCTGGAATACTGTGTCCAGTTTTGGGCACCACATTTTAAAAAAGACATCAACAAACTGGAGCAAGTTCAGAGAAGAGCCACCAGAATGGTGACCGGTCTGCAAACCATGTCCTATGAGGAACGGTTTGCAGGATTTGGGAATGTTTAGCTTGCAAAAAAGAAGACTGAGAGGAGACTTAATAGCTGTCTACAAATATCTCAAGGGCTGTCACATTGTAGAAGGATCATCTTTATTCTCATTTGCGCAAGGAAAGACTAGAAGCAATGGGATGAAACTGAATGGGAGGAGACACAGATTAGATATTAGAAAAAACTTTTTGACAGTTAGGGTGATCAATGAGTGGAACAGGCTGCCACAAGAGGTGGTGAGTTCTCCTTCAATGGAAGTCTTCAAACAGAGGCTGGATAGACATCTGTCTGGGATGATTTAGAGAATCCTGCTTTGAGCAGGGGGTTGGACCAGATGACCCAGGAGGTCCCTTCCAACTCTACCATTCTATGATTCTATGATTCTATGATTCTATGATTTATCTACATTTAACATTCTTTGGTGCATGGGAGAGCTCAGAAGGGAAGGAGCGCCATTTTGGAATGCAGACTTGATGGAATGTTCTGCGGGCGTCATGTTGCATTTGCAGAGCCCCTGATGTGCCTAAACAGTAGAAACCCCCCCACAAGTGACCCCATTTTGGAAACTAGACCCCCCAAGGAGCTTATCTAGATGTGTAGTGAGCACTTTGAACCCCCAAGTGCTTCACCGAAGTTTATAAACACAGAGCAGTGAAAATAAAAAAATCATTTTTGTTTCTCAAAAATCATTTTTTAGCCTGCTATTTTTTATTTTCCCAAAGGTAACAGGATAAATTGGATGCCAAAAGTTGTTGTCCAGTTTTTCCTGAGTACGCTGGAGCCCCATATGTGGGGGGGAACCACTGTTTGGGCACATGGCAGGGCTCAGAAAGGAAGGAGCGCCATTTGACTTTTTTAATGGAAAATTAGCTCCAATCGTTAGCGGACACCATGTCGTGTTTGGAGAGCCCATGTGTGCCTAAACTTTGGAGCTCCCCCACACATGACCCCATTTTGGAAACAAGACCCCTAAGGAACTTATCTAGATGCATAGTGAGAACTTTGAACCCCCAGGTGCTTCACAGAAGTTTATAACGCAGAGCCGTGAAAATAAAAAAACATTTTTTTTCTCAAAAAATGATTTTTTAACCCCCTATTTTTTATTTTCACAATGGTAACAGGAGAAATTGGACCCCAAAAGTTTTTGTACAGTTTGTCCTGAGTACACTGGTACCCCATATGTGGGGGGGAACCACTGTTCGGGCACACGTTGGGGCTCAGAAGGGAAGTAGTGACGTTTTGAAATGCTGACTTTGATGGAATGGTCTGCGGGCGTCATGTTACGTTTGCAGAGCCCCTGATGTGCCTAAACAGTAGAAATTCCCCACAAGTGACTCCATTTTGGAAACTAGACCCCGCAAGGAACTTATCTAGATGTGTGGTGAGCACTTTGAACCCCCAAGGGCTACACAGAAGTTTATAAAGCCCGGGCATGAAAATAAAAATAATCATATTTTTCCCACAAACATGATCTTTTAGTCCCCAATTTTTTATTTTCCCAAGGGTAACAGGAGAAATTGGACCTCAAAAGTTGTTGTCCAATTTGTCCTGAGTACGCTGATATCCCATATGTGGGAGAAAACTACTGTATGGGCACACGTCGGGGCTCGGAAGGGAAATAGTGACGTTTTGAAATGCCGACTTGATGTACGGTGAGCAATTTGTGTGGTGAGCACTTTGAACCCCCAAGGGCTACACAGCAGTTTATAACGCCCTGGCATGAAATAAAAAAATCATATTTTTTCCACAAACATGATATTTTAGTCCCCAATTTTTTTATTTTCCCAAGGATAACAGGAGAAATTAGCCTGCAGAAGTTGTTGTCAAATTTGTCCTGAGTACGCTGATATCCCATATGTGGGAGAAAACTACTGTATGGGCACACGTCGGGGCTCGGAAGGGAAGTAGTGACGTTTTGAAATGCCGACTTGATGGAATGGTCTGCTGGCGTCATGTTACGTTTGCAGAGCCCATGATGTGCCTAAACAGTAGAAACCCCCAAGTGACCCCATTTTGGAAACTAGATCCCACAAGGTACTCCTCTAGAGCCATGAAAATAAAAAATCATTTTTTCCACAAAAATTATTTTTTTGTCCCCAATTTTTTTCCCAAGGGTAACAGGAGAAATAAGACCCTCAAAGTTGTTGTGCAATTTTTCTTGAGTACGCTGATACCCCATATGTGGGGGTAAACCACTGTTTGGGCACACGTCGGGGCTCGGAATAGCACTGTTTGACTTTTTAAACGCAAAATTTGCAGGAATCCATGGTGGCGCCATGTCGCGTATGGAGACCCACTGATGTGCCTAAATAGTGGAAACCCCTCAATTCTAACTCCAACCCTAACCCCAACACACCTCTAGCCCCAACTCTAACCCCTACACACCCCTAACCTTAATCCAAATCCTAACCATAACCCTAACTCCAACACACCCCTAACCCTAATCCCAACTCTAACCATAACCCTAACCACAAGCCTAACCCTAATCCCAACCCTAACCCCAAAACACCCCTAACACTTATCCTAACTCTAACCCTAACCACTAATCTAACCCTAATCCCAACCCTAACCCTAATTCCAACCCTAATTCTAACCCTAACCCTAATTCCAACCCTAACCCTAATTCTACCCCTTACCCAAATTCCAACCCTAACCCAAATTCTAACCGTAACCCTAATTCTAACCCTAATTCTAACCCTAACCCTAAGGCTAACCCTAACCCTAGTTCTAACCCTAACCCTTGTTCTAACCCTAACCCTAAGGCTGGGTTCATATTGCATTTTACCAGCCCGTTCAACACATAGCGTTGACGGGCTGGTAACGGTATAGCATAACGCGATCGTGTTATGCTATACCCACTAGCGCAGATGAATCAGCAGATGATTCATCTGTGCTAGCGGTGATGGAGCCCAGACGATGCAGCCCGCGTCCGAGGCTCAGTCACTGAATGACGGCAAGTCGCGAACGCATGCCGCTTTACGGACACACATGGGGGTGAATGGCAGCGTTAACGGACTGCATTACACTGCGTTATACCGAGATGTAACGCAGTCCGTCTAACGGACTGCCATAACACAATATGAACACAGCCTAACCGTAATCCTAACCCTAATAAGAAAAAATATATATATATTTTTTTTATTTTATTTGTCCCTACCTATGGGGGTGATAAATGGGGCGTTTATTTCCTTTTTTTTTATTTTGATCACTGTGAGAAAATAAAATAAATTTATGGACTCTGGAGGACGCACTGCGCATGCGCCGGCCGGTGGGCGCAATGCGCATTTGCCCGCCATTTTGCAAGATGGTGGCGCCCATGAAGCATCCCGGACAGACGCCAGGACAGATCCAAGGACATCGGAGGACCGGGAGAGGTGAGTAGGGGGGTCGGAAGGTGAGGGGGGGATCGGAAGGTGGGGGGAGCGGAGGCAAGGAGGAGGGGAGCATTTTAGTGACGGCGGTGACCGATCGCCGCCGTCACTCGGTGTATGGGGGGTCGGATCTCGGTCTCCAGCCATGGCCGATGCTATTGCAGCATCGGGCATGGCTGGATTGTAATATTTCACCAAATTTCATTGGTAAAATATTACAGATTGCTCTGATTGGCTGTTTCACTTTTAACAGCGAATCAGAGTGATCGTAGCCACGTGAGGGTTAAGCAGGGTGAACCTAGCCTCTGTGCTGCCTGAGGCGAACTGCAAAACGGCGCCCCCCATTCGAGCGAGGAAGGTTGCGGCGCGCATAGCGCGCCGCGGCATATTTTAGGCCACGCCCCGACCACACCCATTTCACAACTAGTCACACCCATGTCCACGCCCCGACCACACCCATTTAGCACTGGTGATCACACTGACTGGTACTGAGGGCACAGTGACTGGTACTATGGGCACACTGGTACTGAGTAAAAGAAAGAACAGAGAGAGAAAAAAGAAAACAGAGAAAGGAGAGAGAGAAAGAGGGGAAAGCAAGAAAGAACAGAGAGAAAGTAGAGAGAGAAATAAATAAACAAAG
This sequence comes from Oophaga sylvatica, assembly GCA_033576555.1. Taxonomy (NCBI): domain Eukaryota; kingdom Metazoa; phylum Chordata; class Amphibia; order Anura; family Dendrobatidae; genus Oophaga; species Oophaga sylvatica. Next base: position 176,484,129 of record JARQOD010000005.1, read on the forward strand.
AAAGGGAAAAGAAAGAACAGAGAGAGAAAAGAACAGAGAGAGAAAGAAAAAAAAGACGGGAAAGAAAGAACAGAGAGAAAGAAAGAGCAGAAAAAGAAAGAGGGGACAGAAAAAAAGAACAGAGAGAAAAAAAGAAATAGGGGAATGAAAGAACAAAGAGAGAAAGAAAGAACAGAGAGATAGAGAGAAAGATAGATGGGAAACAAAGAACAGAGAGAGAGAAAGAGAAATAAAGAAAACAGATAGAAAGAACAGAGAGAGAGAGAAGGAACAGAAAGATAGAGTGGAAAGAAAGAGAAAGAAAGAACAGAGAAAGAAAGAACAGAGAGAGAAAGAAAGAGAAAGAAAGAACAGAGATAGAAAGAAAGAGGGGAAAGAAAGAACAGAGAGAAAGAAAAAGAACAGAGAGAGAAAGAAAGATGGGAAAGAAAAAAACTACTGAATAATGGCCCCATATACTGCTGCATACAGTAAAATGGCCCCACATGATGCTCCATACTGAATAATGGCCCCACATAATGATGCATACAGTATAATGGCCCCATATGATGCTCCATACTGAATAATGGCCCCATATACTTCTGCATACAGTATATTAGCCCCACATGATGCTCCATACTGAATAATGGCCCCATATACTGCTGCATACTGTATAATGGCCCTATATACTGCTGCATACAGTATAATGGCCCCACATGATGCTCCATACTGAATAATTGCCCCATATACTGCTGCAAACAGTATAATAGCCCCACATGATGCTCCATACTGAATAATGGCCCTATATACTGCTGCATACTGTATAATGGCCCCATATACTGCTGCATACAGTATAATAGCACCACATGATGCTCCATACTGAATAATGGCCCCATATACTGCTGCATATTGTATAATGGCCCCATATACTGCTGCATACTGTATAACAGCCCCACATGATGCTCCATACTGAATAATGGCCCCACATAATGATGCATACAGTATAATGGCCCCATATGATGCTCCATACTGAATAATGGCCCCATATACTGCTGCATACAGTATAATAGCCCCACATGATGCTCCATACTGAATAATGGCCCCATATACTGCTGCATACTGTATAATAGCCCCATATACTGCTGCATACAGTATAATAGCCCCACATGATGCTCCATACAGTATAATGGCCCCATATACTGCTGCATACTGTATAATGGCCCCATATACTGCTGCATACTGAATAATGGCCCCATATACTGCTGCATACTGAATAATGGCCCCATATACTGCTGCATACTGAATAATGGCCCCATATACTGCTGCATACTGAATAATGGCCCCATATACTGCTGCATACTGAATAATGGCCCCATATACTGCTGCATACTGTATAATGGCCCCATATACTGCTGCATACAGTATAATAGCCCCACATGATGCTCCATACTGAATAATGGCCCCATATACTGCTGCATACAGTATAATAGTCCCATATGATGCTCCATACTGAATAATGGCCTTGCATAAAAAAAAACTACTCACCTCTGCCCGTTCCAACGCTGATATCGCTTCCTCATCTATCACACACACACACAGCGTCTCACACACACACACACACACACAACATACAACACACAGCGTTACACACACACAGCGCTTCACACACACACACACACACACACACACACACACACACACACACACACACACACACACACACACACACAACACACCAGCTTCACAGGCACAGCGGCCAGACTCACCTCTACATGATCCGGCAGCTTCCTTCTCACTTCCTCCACTTCCTCTCACACATTATGAGTTCTGCTCTGCCGCCCCCTGGCTGCCGCCGCCTGAGACAACAGCTCAACTCGCCTCATTATAGCAGCGCCCCTGGGGTTAAGCCAACCCCCCTGTGGTGAAGCGCAAAGGGTCTTGTGCCTGCGGGTCGGGTGACCTTTCAGTGACCCCGGTCACCCGACCCGCAGGAACGCGATCCTTTCATGACGCAGGGTATGCGTCATAGGTCGGATTGGCACCGACTTTCATGACGCATACGCTGTGTCACAGGTCGGGAAGGGGTTAATACACCATGGATTCTGCAGTGGACGGAGTTTGATATGAGAATATTGAAGAGGATCTCTGTCGTTTTGTGTGATGCAGATTATATTGTCTATTTATATGTCTTTTGTCCTTTTTAATTGTTTGTTCCTTGTCAATTTTTATTCATTCTACTTTAATTGTATATTTCCATGCATACCGCATTCAGTATACTTACCCGGCATACCTTTAAAATATTGCCATACATTTGCCCAAACTTGTAATGGCGCTGCATTCTGCGCGGTGGGGCCCTTGCCGACTCGCACCACTGAAGGCGTCTGTTCGGCTGGGTGTGGGTGACATGACATCACAGGGGATGTTCCCCATTACCCGCGTCATGGCTGGGACTGCCGGAGGAGACGTGCGATGTGGCCAGGCATGCATTGCGCATGTGCCGTTTTAGATGCGGCACCAATTTTGAACACTTTGTGATTGTGTATATATATCTGGCATGGTTAGGTGGTTTGTACAGCCCCCCTAGGAAGCTAACCACGCAAAACACGCGTCAGGGCTAGTGCATGCACCTTCCATTCGTCTTGTTATTAATAGGGCTATATGCACGTAATATGTATGTAAGCAAATTGATTAATAAAGATTTTTTGTATTTTATTAATTATATTGCCTTTTTCATACTTTAAATTGTTGAGAGCTATTTTGTTCCTTTCCCTTTATAGGATCATAATGTATCTTTATGGAGCTGCTCTTTTTCTCTTGATTGAGCTTTGGCTCCGGGGCATCACCTTTTGAGTGTTTCCAATATGTCAGTTTTTGTTAATTACATACTGGGAGTTGTAGGCTCATGTGATACAATTGTATATGTGGCTGACCGGACATTGCATTTGATTGCTGTATTAAGCATGGTGGATTGTTCATGTACTGATAGTGGTTGTGACTCTGCATTCATGTACTGATGGTGGTTCTGGAGCTGCATTCATGTACTGATGGTGGTTCTGGCATGACATTCGTGTACTGACGTGGTGCTGGGACTGCTTTCATGTACTGACGGTGATTCTGGCACTGCATTCAAGTACTAACAGTGGTTCTGGCACTGCATTCACATATTGACAGTGATTCTAACACTGCATTAACGTACTGATAGTGATTATGGCACTGTTTTCACGTACTAAAGTTAGTTCTGGCACAGCATTCGTCTACTGTTAGTGGTACTGATGCTGCATTTTTGTGATGACAGTGGTTCTGGTGCTGCATTCACATACTGACTTTGGTTCTGATGCTGCATTCACATGTTGACAGTGCTTCTGATGCTGGATTCATGTGCTGACTGTGGTCCTATTGCTGCATTCACATGCTGATGATGGTTCTTGAATTGCATTAATGTGCTGATGGTGGTTCTGATCTTGTGCACATGTAGCAATCCAAAAGGTTCTTCATGGCTATGTTAAAACTTAAAAAATCTTCAAAACTTAGAGTTTTGAGATTATGAGGAGGATTTAGAGACATTCTGCTCAGTATCTACTCCAAAGAAAGTGCAAGTTAGGCTAGTTTCACAGTGTCTTTGTGCGCTGTGCATCGTGCGCAATTAAAAACGCGTGCAAAAACGCATGCAAGGCATGTTTTTTTAACGCATCAATGTACGCATTACGACAAAAAAACGCAGCGTTTGCATGCGTTTTCATGCGTTTTTGCAAGCGTTTGCGTTTTTTAGGCGCATGAGTTCTCTAAAGTGTCACATTTCACAGGAGGAAAATCCTTGAAACAGACTCCACCAATGGGACACCAGTGGGCGTGTCATGGGAATTCTTTATATAGACCCTTAGGCCGGCGTCACACTGGCGACAGAATCGGACGACTGCAATACGATGAAATATCGCATTGCAGTCTGCCGTATGTTAATCTATGGAGCAGCTCCCAGTATCCGCTTTTTTGTGGTCCGTTTTAAACGTCCGAGTGCAATCACAGCATGCTGCGATTGTCACCGATTGTGGGTCGACTATCGCCAATGCAAGTCTATGGGAGCGATGAAAAATCGGATTACAAACGGACCGCACGTGTGACTTGCGATGAAATCGCATCGGTGTCCTTTAGAAAAGCCGCCAATTCATCCCCGGCTATACTGTAAAATCACACTGACAGCTTTAATAAAGAATAGAAAGAATAGATATATACACATAGAACACATATATATATATATATATATATACATGTCATTGTGACATATATATATACATATATTTATAGTTCTTACACTTTTACATACTGTAATAGCCGCTATGTTGTGAATGGGTTTGAGATGAGTTCTGAGCAGAGGCTCCCTCTGGTGGTTACAAGCGGTACTAGTGAAGATTGTGAGGACTGGGAATCAGGTGTTACTGACTGGTCTTATATAAGGGAGTCATTTTCCCATCAGGGTTGCCGGTGATCAATTGTTCTGGTCTGAATCCTTCTTTCCAGTTTCCCTTGTAGCCTGCTGTGTCGTGTCTGCATCTCCTGCTATCAGATAAGACATTTTCTTCTTTTGTGTTTGTGCTATATTTTTGCATTTTGTCCTGCACTTCTGTGGGGGCCTTCTGGGTCCCCTCCGGGGGCTTTTGCCCTCTCAGTTTGTTCAGCCACTGAGTTTTGTACTTTTGCTTTTCCAGTTTTTTCAGTGGCTGCTGTCTTGATTTTGTTACACCAGAGAACTAATTTAGGTGGTAGAGGTCGTGTGATCTCAGGTGATTTTGAAATTAGTAGAGTTGGTGTTTTTCAGGGTTTTCTGAGATTGCAGTAAGTACCCTTCCTGTCCTTTTCTATTTAGATAGTTTTGGCCCCAGCGTTTGCTCATACTATTTTCTTTCTGTGTCAGTATTTCCTCTTGTCTAACCGCCATTACATGTTTGGGGGCTTTCTATTATCTTTGGGGTCTGCTCCGGGGCAGATAGCTTTCCTATTTCTATCTTTAGGTGTAGTTAGTTTCTCAGGCTGTGACGAGGCGTCTAGGACCAACGTAGGAACGCTCCACGGCTGCCTCTAGTTGCGGTGGTTAGTCAGGGTACTGCAATCTCATAGATTCCAACTGCTCTGGTGTATTGCCTTTTTTACCTGCACTCCTCAGCTACCGTAACATAACACCGCTAATTCAATTGCCGGCTTTTGTGAAATCACAGAAGCCGACATGAAATGATACATTGTTTAGACACAGTTAACCATGTCATTTCCTGTATTTGATATATGGTTTGAACTTACAGTTACATAAGTATATGTGTGCAAAATTTCAGACATGTAGGGGTTAATTAAAGGTGTAAATTCGTTGAAAAAAAATGCGTGGGCTCACGCTGTATTTTCTCCACCAGACAGACAAAGCAAGCGAGTGGGGGCAGATAATAATAGCCTAGAGAGGGTACATTTTTTGTGCCCCCCCTGGCTACTAACATCTGCCCCCAGACACCCCAGAAAGGGCAAATCTCTAATTAGATTTGCCATTTCTGGCACTTTGCCCGTCTATTCCCATTGCCCTGTAGCGGTGGCGAATGGGTTAATAAGGGGTTAAAATGACCTTGCAATTGAAAGGTCACTTTAAGCCAGGTTAATAATTGAGAGCTGTCAGTTAGACAACTATCAATTATTAATCCTATTGAAGTAAATAAAAAAACACACACACTTTAAGAATAAATAATTATAATGAAATAAAAACACATTTTTTTGACCATCTTTTATTTTACTCTTAATCCGTGCGACGCCCTTGATCTCCTAAAATAAATATAAAATAATAAAACAACATTATTCTTACCTATCTGGCGATCTGTCACGTCCCACGATGTAATCCTTCACAAAGGGTTAACTAGCAATCAGCTAGGCAGCGCAACTAATGCTGCGTGCTCAGCTGATAGCTCCTGAATGAATGAGCTTATCTCCTGCCGACAGGAGAGGATGTGATTAATGAATGAAGCTTAATTGATTGTATCCCACTTTCACCTTAGGTCAGGTCACTGAAGTGAAAGTGCCAATAAATCAATTAAGCTTCATTCATTCATCTCTTCCTCTCCTTTCGCTGGGAGAGTAAGTTATTCATTCGGGCGGTAAGAGCTCAGCAGACAGCATTAGCTCTCTGCGAGCTCTAACCTGTTAACCCTTTCTGATGGATTACACCGTGGGACCTGACTGTACATCGGATTGGTAAGAATAATTTTGCTTTTTTATTTTCTTTTTATTACAGGAAATGGTTTTAGCAGGAAAATAAAATATGGTCAAAAACTGTGATTATTTCATTAAACTTCTTTTTTATTAAACTGTGTGTGTTTGATTTTTCTTTCATACAATAGGATTAATAATTGATAGTTGTCTAATTGACAGCTCTCAATTATTAACCTGGCTTACAGTGACCTTTCAATTGAAAGGTGGCTGTAACCCCTTATTAACCCATTCGCCACCGCTACAGGGCAATGGGAATAGACGGGCAAAGTGCCAGAAAGGGCAAATCTAATTAGAGATTTGGGGTGTCTGGGGGCAGATGTTAGTAGCCAGGGGGGGCACAAAAAATGTACCCTCCCTAGGCTATTATTATCTGCCCCCACTCGCTTGCTTTGTCTGTCTGGTGGAGAAAATACAGCGTGAGCCCACGCATTTTTTTTCAACGAATTTACACCTTTAATTAACCCCTACATGTCTGAAATTTGGCACACATACACTTATGTAATTGTAAGTTCAAACCATACAGTCAGGGCCAGAAATATTTGGACAGTGACACAATTTTCGCGAGTTGGGCTCTGCATGCCACCACATTGGATTTGAAATGAAACCTCTACAACAGAATTCAAGTGCAGATTGTAACGTTTAATTTGAAGGGTTGAACAAAAATATGTGTTAGAAAATGTAGGAATTGTACACATTTCTTTACAAACACTCCACATTTTAGGAGGTCAAAAGTAATTGGACAAATAAACATAACCCAAACAAAATATTTTTATTTTCAAAATTTTGTGGCGAATCCTTTGGAGGCAATCACTGCCTTAAGTCTGGAACCCATGGACATCACCAAACGCTGGGTTTCCTCCTTCTTAATGCTTTTCCAGGCCTTTACAGCCGCAGCCTTCAGGTCTTGCTTGTTTATGGGTCTTTCCCTCTTAAGTCTGGATTTGAGCAAGTGAAATGCATGCTCAATTGGGTTAAGATCTGGTGATTGACTTGGCCATTGAAGAATGTTCCACTTTTTTGCACTCATGAACTCCTATGTAGCTTTGGCTGTATGCTTGGGGTCATTATCCATCTGTACTATGAAGCGCCGTCCAATCAAGTTTGCAGCATTTGGCTGAATCTGGGCTGAAAGTATATCCCGGTACACTTCAGAATTCATCCGGCTACTCTTGTCTGCTGTTATGTCATCAATAAACACAAGTGACCCAGTGCCATTGAAAGCCATGCATGGCCATGCCATCACGTTGCCTCCACCATGTTTTACAGAGGATGTGGTGTGCCTTGGATCATGTGCTGTTCCCTTTCTTCTCCAAACTTTTGGCTTCCCATCATTCTGGTACAGGTTGATCTTTGTCTCATCTGTCCATAGAATACTTTTCCAGAACTGAGCTGGCTTCTGGAGGTGTTTTTCAGCAAATTTAACTCTGGCCTGTCTATTTTTGGAATTGATGAATGGTTTGCATCTAGATGTGAACCCTTTGTATTTACTTTCATGGAGTCTTCTCTTTACTGTTGACTTAGAGACAGATACACCTACTTCACTGAGAGTGTTCTGGACTTCAGTTGATGTTGTGAACGGGTTCTTCTTCACCAAAGAAAGTATGCGGCGATCATCCACCACTGTTGTCTTCCGTGGGCTCCCAGGTCTTTTTGGATTGATGAGTTCACCAGTGCTTTCTTTCTTTCTTTCTCAGGATGTACCAAATTGTAGATTTTGCCACTTCTAATGTTGTAGCAATTTCTTGGATGGGTTTTTTTCTGTTCTTGCAGCTTAAGGATGGCTTGTTTCACCTGCATGGAGAGCTCCTGTGACCACATGTTTCCTTCACAGCAAAACCTTCCAAATGCAAACACCACACCTCAAATCAACTCCGGCCCTTTCATCTGCTTAATTGAGAATGACATAACAAAGGGATTGCCCACACCTGTCCATGAAATAGCCTTGGAGTCATTTGTCCAATTACTTTTGGTCCCTTTAAAAACAGGGTGGCACATGTTAAGGAGCTGAAACTCCTAAACCCTTCATCCAATTTTAATGTGGATACCCTCAAATGAAAGCTGAAAGTCTGAACTTCAACTGCATCTGATTTGTTTTGTTTCAAATTCATTGTGGTAATGTCTAGAACCAAAATTAGATAAATGTTGTCTCTGTCCAAATATTTATGGACCTAACTGTATATCAAAATACAGGAAATGACATGGTTAACTGTGTCTAAACAATGTATCATTTCATGTCGGCTTCTGTGATTTCACAAAAGCCGGCAATTGAATTAGCGGCTATTACAGTATGTAGAAGTGTAAGAACTATAAATATATGTATATATATATGTCACAATGACATGTATATATATATATATATGTGTTCTATGTGTATATATCTATTCTTTCTTTTGTGATTTAAATACTATTCTTTTGGATCCATTATATGTCAGTTTTGCAAGCCTGCGAGAAATTCTCGCAAGTCGGATGAAAATCGGATGTTACAAGGTACACACACATGCGACTAAATCGCATCTTTGAAGGAAAATCGGATGCCAGGCGGATGTGTGATGTTTGCATTTTGTTCCGATAATCAACCGACTAAAACGGTCCGATTTTTTGTAGTTGTGTCTGACGCCGGCCTTACAGATTAATTCTTCAGATTTTGCTGCTGTTTCCTGTGTCACCATGGATCTGCATTGGGAGAGTTTTCGCTTCAACTTGGATCTGGACATCGCGCTGGCTCTGGCTTTTGCATTTCCTTGCCAGCAACAAAGGCAGAGAGAGACAGCGAAGACGGCAGCGGAGGCGTTTTTGGAGACATCCGATTATTGAAGTCCGTGAGAGCCATGGAGCGTACCACACCCTCTTCAGCGAGCGCCAGGCAAACCCGTTGAAATTTAATGACTATACCCGGATGTCCCAAGAAAGCTTCATGTATTTGCTTGCTCTTGTTGAAGGAGTCATCCGGAGACAGGACACACAACTCCGTCGTGCGATTACTCCTGAGGAACCGCTCCTGGTCACATTACGGTACACAATATTTAAAAACTGCAGAATTATTGTTATGCCATGTACAGAAATTTTTTTCATGTCAGTGTTTTGCCAAAGCCTAGACAAAAATATTACAATTTTTCTTTCTCTGTTTTGCAGATTCCTGGCTTCTGGAGAGACCCTATCATCACTCCACTTCCAGTACCGGCTTGGAATCTCCACCTGCCGGGATTTGTGGGACGTTCTCTGTCCTGAATTTATGCCCCTGCCCACCGAAGAAAAGTGGATTGAAATAGCTGAACAATTCTTGACAGTCTGCAATTTCCCCAACTGTTTGGGAGCGGTGGATGGGAAACACCGCAAAAAGTGGATCGGAGTACTATAACTATAAAAAGTACTTTTCTACAGTACTTATGGCCATTGCGGATGCAGACTGTTAGTTTGTTGCGTTGGACATTGGGGCATTTGGCCGGAGCAATGACTCACAGACTTTTAAGAGCTCGGACATGGTCAGTAGGTTGTATGACAACCATTTTAATTTCCCCCTGCCACGGCCTCTTCCCCACACCGAAGGTCCGCCACTGCCATTTGTAATGGTTGAGGATGAGGCCTTTCAAATGTGCCCAAACTTGCTGGAACCCTACTCCAGCCGGGACTTGGACCAGACAAGAAAAATCTTTAATTACAGACTCACAAGGGCATGAATAACTGTAGAGTGTGCCTTTGGGATTCTTGTGTCCAGATGACGCATTCTTGGCACAGCCATTAATCTTAAACTGGAAACAGTGGATGAGGTGGTGAAAGCGTGTGTGGCTCTTCACAATTTTATTATGGCTAAAGAGCGCCCTAACTTTGAACTAGATGAACCAGCTGCCAACCCATTGCCTGATTTCACTCAGCACCCTCTCAGGTCATCAGTTGAAATTGGCCAAATGAGGGACCAATTTGCTGCATACTTTATATCTGATGTGGGACGTGTGGTATGGCAAGATCAAATGGTGTAAAAATGTTTTATTGTGTGTATGTAAATAAAAAACAGTTTTGATACCTGTACCGAGTGCACTCTGTCTTTATACACTCCAATACAATAATCACCTGCCCAGGTGTCCCAGTGAAGTCAGGATGCTGTTTTGTGCATCCTGACTTTACTAGGACCCTTACCAGGTGAGTCTACAGAGAAAAGTTGTATGACCTTCATCATCTCTCCAGTCTGTGTTCAAAGCAGATTGCAGCGACGGTGGAGATAATACAACTAATATTTATCACCTGACCTGATGTTACAAATAGTGATTTTGGGATGCACTAGCATCCTTCACTCTTTATGACACCTGACCATATGAGTATAAATATTAGTTGTAGTATCTCCACTGTGGCTAAGTATGCACGCAGACTGGAGAGATGATAAAGTATATACAACTTCTACAATCCATTGGCCTGGTGTCATGCCGAAGTGAGGATGCCAAAAAAAACACATCCTGACTTCAGAAATTGATGACACCTGGGCAGGTGAATTACACATGAGTTAACCTCTAGAATCTCTCCAGTCATAGGTATAGTCACCTGGCCAGGTGTGCTAAATAGTTATGATACCAGGCCAGAGTATTGTAGATATGACGTGTATTTTCTCCATCATCTCTTCAGTCTATTTGCTACAGACTGAATAGATGATGTGGTTACTTCCAAGGTATATCTAGAATCCCCTGGCCTTGTCACAAAGAGTGAAATGATGATGACCAAAACACACCATCCTCAATTCACTCTTTATGATACCTGGCAAGGTGAGAATAGATATGCCTTGCACTCCCCACCATCCTCTATTCAGTCTGACCAATATTTGCAGACTGAAGAGACTGGTGGTGAAAATACAAGTCATATATTTGTGTTTTTGACAACACATAGCTCCAGGACTGACACAAGAAGCATGTGTCAGTACTGGAGCTATGTGGTGGCAAAATCACAAAGTGTACAACGCAGTGAGTGTAGGCGGCGAAAGACACAATTAAACCAAACAGTTGGGGAAAAACAAAAATACATTTATTTACAAACAAACAAAACAAAAAAAATTACCGGGAGCGACGTTTGGGGGAAGATGGTGGGAACTTGGGGGTGTGGAGGGACGAGGAATGGCTTAAGGAGGGTGACAAAGAGGTTCTAGGGGAAGGGGCGACGAAAGTTGTGGGGGCAGGGAGCTGGTCAGACTCAGTGGGAGGTAAGTAGGGAGGGAGAACAAAAGTTTTTAATTTTTTGTGGAATCTGCGGCCAGTCTTTGTGCTGTCCTTCTTGGACCTCCTTGAGCTGGGGGACCTCCTTGAGCTGGGAGACCTCCTGGAACTGGGGGACCTCCTGGAGCTGGGGGACCTCCTGGAACTGGGGGACTGCCTGGCAGGATCCAGAAGATGCTGTTGCATGCTGGTGGTGATGGAGGTCCTGCCAGGGTCCGTGGTCCCGAATAATGAGTGTGGGTCCCCCAGCTGCTGCTCGGTGGTGGCGGTGGCGGTCCTGGAATGGGTGGAGGTGGTGGAGGTCCAAGCAGGGGGGGAGGTGATTGAGTTCCAAGCAGGAGAGGAGGTCCAAGCAGGGGTGAAGGTGGCGGAGGTCCAAACAGGAGCAGCGCTTGGCATAGTGGTGGCGGGGGAGTGTCCAGCTGCACTGGGACATGCTGTCGTGTACTGGTGTCTGGCATGGCTTGGAATGCTGGTGGCCGTGCAGTGGTATGCAGCAGAAGTCGGTAGTGAGGTGAAGCGAGTCAGTGGTGGCACGTTTGGAAAAGGCACCACTGGCTGCTGCGCGTGCCGACTCTGCTGCATAGCCTGCATGTAAGCATTGTTGCAGGCCTGCATCATAGTCAGCTGGAGCTCAGGACTAAGGTGTTCCGCCATGCCCCGTTCAATTTGGTGAAAGAAATGGTGCGCTGGTGTGTTGAGGTCGGCTTCCAGATGGTCAAGGCGACGCTCGACAGCTTGGAAGCGTGTTTCCATTAGGGCAAAACTGCTTTCCAGTCTGGTGCTCATCGCATTGAGGCCATTCTGAAAAACCGAGCTCAAGTGAATGAACTCGGGCATGAGATTCCTGTCCGAGGCCTTCTGCCGCTGGCGGGAAGTGCCCAGAAAACCAGTGACAGAGACCTGGGACAGGGGAACACCTGATGGACCAGCTTCCTGGTCTCCAGCTGTCTGTGTTGCCAACCCACAAGCTGCTTCTTGGCTGCTGGATGGTTGGGACAGGTCCGAGGCAGCTCGCTGAATGACTGCTCCAGGACCAGGTTGCAAGGTGCTGCTTCAGGTGCTGTGAAAAGAAAAACATTAGTATCATGCATTTACAATAGTCAAAGCGTCAACTCCTGTGGAATAGAAAAACACAGAATACAACACAATACAATACAATAACAAAATACTTACGATCTGGTGGCAAGGACCGGTCTTAGGAAGGCCAACGCACAATGGTAACGGTATTTGGTGGAGGTCCTTGCTGCAGCATCACTGGCAACCCGGTTCTCCTGCCTCAGGTCCCTGTTGAAGCGGTCCTTCATCGAGCGCCAATGGGTTCTGACTTTGTTCACTGTGGGGAAAAAAACAAAGTTAGACAATGCACTGTAGGCCGGGATAACACAAATGTGTGTGATGCTAGAAACTCACAGGAGTTACTAGCATCACACACAGTTGTGTGATCCCAGCCAAGGTCACTGCCGCATCACACAGCATTGAATGTTTCCCACACTAATCAGTTCACTTCATGTCATCTGGGGCACTCCGCACAGCATCAGTGACGTCAGAGGGAGTCCCCGGCTAACCTGAACTGAACTGATTAGCCTGGGAAACATTCAATTAAGCTTCCCAGCTAATCACTTCCTCTCCTGTCAGCCAGGAGAGGAACTCATTCATTCGGGGGTTTACTGCGAGGCTGGCAGCATTAGCTCCGGTCCCCGCAGTAAACTTGTTAACCCTTTGTGAAGGATTACAGCGTGGGACCTGACTGAGCGCCGGATAGGTAAGAATATGGTTGTTTTATTATTATTTTTTTCTTACAGGAGAACAAGGGAATCAAATGATTACCAGTACAATGAAAGATGGTCAAAAACTGTGTATTTATTTCATTAAAATGATTTTTAATTCATGTGTGTGTGTTATTTTTTTTCATTTCATACAACAGGATTAATAATTGAGAGTTGTCTAATTGACAACTCTCAATTATTAACTGGCTTATTGTCACCTTCCAATAGAAAGGTGGCCTTAACCCATTATTAACCCATTAGCCACCGCTACAGAGCAATGGGAATAGACGGGCTAAGTGCCAGAAAAGGCGCATATAATTTTAGATGTGCCTTTTCTGGGGTGGCTGGGGGCAGATGTTTGTAGCCAGGGGGGGGCAAAAAATAAATGCACCCTCCCTAGGCTATTATTATCTGCCCCCTCTCGCTGGCTTTGCCTGTCTGGTGAAGAAAATACAGCGGGAGCCCACGCATTTTTTTTCAACGAATTTACACCTTTAATTAACCCCTACATGTATGAAATTTTGCACACATACACTCATGTAATTGTTAGTGAAAACCATATATCAAACTACATGAAATAACATGGTTAACTGTATGTAAACCATGTGTCATTTCATGTCGGGTTCTGTAATTTTACAGAAACCGGCAATTGAATTAGCGGCTATTATACTATGTAGAAGTGTATGAACTATAAATATATATATGTGTCTCAATGACATGTATATATATATATATATATATATATATATATATATATATATTCTATGTGTGTATATGTATTCTATGCGTGTATATGTTTGCTTTCTATTCTTTATAAAACCTGTCAGTGTGATTTTACAGTATAGCCGGGGATGAATTGCCGGCTTTTCTAATGGACACCGGTGCGATTTTCTCGCAAGTCACACGTGTGGTCCGTTTGTAATCCAATTTTTCATCGCACCCAAAGACTTGCATTGGCGATTGTCGACCGATTATCGGTGACAATCGCAGCATGCTGCGATTGTCTCGGACCGAGGAAAACGGCCCAGAAAAAATTGGATGCTGGGAGCTGCTCCATAGATTAACATTGGTCCCAGTGCAATGCGATATTTCATCGCATTGCACTCGTCCGCTTTTGTCGCCAGTGTGACCCCGGCCTTATACTCACATTATTCCACTTGGTGAGAGTTGAATGTGTCACAGTAGGCTAGCTCTTCTGTAGCTGGCTGTAGAGTAGTGGACTGCCAGTGTCACCACCTTCTTTTTATATACACTACCCCCCAAACAATGTTTCTTTGTGTAAGGGGTGGTTTAAACCAGTGTCTAGACATGTGTAATCTTTTACAACACATGCGTACTAAAACGCTGACATGCATGCGCACGCCTGCAATCCCATAGACTGTAATGTGCTGTTTTGGCGCATTCCGTGCGCAAAGCGAACGCATGCGTTTTTTTAAAGACTTTGGGCGGACCAAAAAATGCAACATGTTGCGTCGTGCGTGCCTAGACGCTCACCTCGAAATAACGCATGCGCACGCTGTTAAACATAGGGGCGCAAGACACATGTGATCGAATGCGCACGATGTGCTGTGCAAAAAAACGCTAATGTGAAACCAGCCTTAGCGTACGTTCACACATATTTTTTGGATCAGAAACTGAGCAGAATCTCTTCAGATCCTCCTCAAATACTCAAAACTTGGTTCTGGTGAAGTATTATTAATGTACTGATGGTGGTTCTGAAAATGTATTCATGTAAGTACCCCTTTATTTTTTTGTGGCCCTTGGGATTGGTTCCGTATGGCATTGCCAGCCCTTGAACCAAATGTTGTGAACCCCTGACACAGACAAACACAAAATACTAAGGATATATTCAAATAATTTTTGAGTAGCTACTGTATTTTAAGATGATCCGTTCAAAAAATGCCTGAAAAAATAGCTCAAAATGCTTGAAAAAAACTGTTATTCATTTCTGATGTTCAGTCTTTTCAGTGTTTTTCATCTGTTTTAGTTTTTGAAAAATGTCTGGTAGGAGAAAAGAAAGTGCATGTCACTTTTTGAAACGGCTCCTGATGGAATTCACTCCAAATAATGCATTATCCAATAAAAAGGCTGCAAAAACCCTTCAGGATAAAAGGAAACCTCTTCCAAAATTATTCAAAAATTATTCAAAACCATTCAGGAACCTTTGATATTGCAGCTTCTAGCCCCCCCACCAAACCTGGTGATCTAAAATACACATGAATCAATCTTACATATCTTCTTATATATCTACATCCATAAAGAAATAAGAAAGATAACAACGCAGATCTCCATGCTGCAAACCCCATTCTCCCCCGAATCAATGGTAGCTCCCAGCACAGATGAAGGAAATCTCACACAGCTATCAAAATAGTGAGACAATGGCGAGCCAACTTCATTCTCCATTTCACTAAGTTTGACAGGATTTTTTTTAGTTTTCCTAATTAAATACTGTATATTTGATATTTTGGACTCCATTTAATTCATGAAGGTGGAGAATGTTTTTTTTTTTTTCTGAACGAGTCCCTTTGTTTGGACGGGCACAGAAAAAGCCTTATATTGTTGTTGACAGTTGGCTACTTCTTCTGAGTCTTAAAAAGAAAAGGTCAACATTATATATATATATGTATATATATATATACATATATTATTATTATTATTACACATTTATATAGCGCCATTTATTCCATGGCGCTTTACATATGAAAAGGGAAAACATAGACAGGTACAATAAACGTGCTAGACAAGGGACACACAAGTACAGAAGGAGAGAGGACCCTGCCCGCGAGGGCTCACAGTCTACAGGGATGGGTGAGGATACACTAGGAAAGGGTAGAGCTGGTCGTGCGATGGTTCAGTAGACTGAGGATCATTGTAGGCTGTAGGCTTGTCGGAACAGGTGGGTCTTCAGGTTCATCTTGAAGGTTTCCGTTGTTGGTGAAAGTCTGATGTTTTGCGGCAGGGAGTTCCAGAGTATGGGGGAAGCCCGGGAGAAGTCTTGTATGCGGTTGTGGGAAGAAGAGATGAGGGGGGAGTCGAGAAGGAGATCTTGAGAGGATCGAAGGTTGCGTGTGGGTAGGTAGCGGGAGACCATGTCACAGATGTATGGAGGAGAAAGGTTGTGGATGGCTTTGTATGTCAAGGTTAGGGTTTTGAACTGAAGCCTCTGGGCAATAGAAAGCCAGTGAAGGGCCTGGCATAGGGGGGAGGCTGGGGAATAGCGGGGAGACAGGTGGATTAGGCGGGCAGCAGAGTGTAGGATGGACTGGAGTGGTGCCAGAGTGCTAGAGGGGAGGCCAGACAGAAGGAGGTTGCAGTAGTCGAGGCGGGAGATGATAAGGGCGTGCACTAGTGTTTTTGTGGTTTCATGGTTGAGGAATGAGCGGATCCGGGAAATATTTTTGATTTTGAGGCGGCAGGAGGTGGTGAGGGCTTGGATATGTGGTTTGAAAGAGAGGGCAGAGTCGAGGATCACCCCAAGGCACCGAGCATGCTGGACTGGGGAAAGCAAGCAGCCATTGACATAGATGGATAGGTCTGGTGGAGGGGAAGAATGAGGTGGGGAAAGATGATGAATTCTGTTTTGTCCATGTTCAGTTTGAGAAAGCAAGCAGAAAAGAAGGCTGAGATAGCAGACAGACACTGTGGAATTTTGGTCAGTAGGGAGGTGAGGTCAGATCCAGATAGGTAGATCTGCGTGTCATCGGCGTAGAGGTGATACTGCAAACCGTGGGATTCTATGAGCTGTCCCAGGCCGAAGGTGTAGATGGAGAAGAGTAGGGGTCCTAGGACTGAGCCTTGAGGAACACCAACAGACAGGGGGTGAGGTGAGGAGGTGGTGTGTGAGAGGGAGACACTAAATGTTCGGTCTGTTAGGTATGATGAGATCCAGGACAGGGCCAAGTTTGTGATGCCAAGAGATGAGAGAATCTGTAGCAGGAGGGAATGGTCCACGATGTCGAAGGCAGAAGACAGATCCAGGAGAAAGAGGACAGAGTAGTGTCGCTTGCTCTTGGCTGTTAGCAGGTCGTTAGTGTCATGTGTGCATCGCCACGAAGATCGTCGCGGTTGCACATTCTGACTTCTCACAGCTGAGTTGCTGTTTCTTTGTGTTTGGCAGTTAGGGAGTTAATTCTGTCTGTGCTCAGTTCTGGGACTGGGTGCAGTTTCTCCCGGCTGCAATTAATTATTTGTTGATTGGTTTCCTTTAAATCTCTGGTTGTCTGTGTTGGGAGTTGCCAGTGAAATTCTTCATGCAGACCACAGATAGGATTGTATCTGTATAGACTTAAGTTAAAGAGCTCCTTAGTTGTTTTAAGCTCACCTTGCTTAGAGTTTAATATCCCAGATCATTTATGTTCCTTCTGTGTTTGAGTGTGTATGCAAGTCTGTGTTTTCTCCAGTCTGTCTTATATGTCTAATCTGTGTATTTAGCAGAGATCAGCCCATATCCCTTTGGTGGTAATCAGAATCCTTCTTAGGACTGATTACAGGGTTCAGGGACTGATAGGAGACCGGGTTAGGCTGGAGACTTGGACCTCTGAACCATTATCAGTACCTCCAAGGTGAGGGATTAGTTAGGACCCCAGTTTAGGGTCAGGTTAGACCCCCGGTCCTCCTCTTTCCTGTGACAGTGTATCAAGTCCTCAAGATTAACCCTGAGTTCAACGGATATCGTGTCAGGTAAATCTATTCTATATTTACATGCTGATGTTGCTAATCTATATGTTGTATAGAGTGTTGTTCTTTTAAGAATAGTTTACTGACATCGTACACATATCATAAGACCGCGTGACATTTTCACTGGCCTATAAAATTATTCCCAGTTGCCATGGATCCAGTAGCCCAGCTGGCTCTGCAGTTGCAGGGATTATCCATGGAGCTGACGGACATTAAGTCCAAAGTTTTGTCTCCCTCGGAGCAAACCAGATTTGAACCTAAAGTAGCTCTCCCGGACAGGTTCACTGGTGGGCGAGACAAATTTTTTACCTTCAGGGAAGCATGTAAATTGTATTTTCGGCTTCGGCCTCGATCATCAGGGAGTGAAGAGCAGAGAGTGGGAATTGTTATCTCGCTCCTACAAGGGGACCCTCAATCCTGGGCCTTCTCCCTTCCTCCGGGATCCCCGGCTCTACAGTCAGTAGATCGATTTTTTACTGCCCTGGGTTTGGTATATGATGACCCAGATCGGGTCTCTCTTGCTGAGACAAAATTACGTAAGATACAGCAGGGAGATCGTCCGGCGGAGGAATTTGCTTCTGAGTTCCGTAGATGGGCCACAGATACTCAGTGGAATGACCCAGCTCTTAGAAGCCAGTTTTGTCATGGGCTTTCTGACAAATTAAAGGACGTTTTGGCTCAGTATGATTCTCCTCCATCACTGGAGGCTGCTATGGCCCTAGCTATCCGTACTGATAGACGCTCCGGGAGAGGTGCGAGGTAACTCCGCCCCCTGTTGTTACTCCACCTACTACTAAAGTCCCTTATGTTGAGGTTCCCCTTGTCTGTTCGGAGGAGCCTATGCAGTTGGGAGGGACATCATTTCGTAGGAGGGGATTGGCGGTACGCCGCAGGACTAGAAGGTGTTTCTTCTGCGGGAAAGAGGGACATTTTGTTGGGGGATGTCCATCCTGTGCCTTGTTGAGCAAAAAGTCGCCGGAAAACTGTTAATCCCAGGTTGTGTGGTGGACGACAACCTGGGAGTATGTATTTCGTCCGCTAGTTCTTCTCATTCCTTGTACCAGTGGAGGTGGGTTGGTACGAGAGTGGAGAGATTTTCTGTTCTTCTTGATAGTGGGTCCGGGGCTAATCTGGTTGATGCTCAGTTTGCTCAGGCTCAAGGTATGCATCTGAGTGTATTGGTCAAACCGATCCCTATATTCTCCATTGACGCCAGGCCTCTCGGCCAAGGTAGCTTTGTTCATGAGGTTCATAACATTGACCTTCGGGTAGGGGCAATACATAGGGAACTATTATCTTGTTATGTGTTGGAGGGTCTACCTACTCCTATTGTGTTGGGACTTCCTTGGTTGGTTAAACATAACCCTGTGATTAATTGGCAGTCCAGAGATATAAGCCAATGGGGGGAGTTTTGCAAAAGTAACTGCATGAACACAGTCATCAGTGCGGTCGTGCCTAGTACTTTGCCTCCTTTTTTGGAGGACTTTGGGGATGTGTTCTCTGAGGAGGGGTGTCAGGAGTTGCCTCCTCATCGCGTGTATGACTGCTCTATTAATTTACTTCCTGATGCTAAGTTACCTAAAGCTAGGTTATATAACCTTTCTGGTCCTGAGAGGCAGGCTATGAAAGATTATATTTCGGAAAGTCTGGCCAAAGGGCATATTAGACCTTCATCTTCCCCAGTGGCCGCGGGGTTCTTCTTTGTGAAGAAAAAAGATGGAGGCCTACGCCCTTGCTTGGATTTCCGCGAACTTAATCGGATTACTGTTCGAGATCCGTATCCACTCCCTCTGATTCCTGATCTCTTCAATCAAATTGTTGGCGCCAAATGGTTCTCTAAATTGGATCTCAGGGGGGCGTATAATCTGATTAGGATAAAAGAGGGGATGAGTGGAAAACGGCGTTTAACACACCGGAGGGACATTATGAGAACCTTGTCATGCCTTTTGGTCTGACTACTGCACCAGCAGTATTCCAACATTTTGTTAATGACATTTTTCGTCATCTGGTGGGGCTGTTTGTGGTCGTATATTTGGATGACATTTTAATTTACTCACCAGATCTTGTGTCTCACCAGGAGCATGTGAGACAGGTGTTGCAGATCTTGCGAGACAATAAACTATACGCCAAACTGGAAAAGTGTGTATTCGCCGTACAGGAACTTCAGTTTTTGGGTTTCTTGGTGTCAGCCTCCGGTTTCCGTATGGACCCTGAAAAGGTGAGAGCAGTGCTTGAATGGGATCAGCCAGAGGATCTTAAGGCTCTGCAGCGTTTTTCTGGGGTTTGCTAACTACTACCGGAAATTTATTTGTAATTTCTCATCTGTTGTCAAACCTCTCACTGACATGACAAGAAAAGGGACGGATTTTTCTAAATGGTCGGACAAAGCTTGCCAAGCTTTTTCCTCTTTGAAAAAATGTTTTGCTTCGGCACCCGTTCTCATCCAACCAGATGCTCACAGCCGTTCGTTGTGGAGGTGGACGCGTCTGACGTAGGGGTGGGTGCAATATTGTCCCAGGGTCCGTCCCCTGGTAAATGGCATCCGTTGCGCTTTCTTTTCTAAAAAAAATTTTCGTCCGCCGAAAGGAATTATGATATCGGCAATAGGGAACTTTTGGCCATTAAGTTGGCTTTTGAAGAATGGCGTCACTTTTTGGAGGGGGCAGTCCACCCGGTCACCGTCATTTACTGATCACAAGAACCTGCTGTATTTGGAATCTGCTAAGCGTCTGAATTCCAGACAAGCTCGATGGTCGTTGTTTTTTACCAGGTTTAATTTTGTTGTCACTTATCGCCCTGGATCTAAGAATGTTAAGGCGGATGCCTTGTCTCGCAGTTTCCCAGGGGCCGGGAAAACGGATGACCCGAGTCCTATCCTTCAGGAGGGAGTGGTAGTGTCGGCTGTATGTTCTGAGCTTGAGGAGGAGGTGTTAGGGCTCAGGGGGACGCCCCTGCAGGACCTCCAGGGAGATGTTTGTCCCAAATCAGTTGAGACAAAAGGTTATTGAGGCACATCATAATTCTGCTTTAGCAGGACATCCAGGGAGTAAGGCTACTTTAGATCTCCTTTCTCGCCGGTTTTGGTGGCCTAACGTTAATAAAGATGTTTTAAACTTTTGTCGCGTCCTGTGGGGTTTGTGCTCGCTCTAAGACCCCTCATACCCGTCCGTCTGGGACCCTCTTACCCTGAAACTTCCGGAGCGTCCATGGACTCATTTGTCTATGGACTTCATCACGGACCTTCCTCAGTCGTCAGGGAAGACTGTCATACTGGTGGTTGTTGACAGGTTCAGTAAGATGGCACATTTCATTGCTCTTCCTGCCCTCCCTAATGCTTAAAACTCTGGCGCAGGGTGTTCATTGGGGAGATTGTGAGACTTCATGGGTTGCCTTCTGATGTGGTGTCAGATAGGGGGTCTCAGTTTGTGTCCAAGTTTTGGAGGGCATTTTGTTTACGTCGGGGGATGCAATGTCATTTTCTCGGCTTTTCATCCGCAGACCAATGGTCAGACAGAGCGTCTGAATCAAAGCCTAGAGACTTATCTTCGGTGTTTTTGTCTAGAGAACCAGAAGGACTGGTCTTCTTTCTTGCCTCTGGCAGAGTTCGCTCTTAAACAACAGGCGGAGCGAGTCTGGTAAGTCCCCGTTTTTTGGGGCATATGGTTTTCATCCCAGTTTTGTACATTCAATGGGGGGGGCCCTTCTGGGGTTCCTGAGGAGGAGCGTTTCTCGTCGTCACTTGCTTCAGTGTGGAGAGAGGTGTATTGAATAATCTGAGTGCTATGGGGAACCGTTATAAACGTATGGCTGATAGGAGGAGAGTTTCTGGTCCAGATCTTAATGTGAACGATCTGGTATGGTTGTCTACCAGGAATATAAAAC